>PPNO03000018.1:0-113309 GCA_003708185.3 Isabelozyma rhagii
GGGGGGAAGAAATAATGGTGAAAAAATCTAAAGAAAGAAAAAAAAAAAGAAAAGGAAAAAAAGGGGAAAGGAAAGTTTTTTTTTTTTCTTTAAGGAAAGAGGCTAAAAAAAAAAAAAAAAAAAAAAAAAAAAAAAAAACCAGTGAATTTCACTATTAGCAGAAAGGAGAAGGAGGAGGGGAAGTGAAGGGAAAGGAAGGGAATAGGAGAGAACGTTACGGGGTTGAAGGTGATGATGATGATTCGGCTCAGGGGACAGTGAGCAGCACGCTGACCATCCCGAAGAAGCCAAAGAATGGCCATCGATGGAGCAACCGCAATTGATTGTCATGCCAAAGAGAGACCAAATAAATGACTGGATGAAATTTCAGACCATCTATCAGTGCGTCCTGCATACGCGTTAATTGGCTTTCCTAATTAGGCCGCGAGTTGACTGTTCCCAATGCGGCAAGAGTGTGGCAGCGACCAGCCAGCCAGGCCGTCGAAGGAAGCGAGGGAAGCGAAGGAGAACGGCAGAAGGCAGACGGAGGACCCAGTTTTGGCAGAAGTGGGCCCAGAGCGAAGTGGGCTCAGAGCGAAGTAAACTCAAAAGAGGAAAATTAGAGAATACACCCGTACACCACACAATTGGGTACTTGGGTGCAAATCGGGACAATGGCTATAGGTTCTTTGCAATTGCTCTACACTTCGTACGAGTTGACGTATATAAAACAAAACCGAATGGGATACAAACAAGAAGTAAGTGACAAATGTGTGGAACCAACACAGGATATGAGAAATTGTGCTCTTTGTAGACCATATGAAGTATTGTGCTCTCCTAGACCCCATGGAGTATTGTGCTCTCCTAGACCCTATGCTCTCTTAGTAGACCCCCTTCTTCCTCCTCTACCGTGAACATTAGGATTACCGTAGACAATGGTGCTATTACCATTCTCATCCACCTTGTAGTGCGTCTTTAAATGCTGTGCCAAGTTATCGGATCTGGAGAACTTCTTCTCGCAGTACTTACAATGGAATGGTCTGATATTAGAATGGACCGATCTGATGTGTCTCTTCAAATGCTCAGATCTCTTGAACACTTTGGTACAGTCCGGACAAGGGAATGGCTTGGGTTGGCCGTCTTCATCAAATTGTTGGACTGTACAGATGTTGATAGTGTTGCCTGTTATAGTGGAAGATATTACCGGACCAGCGTCAATATCTTTATCTTCTTCTTCTTCCTCTTCTTCCTCTTCTTCCGACACCGTTGTGGGTTTCCGTCCAATCATATCGAACTTCGATTGCTGTTGAAGAACAGGGGTCGTGATACTGGGGGACACAAATGACCTTTGCTCTGCAAAATCAGCTAAATTGGGTGTTGGAGGTAATTTCACTGAGGCACTATTACTAGGCTTATAAAGGTGCGTGTGTGAGTTTACAGAATTACCAAAGTTTGCCGCAGTTGCTGGATTCGATAATAATGGTGCAGAGGAAAGGTTGGGACTTATGATCGGGTTGGCATTTGACACAGGGTCCTGAAGTAAAGAAGGTCGAACGGTGCTTGACTCTAGGATTTGGGACTTTCTTCTCTTTCTCTTTTGATTCTGACCAGCAGATTCGGTAAGTTGATGTTCGGTGGACTTGTTGATATGGAATTGACTTACTACTTGGATGGAATTTCTTCTCTTATGCAATGGAGCTTTAATGATTCCCGTAGGATTAATTAGAATTTCCGCCGAGTTATCGTAATCAAGGTCGAATTCAGGATCCAACTCAAAATTAACATTGTTGACGACTTGTTCATTGAAGGCATTGACAGGATCTTCATTCTTGTTATTCAATACCTGGGCAGTATTATTGAGCCAATACGAAATGGCATTGAAGCATTCATCGTTCATAATGAAGTCAAACTTGGGACTTTCAGCATCATTCACAGGAAGTTGGGCATAGTTGTTGATGAGTTGTTCTTGGGTCATAGTATGAACGGGTTTGGATGGTCTTCTGGCTCTATTAGCAGAGGTCACAGATGACCTTCTACTGTGGATTGCGCTAGAGTTGGTGGCGGGTTTGAAAACGGAGGTGAGTGACGGAGATGATACCGAGGAAGGTAGGATGTAGTTTCTAGGGTTACTCGACGATTGCAATGCAATCGAAGGGGTAGGGTTGTTCTTTGATTGTGATTTTAATTGTATGAGACTGGACTGTGGCGGTGCATCTTTTACGTCATACGAGTTGCCGTCATCGTGGAATAACTGTCTGGGGTTGATGGTATCGTAGGTAGAGCCATTGCCGATGAAGGTAGAGTTATTCGGATTGTGTGCAACCGCCATAGGGCTAATATCTCCGCCACTCACCGGGGGCTCGGCATAGTCAGGAGAGGGAGAAGAGTTGATGACCGAAGACGACGAGGAAAAGGGTCTTAAAGTCAAAAGATTCAATTGATCGATGGGCAAACTGAAAGACAGTTTATGGTGCGAATAGGCCCGGTTATCTGGGGGAATCAGGGCCAATTGGTTATCGGCCGGGACCTGGGTCAATGTGTGGTCGGAGCCGATGCTGTTGGAGTGGGTGTATTGCATGCCATAGCCGTAGTTAGCGCTGTCCAAGGGTTTTGTTGGCGACGAGAGCTCGGTGTTGGAGTTGGAGATGGAGGAAGAGGAGTGGAGGTCTTGGTGCGAGTTGAAGTTGGATAATGATTTAGACGAGGCGGAGATGTTACTGTTGGAGTCGTCATCGTCGCCGTCCTGGTTGAAGTAGGACATGGAAGCGTTGATGGTGTTTTGATTGAAGAAGATCTCGTCGTTGAGATTAAGCGAGTCGGCTTCGACTTCCGCCAATGACGCTGGTGGTGGGATGGAGGCGGAGGACACGTTGGGAGCCATAGTAGTGGACGCCATCACGTCGCCAGCGGCAGATATATTGGGGTTCAACGAGTTGGCCTGGGAGGTATCGATCCCAGGAAATGGGTGATTCACTATCATGGGTGGATGGTGGGAGGAGGGAGATGTGTGGTGGTGGTGGTAATGGTGATAATTGTGGACGACGGTTGTATCAGGTTTGTATGATAACGTAATCTTATCTTGGCTGACGAAACGGGGGGTGCGATGATTGTCAGAAAGCGGTGCCTACCTGTGATTAGCAACGGTGGTGTAATGAACCAAGTGATTTATGACGGAGGAAAAGAACAGATCCAAAAGGTAAAAGGAAGGAAGATCAAAGAGAAAAAAAAAAAAATTGCCGAGAGGAAGAATAGGAAGTAGAGGTAGTCTTTTTTTTTTTTGAAGCAAAAATAAACTTTTAGTGCGATAAGGGAAATTGTAGTCAAATAGACCAACCACAGTGATTGGTAAAATGGACAAGGACAGCCGGGCTGTAGGTATACGGGTATGAAGTACCGGAAGATAGAGTAGGGGCAACTGCCAGGAACTAACTCTACAAACTCAACTTGACAGAGGGCGGCGGACGCAGAGAAACGAGAGGAGGAAGGGGTCTTTCCGGTGCCCGGGCGAGATAGCACAGCGAATCCGGCTACAAACGGTGGGACTACAACGGTAGTGGAACCTAGCCAAGGATTCTACGGCCTCAGACAAGGCGGTTGATGCCGTGCGTAATTGGCTACAAGCTTCATTTTTTTTTTTAGTCTTGTGGTTGCATCTGTCAAAAGCTGTCTCTTTCCGTATCGGACAAGATATTGTGGTTATCTCATGATTTGGTGAGGTGACTCGAACAGGGGGTGCAGGCGACTCGGGGTGCGCGGTTTCGCAACACCCGTGCACCAGAAAACAGAAAGATCTCCATGCACCAGCAGCCACATGACATCATCGCCTGTGACAGCTGCAGATTTAGCCACACAGATATGGACGTCTGCGATAAGGCTCCCATACTGCTAGTGTTGATCGCAGTGCACCATTGCTTAAAGTTGTCTGTCATGCTTGGGTGTCTTTGCTATCGACGGTATCGTATGGGCTATTGTTCAATGTTGCGGTTCGGTACGGGGTACGATGTTATATTTACATATTTGTGGCTATATTATTACTCTATTAATGCTATCTCTTTTGTGATATCATCGAATGCTGATCATCCCGATTCACTTCTCTGGAACTATCCTCCACCAGGACGCCCGTGCTGTTTTCGTCACCGTCCTCTGGTGGAACTGGTTCCGACTCCACATCCTGCTTTTGATCATCCTCGGCATGGACCCACTTTTTCATGAAGTTCACCAATATCTGCGCAGTCATCACCTGTTCTGCTTGGTATAGCACCAACGGCACCAACAACTTCCCCAAGTTGGGATTATTAGAGCCGTACTGGGCTGACACCAAAGAAACCCCCAAGGCTGCGGTTTTGGCGGGTCCACACAACATCACCGCTACCGTGTCTCGTCTATTGTAGTAAAAGGGTCTGAAGGCTTTGTAGCCCCATTTATACCATTTCGAGCTTTGTTCCGTAGGCACTTCATTGTAGTATCTTTTGATGAAAAGGGGTCGGGAGTAGAAGTAACAGATGACGGTAAAGAACAAGTATATTCCGAAGTTGAAGAAACAAAGGAAGATGACGGAAATATGAGAAACCGAAGCGAACGCCTGGTCAGCAAACGCAGTGGAGAATGATTGAAACATCACTAATAACAACATGAATGATCCAACTTTACTCAATTTGAACGTGGTTAGGGCCCACTTTGTTTGCTTTTTGAAGAGATTTTGAACAACTTGTCCCACGAATAATGGAACAAACACCGAGAGCCCAATTTGCTTCATAACCGCACGATACAAGTCCAGGATCGTGCCGTCTCCGTCGGGTTGATGAGTTGGGTTACCAAAGTCCCAGCCACCGGTCATGTACAATTGCACGAGAGCAGGAGTAACAAATGCACCAATGATGTTTCCAATGAAAACCTCGCACAACGTCAAAATGTCATTACCGTCGGCAAGCTTGGTCATCACGACATTGGAGCTGACGGTGGTGGGGCACGCATGCGTGACAATCATCCCCACCAACAACCAGTTGTCGATTTCCTTATCGTGGGCTGCTTTGATCCCACTGGCGATACCATAGATGATGGACGATGTGATTAAGAACGAGCTGGAGAGCACGGTAAAATGGGCTCGCCAGTGGAAGACATTTTTCATGAGATCTCTGGTCGACATCGATAGTCCGGACACCAAGAAGATGACGGCCACAGCTCCGTAGGAGATGGAGTATTCTGCTCGTATCATACCTCCTTGTTTGGCGAATTGTGGGTACAGGTGAGCGATGGCAACGAAACAGCCTAGAATAACGAAAAACCACTGGCCAACTAGAAACCAGAAGATCTTATCTAGCCATATGAACGTTTTTGTTTCTTTAAATTGAACCCATTTCGATGTTTGGTCTTCTAGTAGCGCCTCTTCCTCTATTTCCTCGGTACTGGGTATATGGCCATCTGGAACACCACCAGAAGCTACGCCGGGGCCGGTAAAATGCTGAGGCGGCAGAGACATTCGAATATGTAAAGTGTTTAAAAACGGAGATGTACAAAAAAAGGCTGTTCTATCATTGGGAATTTGCGCCCTAATATATAGAAAAGATTGTAGTTTTCACCACTGCATCATATTTCACATTATTGCGAACTTTTTTAATTCTTTTTTTTTTTTTTTTGGCTCTCTACACATGAGATAATAAAATTACCAGGAAAATGATCAGGGAAACTACGTTTGCCGGGTCTTAGCCTTGATCATGGTTCTCTTGTGTCTGTCTCTTCCTTAACCACCACTTATCCGTAGCTTTGGGGGGAAAATAGGCTGGGTCTGATGACGGGGCTTTATTTCTTAGGTCATTTGCTCTATCTCGGCCCGAGCCAGGTCCGATCGGGACTGTCGCCGGATTATCTACTACCTGATGCTACACCTGAAGGCTCATATCGGATCGTCTACGGCCAGATCCTACATCTGATGACCCATATGTAATGCCGTAATCTGTTGGCTGTAATGTACGGGTTGCCTGCCACCGACTGGCTGACCTCCTAGCAGCCAATGACGGCATCCCGTGGTTGGCATATGTCAAAGTCAAGTATTCATATGCTGTCATATGATAACGATGGTGAAACGTTTTTGCTGGGCATAACGTGCAGATTCAAGTGATTCCTCAACCAACATACCTCCATAGGCATGTGTAGGCTGTTAGGATTGAATGTGAGACACATAGTGGGGATAATTCCTTGTATCTTTCGGAGTTTGTTTTTGCAGTCGTTATCTGCTTGACAGCTCGGCTACGAACTGTACTTGAGCCGTACCTTTTTTTTCGATATCACTCCCTCTTTCTCACTCCCTTTTTTGTCTCTTACTATCCTCTCTCCCATTCTCTATTTTAACTCCTCTGAACTTGTTTTCAAACCCTTTCGACAACTTGCCGCTTGCAAGGACCGTCTCATCTACACCTGTAATCCCAACTTCGTCTAATCCGTGAGCCACACATCCGTACACCAATTTAAAGACCCGTGCCCTTCGAGTGCAGTTCCGCACCTTCCTAGTTAGGACGAATGCAAAACAGATCAACTCAAATTCAACTAGTGACTTTCAGTCTCTAATTCGGAATTGTAATGGCACCTCGTCTAGTGACTTCAAAAAGAGAAAAAAAAAGATAGAGTACTTCTTTACTCTCTTCTTCTTTTCCAATCGTCAATTTCTAAAATATGTCAAGATCGTCGCCTCGCAGTGAGGCCATCTCGTTCGTTAATAATTTCTGGGGCCAGAAGGACTCCGGCTTCAGTATAATTCAAACAAGGATAAAGTCGTCTATAAACACATTGCACGAGTTGCTAGATTATTACCACGAGCGAATAAACATTGAAAAAGAGTATAATAAGAAGCTCGACAAGCTAAATCGCAAGATCGTATTGGGGTCTAATGAGACAGGAACATTGAAGAAATCATTAGATAAGTTACAATTTGAAAATGATCAGATGTGCAAATACAACAACAAGTTCATCAAATCCATGAACCAGAACAATTACGATAAACTCAATCATTTCATGACGATTTATACCCGAGAGATCACCAAAATCGAACACCATATGATCAAGATTATCAATAAAAGAAACGAATGTATGAAAAACCTCCAAATGTTGAAGAACCTATACCAGGACGATTGCTACCAGATGAAATCACTTAAACTTGCTTGTCAGACTACATGGGGCAAAGAATTGGAGAAGTACGAAGCCAAGCTACTGAAGATAAATGGTAGCAACTCCTCCAACGAAAACAACTATAGGGCAGCAGTAGCTCGTTACAGTGAACTCAACAAAGTGTGGATCCGAGACTGGTCCATTTCATTACAGAATTTCTATCAATTAGAGGTTGAAAGAATCCAAATCTGTAAGATCAACTGTTTCAATTTCTGTAACAATATTGCTACGTTATGCGTGGACAACGACCAATCGGTCGACTTGGCAAGATCGGTGTTTGCCCAAGTAAACCCTCCCGTAGATTTGCAAGACTTTGGTGACAATTACGGTACCGGGAACAGGATCTATAATGCTCCAGAATTTATCGACTTTAAAGCAGGCCAGGAAGAGCCTTCATACAAGAATAACTACACCATTGCCGAATTCGATGACCCGGATTATACCAAAGTCCTCACTAGAACATTCTCCACCCACTCCACAGTGTCTTCGTACAACAAGACCAAGCTTGCACCACCACCTCTTCCAAACAAAGAACCAGAAGCAGAACCAGCTTCAATTCCAACTATTCAGATGAACAAAGTCGATTTACCCCCACCACGTACAACCCCAAGCCGGGACTCCAACAACCTTTCTCCTCCCCCAACCAAACTGTCGTCACCAATTAACCGAAGGGAATCCCAATGCAGTAATGACGAATCTGGAGCTGATGATAATAGAACCGATTTGTTCTCTATGAAAGAAGACAAAAATCAGTTCACCAACAGTAATGGCTCATCCAACTACTCTAACCCCACCAACTACTCATCCTCCAGTAACCGAGAGTCTGCTTCCAACAGTGAAAGAAATTGGGCCTCGCCGCGAAGAACAGAGAAACAATTGAGCCATTTCCAAGAACAAATCAACTTGAAGTCTCGTGAAGTTCCTACTTTCCCACTCAACAAGTCGTTGAACGAAGTACCCGAGGCCAAAGTGCCCATTACAAAGGACTTCTCCATCGACTTCATTGCAAAAGCTTTAGAGGATTTGAACTCGGGAGGTGATGGGGATATCAACCAATATAGACGGTCGGTGAGAAGAGCCCAACAAGCGGAAGAAGAAAGAGCAAAGCATGAAGAGTTTAGGAAGTCACGTTCAATTCCAAAGTCTCCGTTCAGACCTGCCTCCGATTATGTAGATGATTCTACTGAAATAGCTACCAGGTATGAGTCCATCAACTTCGCTTCACCTCATGATAGTCCTCTCAAGCATAAATCCACCAGACCAGCACCAAACTCCCTCAAACCAAGACCCAAATCCATGGTAGATCCTGTGCTCAATTCTGATTTGATTAGAGACAACCTGCACGCTACTTGTATTGTTAACAAGGAGTTTAAAACTCCAACCAAAGCGAAAAGAAGTCTTCTGATGAAAACTCCATCAAAATCGTACACCAATCTCCATGCAATGGTTCAAGAAGAGAAATTGACCCCTGCTACTAAAAGCTACTATGTGACCAAAGCCCAATCGAAGTATACTTATAAGCCTCAGAATCACGGAGAGCTTTACTTCAGGAAAGGTTGGCAAATGTATGTAATTCACAAGCAGGAAGACAATTGGTTTGTTTGTGAGTTGGCAAATAACTGTGGTGAAAGAGCAGGAATGGTGGGATTGGTACCGGGAAATTACGTTGTTGAAGGAGACCATTTGTTCTAGATGCTGAAGGAAACTATTCGTTCTAGATGTTGTAGGAAGTGATTCTTAGTGTTTAAGTAGTTATTGTATTCATATAAATTGTATATTATCTCGACTTATATTTGTAGTTTCACTGGATTAACATCAAAGCTTGATGTCATTATAAGCACCTTTAGTACTTATACCCGTTAAACAGAAGCATAGTGGCTTAATGCCCTTTTATACTTCTTTTGCAGCCTTTTTAAAGCGCTTTTTTTCTTCGCACAAGCCGAATTTTTCACTTCGAATACTCAATACTTCACCACTCGGCACTGTTTTTCTTCCACCAGATGGCTATTATCAAACCAATTGGCCCGGCTAAGGTCCCTCTGCCTTATTCCATCGTCGAACTTCCGCCACTTATTGTTGGTGGTGCTGTTTTCAATACCCAATACACAGATGATCCCTACAAACTCCCGGTAAGGGATATCTTGGCTCGAGCATTCGAAAACGGTCTCGTGGCTATCGATACTTCTCCATATTACGGTGCATCAGAGGAGTTACTTGGCTCTGCGTTGAACCAATTAAAAGATCAATGGCCTCGTGAGAACTACTTTATATGTACTAAAGCCGGGAGGGTTCAGTTGAACGACTTTGACTACTCGAGAACCTCTGTTAGAGCCTCAGTTTTACGATCATTAGACCGTTTGAACACCACATACCTTGATTTGGTCTACATGCACGATATTGAGTTTGTCAAGGAGGACCAAGTTTATGAGGCATTGCGAGAATTGAAGTTGTTGAAGCAGGAAGGATTAGTGAAGAACATTGGAGTATCTGGATATCCAGTCAAATATTTGTACAAGGTGGCTCTAGGTGCCAAAAACAACGATATTGGGGCCTTAGATGCGATTATGTCGTATTCCAATGGGTGTATTCAAAACGTGACGTTTTTTAACTACTACCAAAAGTTTCTCCATGACTGTGGAGTCAAGAAGTTGATGAACGGGTCTATCTTGAGTATGTCCTTGCTTAGATCAGGTGTAACTCATTCCTTTCACCCAGCCCCACAGGCATTGAAGGATAAAGTACAAGAAGTTGCCGAGTACTTACAGACTAATAACCAGGTGGAACTTGCTGATTTAGCTACAAGATTTTCAATAAGAAAATGGTTATTTGAGACTGCGTCAACCTCCAACAATGAGTGGAACAAGAAGACTTCTATTGTGTTAGGTGTGTCCAATGTGCCAGAGTTAGAAGATGCCATAAGCAACTACTGGCAGGTGAAGGAGAACGAGAAGGATATTAACACCGAAGACGCTGGTTTAGTTAAAAAAGTGGAAGAGATGTTAGGTGCTGCTCACTTCAATGAGGTGTGGCTAAGTGGTCTCGAAGAAAACAATTAACGGCAAGAGCCATGAAAGATTTCAAGTAGAGTGTATTAAAATCGAATATTTAGAATAAAAGAACTTAATCGGTGTTTTTAATTCTGCCAATTGTGGTGGGTTTGTAGAACGTATATTTGGAAGCTTGTAGGTATATTTTTGTCCCAATTTATTGAATTTTTGGGAAAATATGTCAAGACGCGCAAAATCATGCGTAGAACAACGCGCAATAGAGTGGAAATAACCAACCCAAGCACCAAAACCAAACATACATGTTTCCTCTTCACAATGGCATTCAAACGTTCGTTTAGCAAGAGAGGAGCGGCTGCACCAGCCTCAGGAGGCAAGGAGACGGTCATTGAGTTGGACAAGAAGAAGCAGGTAACTGTGCGCCAATTTAATGGGGTTAATTTGGTGGACATTAGAGAGTTCTACATAGACAAAGATACCAAGGAGAAAAAGCCAGGGAAGAAAGGAATTTCGTTAACGGAAGAATCATGGAAATTGTTGCTTCAAAATCAGGCAAAGATCCAGGACGCCTTGAATGAATTCAATGAAGGTGGTGCTACTAAGAAAGCGAAGAAAGAGCCACTGCCAGCTCCAGCAGTCGATAAGGAAGAAGAGGACGACGATGATTTCGAAGACGTAGCAAAAAGGGATGAAGTCGAGCCTGAAGCTGAATAGATGGTTGTATTAGATGAATGAACAGAACCTAAAGTGCTGTGTAGACGTAAAAAATGATCAGATAGTTTAAAGCTGAAGGCTGAGGTAAGTCCAAATATAGCTCGGACTAATAAGTGTCAAACTGTACTACAATGTATACAAGAGGGAAGTTCACTTTGTTGCGGGCTGATACCTTCTATTGTCTGAGAAAGTATGGCCTCCCCGGATTACTGCAGTAAAGTTTAATTTCATCTCGCCGGCCTAAAACACACGAAGCAACCGCATCAGGTCATGTATTTTTTCGTAATTTTTCACCCACCTCCGTATTTCATCTTAGCCGTTACGCCAATTCAGGTGGACAGGTAAGCCAACATGGCTGAGCTGGACGTCAAAATTCCGCGGAATAGGTGTCTACAAGCATATAAAAGGACTTCCGTTCCCTGTGGATTTCAATAGCAACCATCATCCAGTGACAGCAATCTGCCCCTGCCCAGATTGCACCCGCATTCCTGCCAATCGCACCCATTTCGCTCCATTTGGCTGGGTCCATTTGGCACCATTACTGCTCACAACGGCCCCATTTCTTCTTTGCTGCCCCACTCCTAGGCTGATTCAAGCCGCTCTTCTGCGCACAGTTGCTGCCACCCCCGCCCAATCCGTTCCGCACTTCGGCCCAGCTGCAGGCCTCTAGCGCTTATCGCACTATCGCCTCAAAAAGAAAGATCGCAATAGGCGGGATAAATTCTAGGCATCAGCAACTTGAATCTTTCTGTTTGTCTTTTATGACTCTTCTTTTTTCCCATTAAACCAGTAAGTTAGTCTTCAGTGCAAATACTCGCCAGGGCCAACACTACTTATGGGCAGAAAGAGTAAGAGGAATAAGCCCAGAACTGGGTTCAGAAAGGCTTCGTTCATGGCCAATACCCCCACTAACCAGGATAACGTCTCTTCGTCGTCGTCTTCGGCCCACAATGGTGAAGGGTTTGAGAGCGACCACACCCCCACCCCTAGAACCAACTCAGGGGTTTTCATCGATCACCGAATGCACGACGATCTCGCTCATCTCCAGTCATCTCCAGCTCGAATGAGACGCAACTCACAGTTCGGCCTGTCAGCACGACAGAAGTACGCCCCCATTCGACCCAACACCAGCGACAGTACGAGAAACTACCCATCTCAGCCCTCCTCAGCCAATGATAAAGATAACTCGGTGATGTTCCGCCATCCAAACCGCCGAGAAAGCCTTCCTTTAACCAACCAAAACCTCCACACCTTGCTCGCCCAGAGTGGGAAGACTCCGGCCAAAAGAGCCTACAGCTCGGTAGCTTTGGACATGGACCAATACACCCAGGACCAGCGGAGGTTGAACCACCAGAAATCATGGCATCAGCTCCAGAGTGCTGGTCCCTCCGCCAACGACGACGACGACGATGACGACGCCATTTCCATCAATTCGTTGGAGTTCGGTGAGTCCAATCCCTCACTGGAGCACTCGAGCGATTCTACGTCGTTGGATGATGTCTGTTTCCCAGACTATTACGACCATAACATTGACCAAGAAGGAGGTAAAGAGCATAATCTTCATTGGCCAGATCTTGAGATCTTACAAGAGTTCATTCAAAACGAGTTGGAAGAGTGCAATGAACTGTTGGATGATTTGCAAGATACCGATGGCCAGAATGTGAATTTCCATTACCCTGTAGCTCGATCATTGCCAAGTGAACAGGAACGGGATGGAACCATCTCTCCAACCCTGTTACCAGCGAAACACGACAAAGAGAGCACCGAAGTTACCCCATTATTGGACAATGCCCAAGTCAATGAGATCGAATCGCTAGATCTGATGAACGAGACCTTCAGAATAACACCAATTCCCATCCAACCAGGGGAAAAATCTAAAGATCCCATTCCCACCATCCTCCACCGTCAGAACAAACTAGATTCACTGCAACTGGTTCCCCAGCAGAAACGAATCGACCCTAATATTTGTAGATTTACCTATTTCCGAGAAGATCTTGAGAAAACCATTCATTCTCCCACAATTAGCGGCTTGCTTGCTAAAGGACCCAAGAACAAAACCCAGGATGGAATTACTCGATTATCGAAGAAATGGGGAGCTTCAGATGCCAGAAATAATGAACAGGAAAACCAGTACGACAACCCCACTGTTTATGACTTTTTCATGCCTTCGTACTATTCCCAGAATGTAGATAGTTCAGAGATGGGTGCACCCAATGTGCCTATTAGCGGAATACAAAGTCCGGCGATTTATGAAGAGGCCAACGAAGACGGTGAAACCAGACCCTTGCAAACTAATTTGTCGGTCAACTACAATGCAATAAACCTGAAATTGCCCCAAGTTCCTAAACCAGCAGCCAATTTGACCATCGAAAATAGCAATACTGCTCCGGGCACAGCAACTGGCTCCGTCAGTGGGACTAGAGACACAGTTCCTGTCAATCCATTTTGGTTGGATGTGTTGAACCCTACAGAAGAAGAAATGAAGGTTCTATCAAGAACTTTTGGTATCCACCCATTAACCACCGAGGACATATTCCTTGGAGAGGCCCGGGAAAAAGTTGAATTGTTTAAATCATACTACTTCATCTGCTTTACTTCGTTTGACGTGGTTTATGAACGGAGGAAACAGAGAGCAAAAGAGCACGAGAAAAAGAGTAATAAACTTCTGGAAATGTACGATAGACTTGATGATGATTCCGGGAGTAGCTTTAGCAAAGAGAGAAAGCTAAAGATTTGGGAGTTGATCAGTAAATTCAGACGATCCTATTCCGACCACGAAGGCCGCAGATCCATAGTATCTACTCATTCTCATTACAACGAGAATAAATCGGCCTCATCGGTCAAATCCAAAATGAAACGAGTAAGAGAAGGAGAGTTGTCGCCGTTAAATATGTATATCATTGTATTCCGTGATGCTGTGATCACTTTCCATTTCTCTGCTACCCCTCATCCGATCAACGTAAGAAGGAGAGCTAGATTATTAAGAGATTATTTGACGGTTTCCTCTGACTGGATTTGTTATGCGTTGATTGATGATATTACCGATTCGTTCGCTCCCATGATTGAAAGTATTGAGGAGGAAGTGAACCTGATTGAGGATGCTATCTTGAAGATGCACTCGGGAGATACTGACTCCGACGACGATAGTAGCAGCGATGATGACAGTGACGACGAGGGTATTGTTCATAACGTCCGTCCTGATAGAGGGGTGTTCTACCGCCGAGAACGGTCCAAATCAACGGTGGAAAATCAATTCGACTTGAAATCTCGATTCCAAAAGAGTGGGAGGAACAGAATGTTCGGATCCAGTAACTCTGTTACCTCCAAAAACTCTAAGAAATCTAGCAAGAGCTCCAGCTCCAAATCAACCAAGATCATTGGCTGGAAACGTAAAGGAGATATGTTGAGAAGAATTGGTGAATGCCGTAAGAGAGTCATGTCGGTATTAAGGTTACTCGGATCCAAAGCAGATGTGATCAAGGGATTTAGTAAGAGATTCTCGGAGCTGGTGGACACATTGGCTATCAAAGATAAATCCAATTTTTCACCTAAGCTGGACATCGGAATGTATTTGGGGGATATCCAAGATCATATCGTAACCATGGTGCAATCGTTAAATCACTACGAAAAACTTTTGGCTCGGTTCCACTCGAACTATTTGGCCCAAATCAACATTGATATGACCAAAGTTAATAACGATACCAATGATGTGTTGGGTAAAATCACCATCTTGGGTACGATCGTGTTGCCAATTAACGTGGTTACAGGTTTATGGGGTATGAACTGTATTGTTCCCGGCCAAGACTACGATGGGTTGGCCTGGTTCTGGTCTATAGTTGGTGCTATGTGTATTTTCAGTCTTTTCGCTTATCATTATGCTCGGAGAGTTACTGGGTTATAGTGTCTATTGATTTTTTACTTCTTGTTTCTAAAAGTCATACTTCCTTCATTTCTGCTTCCTCGCATAGCGACGTGCTTTTTTGTATATTTAACAAAGTGTATTATTCATGTATGTATTTTTTGATTAATATGCAGAGATTGTAGATATTCTATTTTGTTTTTTCGTTCGCAGCTTCTGCGCTTAGCCCTGATCGGGTGCGCAGTTGATATGAAACTTGCCAGCGTTTCAGTATTTTAGAGGTTACATCTTTCATTCATCAGTAATTGACCGACCATCTATTCAACCTACAAAGCTTCCATCATGAGTATACAAATGACCTTAATCTTCGGCGCCTTAATGGGCCAAATGGTGGTGTTGTCCCTATTATTACTCCCAATGCCTTTCAAGTTTAGAAGAAAGCTCTTAGACGTTGCTACTCTTTTAGAACAATCCACCAACTTTAAGGTTGGATTTGTCTTTACTACAGCGCTATTGGGGTTGTCATTTTTTGACTGCGTCAACCGATTGAGTAGATTCAGCTCGTTCTCCAACCAACCTTACTTCACTACTCTGAACTTTCAGTCAGGAGCTTTAACCCACGACCAATTGGCCACTAAATTCTATACCCAAAGAAACTTGTATTTGAATGGTGCCGTATTGTATTTGGAATTATCCATCTACACCATTGTTGGCGTACTTAGAAAATTAGTTAAGAAGGAGACCGAATTCAGAGCATTAACAAGTATTAAAAAGGGCGACTTTGCAAGTGAATCAGAAGAAATTGAAAAGTATAAGGATTTGATCAAACAAAAGGAAATTGATATTTCCACCTTGAAAAAACAAATTCTGGGGTTGCAAAAGGCATTCGACGAGTTGAACCCATCAACCTCTACTATCGATAAGAAATCAGATTAAACTTTACCACAAGTAAAGGGGTATCTTTCTTTGGCTTTTAGGCTTATAGTTTATAAATGAATTTGAAGAATACTGTAGATAAGAGAAATGACAAAAGCCTAGCTTGAATATACTCTGGCAATCTCACATTGCAACCTCGGTGCTACGAGCATGATAGGGGCAATAGTAAATTCAGTGAAAGATTCACATTCGGCAAATTTGACAAAACCACCGAGATTCAGTTGTCCAACTGCCCTCTCTGACTTTGAAATAATCCATTTTGGCTCATTTTGTCTCAAAAGACCCTTAATTCAAGTACCAAACTCTCAAGCTGCAGCATTACGACCCAATGCTGGACATAACGAAACGAAATACACATACAATATGGTCAGAAAGATGGTGAAATACAGTTAAAAAAAATAAACTTCATCCATGAAGGAGCAGTAATTATTTTCTATGTGTCAATTTATTTTCTCCTGTAAGCATAAGAAAAAAATAAGAATCCAAATTCAAAGGTTTTCATCGGGATTATGAATCACTGCCCCCTCCCAAACCAATGAATCTCACCTGCCAAAAATATTACCCATATTTTTTGCTCTCTCTAAATAAGGTTTTATTATCAATTTCGTCATTTGCCCAACATAGTCTCCTAACCTTTAAACTTACAATTTGTTCTATATTGAACTCGTTAGACTAGTGACTATGCATGGTTAGGATTGCTCTTGGAGCATGTTCTTTCTTTACAGCGAGCGCATCTTGAAAATATCTCAATATTATGATTTTGTTTGGTATATAATATTCTTCGGGTATATAAGGATTTTTACATGAAAATATGTCTCCCTCTCGCCTTATTTTTGTAAGGTTTTGTACGATTTAGCTTGATTAAAATTTGACCACCAAATATTCAATTTTCAGCTTTCTCTACATTCTACTGTATTGTCTTTATAAGCGACAGCTTTGTGTCCACTCTAATGTTCTGACGTTGTTTCCCACCATGTCATCACCATGGTCCGTAGTCGTTCCAGCACATAGAATCTCTTTCTCTTACCATATGTATAATCTTCAAGTTACATGGCGAACATGTACCCAAATCAACTTCGTAACAGCAGGCATATCAATGTTAGAGAGCATCTCCTCTTTGGCGACGCGAGACACGTCTTCGCAATGCGGGATTTAGGAGGACATGCTAATCTTGGTTTTGTTTCCATGGTCTTTAATGCACTATTACTGAAATAGGCCAAAGAACAAATTAGTTGCTTTACATGATTCATCTTGTACCCTTGAATCAGTCATATGTGACTCGCTTAGTAGAAATTAACGTAGATCCCTAACCTTAGCACCTATTAAGGTGTTATTCCAGTCGGCATATGTAATCCTTACTATGCTGCAATGCTTACGCACCAGATTTAGACTACATTGACATACATAAGCGTGACTATCGACGGTTTCTTGCATTTGCAAGCAGAGTAATGTACAATTGAAACCTTGTGGGTATATTAATACTGCCATAACCCCATGTTTCATCAATTTATAAAAGCCTTGGAAACACACGAGGGGCATGGGTGACAAGAATTTTATATTTTTTTTTTAAAAATATTTTTTACATTGCATGCATGGTACATACATTGACACAATTTATCATAATCTTTGTATTTTTAGGAAAAATGTCAGAGAAGAAGAGCGAAGATATGAAATACAGAGTAGAGGTAAAGTGAAAGAGATTCTAATAGTACTAAAGGGAGCAAAAAATAAAAAGCGGCATTTCTCGAATCTCGATTTACTAAGGAGGATCCAGTTTTATTTTTGAAACAAAACTTCCTTTTTTCTAAGCAAGCCTTTCTAGATATATACAAGTCGGATTCGGACACGAAATTAAATCAAACTAATTAGAAAAATAGCAAATCAA
Source organism: Isabelozyma rhagii (assembly GCA_003708185.3). NCBI lineage: Eukaryota > Fungi > Ascomycota > Pichiomycetes > Serinales > Metschnikowiaceae > Isabelozyma > Isabelozyma rhagii. The sequence goes on from PPNO03000018.1 coordinate 17,540, forward strand.
AAAAGGAATTTGTAGCAAATAAATAGAAAATTAGATTTTAGAAATGAAAGTAATAAAAAGACATTGGGGGTTAAAAAAAAGACGAACACAGCCAACATAAAAAGCTGCTATTTTTCATATTATACACTTTCCAACAAAGGGTGACAACTATTTCTTGATCAAACCATCCCGTTTAACATCGCCTGCAGTAGAAGTAGCCTCAGTGGAGTTTCCTGATAGTTCAGGTTGAGAACCGCTACTGCCAGTACCTTGCGGACGACCAGCTTTGGACCCTTGATTAGCCAGAGATTGAACCGATTGTGGAACTGACTGAGGAACTTGTCCCTGGTTTACGTAGCCATAACCAGGGTAAACAGGTTGACCTCCATATGACGAGTAGTTAGCATTAGGTCCATAAGGCTGGTAATACTGATTAGGTGCCGTAGCATAGTAAGGTTGTTGGTAGCCATACACTTGAGACTGTTGTTGTTGCTGCTGAGGTGACTGTTGTTGTTGAGGCTGAGGTTGTTGAGGGACCGCAGAAGAATCTTGGTTACCACTAATTGAAGAATTGACGTGGAGAGGAGATTGGTTGGTCTGAGTGGATGCACCACCGTTTGCTTGAGGATACTGAGAAGAGTATTGTTGATAGTAGCTAGAGAGATTATTGTTGGTCAGTCCAGCGCTACCTTGTTGTTGGCCAGCACTGCTAGTAGCACCTGAAAGGTGAGATGCTTGCTTGGCGCCCCCCACAACGTTGGCATTAGAATTTGGAGTAACCCCGGTTTGGATTACTCGTTTTATATCTCTAACAAATAATGGATACAATAAATCCACAATACCTTCTCTTTGAGCCATAGCCAAAGCCCGCTCAAAGGGGATCCAAACCCCCTTTAAATGCATGGAGCCAATTTTCACGACATGTCTGACTTTTTCTGACTTCAAGATCCCATCTCTACGTCCTCTTGTCATCTGAGCTACATTCAACAATTTAGTACCATTGATCATATTGTTGTCAGCTCTTCTCACCACCGAAACATTGTTGGCATCAACTTGATAACACAAAGTTTTTTCATCTTCCCACATAGTGGTGGTGACTCGAGGTCTGATTCCTGGAGGCTGGTATTGGCCTACAGATGAGTTACTAGCACTGTTCAAAGTGTCGGTTTGAATCGGAGTGTTGGTGGAGGTGTTACCGGTGCTGTAAGCAGCGGAAGCAGCAGTAGAACCGGAACCAGAGTTGGATTGGTTATAGTGCTGTGGTTGTGGTTGGGATAATTGATTTTGCGGTACTGATTGTTGGTAAATAGAGTAGCTATTGTAGGGAGCTGCATAACCAGTAGGATATCTAGCATGAGCGTATTGGTCCCCACCGGCACCAACTTGGGTTGTAGAACCGGTCGATGCAGCCTGTTGAGTTTGAGGTTGGCCAGCTATTTGTTGTTGAGGGTTAGGTTGTTGTTGACCTGCTTGTTGCAGCTGTGCCTGAGGTTGGCCTGCTTGTTGGGTATTGGATTGCATGTAATATGAGCCATATGGTTGATTTACTTGACTGGCAGCTTGTAATTGGGCCGCTTGTTGAGTATTAGAGCTATTTCCATTTAGCAATTGTTGATATTGTTGTTGATATTGATCAGGATAGTAGTTTTGAGGAAATTGCTGATATTGCTGCTGAGTAGTCAGCTGTTGTGGTTGTTGTTGTGCCATGATGAATATAAAATTAACGAACTAATAACAAGTATTTTTGAGGAATATTATACATAAAAACCTTAGACAAAAATCTCGGGTGATTTAAGAATAGAATTGGATCAAAGGATTGTAATCAACTGATTTATAAAAACTGACCTTCTAGAATAGTCCATATATTTCAATTGAAGTGATTGGAATAGTATAAGACGCGATATAAGGAATGGATTCAACGGACTTAAAGAACTATAATATATCAGATTTTTTGTTCACTCGATTCAATACACAGTCAATTGTAGATTTCAGGTAATAGAATAGGTAATTCAATAAGAAACCACTTGATTGATTGATTGACTTGGACGAAAAGGTCGTTTAAGTGAAGATTTTATGACGTATTAAAAAAAAATTCGTATAAACAAAACCAATAGTTTAGTAAAAACGAGAAGGAGGAGACAAATGATATTATATATGAAATGTATGAAAATAAAGTCAAATATAAAAAATTAGAGGAAAAAAGCAGTGAAGCCAAATAAAAAAAAAAAAAACAAATAAAGTCAAAAATGTGAGAAGCAGAAAAAAATACTCAGACATGAAAAAAAGCAACCAACAATAGAAATAATTAAAAATAAAAGTAAGACAAAACCAAGGTAACAACAAAAGCAGAATCTACTAAAGTAAAGACATGAAAACGAAGAGATGCTATTCTAAGTGATGCTACAAGGTAGTTAGCTTTATTTATCCAGTTGGTCGTAAGCGTAATAAATCACTACCCAGCTTTTATTCCTGTCGTTAATCTCTTTGTATTTGTAATAAGGTGATGAATTTAAGTAGGTTTGTTGTGCGAATCTGTACCATGCAGTAAATTTGCATATGTGGAGGGGGATATGCAGTGCAAAGTGGTGTGGTGCAAAGTTCGCAGAATCGGTTGGTGTGCGTTATTGTTGGGTACTTGGAGCACTGACCTGAAATATGTGCAGCAATGCGCGATACAAACACAGCGCGAAATAGTTTCACTCTATTACAAAATAAAAAGTAGGGAAGTATAACTGGCTCACAAATTGAACCTATATTTAACTAGAGGCCGGAGATAGAGGGTAATGCCAATATTAGCCATTCAGAGAGAAAATAAATCCTAAGTGGTATCTGGAACACGATTATCCCTACCCGGGCTCAAATATAAGAAGCACATTCTTGTTAAGGTGGTGGGGGGGGGGGGATATTTTTTAATCACAAGATGAATTAAGGAAGGAAAGAAATTTTTTTCTGCTACATCCAGTTTTCGCTTTGTGCCACAACTCAATTGAAGCTCTGTCCCTAATTTGGGGTGCCTGCTTCGGGTTTATGCAAAATCACTGAATTTGTCACCTAGGAGGAAGGCTCTTCACTACGAAGTGTCTTCAAACTCTGATGTGAGTCTTTAAACGAATTTCTTCACTGTTTCAAGGTGATGTCTTACAATGATTTGCACATACAACTCGTCTCTAGTTCAAATGAAGTTGGCGTCTAGAATATCTAGCTGCGTCAGAATTTTGGATATTCCTTTTGGATTAAGATTTCAACGAGACAACGCTCCTGTAGGTTTACCTAGGACTAAAGCCAAATTAGAATTTAGCCGCTTCTGGTTTCAACGGGAGGTGGGGTACGTCTTGCTAATAGAGGGGTGAGCGATCTGAAAACGATGCACTTCAGTAGTGTGAAGGCTTTTTGAAGTGTCACTACATATTTCCAAGGTATCAATGTAAGGTACAGCTTATTTAAGCGGATAAGTGCGCATAAGCAAGGCTTCGTGACGTTCCCTTCCATACGTGAAAACTGATGGCAATTGTTAGAGATCGGTAGAAGTAGTCAATATTGATAAGATAAGGCAGGGCTGACGCATTATTTTCTGTTCGCTTGTAGTTCGACTTTTGACATGTTCCATCTTATGCAGCGAGCTTTAGCCTCGTAAGAGGATCGGAAGTAACTGATAAGTGGTCAGAAACTTTAACCAGGGACGGGTCCTACGACTGATACTATCTATATCTTAGTACGGCATGGTTCTTATGTTCTCATACCTGAGTTAAGATAGAATGTACTTCGCAAGAGTCAACTTTAGCATGATGATGCCAGTTGTGCAGGTGCGGCTCTAAAAAATAATCGAGACCTAGTTTCCAATATCTAAAACTCGTTGGCGTTTTGAAGATCAACTTCAACTATTTTGAGTGCTCTTACGAAGCATTACAACAAAGAATACAAACTCAAAAATTGCAAGCCAGACTGTTACAATCAGCTTAAAAGTCAATGTTTGACATAATCTCAAAACTATGGCCAGATGAAAGGAAAAAATATTAATATTTGGGTAACATGTAATGTCTATGCATGACCAGTGACATACACTGCAATCATATGTAAGATTGATAGGTCTATCCAAAGCTTTACATAAAGCCGGGGAGGTTTCTGGACGTCATAGGTTTCATGGGTAATGTTGATGTGTGATAAGACCGAGTAGTAGACACCACAATGGTTGAGTTCCAAGCAATCGCTACAGTTGCCAAATCTCAACGTATTAAACTATTTTCGACTTTGCTTGCGAGATTAATTCCAGCGTAAAAGAGATCAACGCAAATGCAGAATGTAGGCAAAAAGTAGAGAATACTGTATGTAAAAGAACACTCGGGATGCATGGAATAAGCTATAATTGACAATATTGGGTATAGCTATACCAAAGTCTGATGCACTTTAGCGATAAGAGAGCGAGAAGCAATGAGGAATGTTATGATTTATCGATTGACGTCTACATATCTACATAGAGAACAAACACGGAGAAATCGGAGGATTTAAAAGGGGGACATATAGCCCTTTTGTGTATTGTAATAAGCCTATATATACTTCGGTTGATTATGCATTGTGTGCATTGCGTGAGATCACACACTCTCTAGGTAGATAACCTTTTGTGTGAAGAAAAATAAACTAAATAGCACGCAATATTATGCACCATGCACAAATATGTATTATTAGGATGGTTTCCGTTTTGATATTGTTTACACAATACCTCGATATCATCTATAGTCTCTTTATTTATTAGGACGAAAATATGGTTCCTTACGAAGGCGAAGCATTCAATTGAGCTAAGATTTATGAGTGCTTCATACCTTCAACACCAGCGTTCATTCAACAAGACTATATTGCGAAATATCAAACCATACTTGAATACCAACCTTCTTTTAGCTTTCGTCTGTGACTTGTAGTTTCAATCCAGATTATTTTCATTGAGATCACCTGCAATTTGCGTCGGGGTATTACTGTTATTTTTTCAGTCTCATTCCTTGGCCAAGTTCACTTACAGTAAAATATTTTATACTCAGTTCTCGAGGACAGCTCAATTGGGCGTCATCTTCCCTAACAGAACAATTAGACGGATGCTTTTCACGCATGATGGTTCTATACTATTCCACATTATTCGCGCAACGAACAGTAAACATCGATGTACGTTCAAGAGATACATACTTGAGCGCGGAATTAAAAGCTACTAACCCGACATTAGTTGCTCTTAGTGAGAAAATAATTTAGACATCAAGATGAACTAACGGTTTCGGTTGGGTCCGGTGAAGGAAGCTGCAATGGTGCTCTATTGTAGGTGAAATGAAATTGATTAGTTAATGCAAACTTATCGTTGACTAATAAACATTGTAAGGTTTGAAAAGTTTATTTCGCTACAAAATTTGAGCAAGAAAAATCGCCTACGAGGTAAGAGGATATCACACAATAGCACTTTACATTACATTGCGTTACCTGTGCAGTTTGACTAGAAGGACACGCAAACCAATTATGGCTGCATACCATGCAAAACTACCAATTTGAGATTGAGAAGCTTACACGCCATAAGGAGAGGTGTCACAAAAGACAAATTGGACGATAAATAAGCGATCCAATAGGTACGAGATTTCAAAGCTTTCGACTTTTGGGGTGTATACTGAAGTAAGAGAGTGTAATTCCTTTACTCAAAAGTCAGGCAGCAACAATTAGTGCGGACTATAAAATAAATCATGGACAAACAAATAACCGAAAAATGAGGAACCATTTTGAAACCCCCTATTGTTCTTTTATGGGTTTGTTCTAGCTCTTTCGGTTTCCTTCCATAGCTTGTTTCCTCAAAACAACCAAAACATCATAAAGTTAAATATAAAAACCATGACTCTGAGCCAAAAAATAAAAGAGAAAAATAAGGTAAAGAAAAGTGTAATAAATAGAAACAAACCCTACCTCGATAATCAAAACAATTTTTGTACTAATTTAAAGTTCGTATTCTTTGCGTTTTTAGCTTGTCGTACACTGCATCGCCCTTTCCACCAGACAACTAAGGAAAGGACGACGATTAGATTGTGCAACTTACTAAAAGGATATTATCGATGATGAACAAAGGCAAAGAAACGAGAATGACCGCTTTTGGGTCAAAATGTTGTAGACTACAACAACTGTTTATTCTTTGGCTGTTCCTCTAATCAGACTTATGGATCTCACCGGTTTTATTCCCTTTCTATCGAATGCGATACTCCTCTATTCTATCTTTTGTTTCTTGAATCCGTTTCTTAGGCATCAGTGTTAAAGGCCTTCTACAAGTTTCGATAACGTAGTGATCTTTGATGGTCCACATAGATCTTATCAAAGATATTTTTCTGGTAATTTCATGTCACCACGAAAAATAAAAGATTTTCATGTAAAAATTATTTGGAATTCAGAAAATTTTAAGTCAACATATGTAGGGAATATGCTGTACATTCAAAAGGTACGAGAGCCCGCCCTGCTATCAGGAACTTATACTGGTTACTGAGATTTAGATTTATGAAAAATGCAGGCCACTTTCCCCTATTTTTGGACAATCGGTCTCACCTGCCAGAAACATTCCCTCTTGTCAAGAGAGACAGCAGTTGTCAAGTGTAAATATTGTTTTGGTAATGTTCCAGAAACCATTAAAACTCGTATAAATAGGTATGACATCATACTACCCTTACATTTACAACTGCTTCCGCCCATCTTACAGGTTGAAGGTATTCATGAGATCGCCTTCTTTTGCAGATTTGTCGTTGATTGGTAAGTAAGCCTCATGAATTCATAGTGGAGAGATGTTGACCGAATGAAATTGCCTATCTCCGACTTAAAGAGACAGAAAAAAACGACGGTTGAGATCTGCGACCTTCTCTATCAAACAAATACCTGCAGCAGATCAATACTCGCCAATCTTCTAACCTGTTGAATTTCATAACCTATTCTGTTACTTGTACATGCATAGATATTTTGCATGCTCGCTGCATGCAACGCCAAAAAAAGCAACCACATACCTCTTTGGTCAATTGCAGGGGGGCTGCAGTCCAATCTTTGTCCTATAATTTAACTTTAATTACCATTAAAATTCCTTGCGGCCAAAAAATAAATGACAATAAGACAGCGAGACGAATAAGAGATCCTAAGCAAGCCTTACACTTCTTCGGCTTTTTTTGTATACATCATCGATCTCCGTTCTCTCTGTGGCACCCCCTGGCGGACAATTGTTGCCGTCTCAAAGGTGCGAGTTTCTTTGCATAGACATCATGATATAGGATTAGTTTTGGGCCCCTCCGCAGAGTGCTCTTGATGAAATTTGATTTGTAATAACGGTTGCAGCTTACAACCGACCACTAACTATAGCGAAGTCAATTGTAAGCCAAAACTGAGTTCTCGTTCCTCTATCTTTAATTCTTGCTGTAGATTGCCCTTTGAAAGTCCAAGCTCATCTTCATCGCTCGTCGTAATTATGTGAGATTTGTTGCATTTTGCAGATTTTTGCCACAGACATGGAAAATTTATGCATTGCTGAAAAAAAAATGTACAATTTAATAAATATGGGGTACTATTTACACGATTTATAATTTTATAGGTCGCCTCGATATAGTTCTTTGATTATTCGACCATTAAGTACTGTTTCTTGGATTATACCTTGAACCTGAGGAGGGAATACTCTACCGTACCACACAATTTCCTTGGAGGAATCACCTGGAAAGTAAATCAAGTTCCCAGCATATGCATGGCCTCCAATGTGTGATATCGTACCGACGTCGATATCATTCTCTAGATTTTCTAAACGGATAACTTTTTTCAACTCATCGATCAACAATGGAGCAATTACTCCGCATCTAATGTCTCGCTGAGTGTGTCCGCATACAAGAATGAGGTCCTTCGTGAGTTCGGTCTCTTTGAACATCTCTTCCTCGGTCGTTTCGGTAGACCTTGTAGCTTTTCGACTCTGCCTAGCAGTGAAAACTTTGCTTGATGCAAAAGGATTGTATACTGGCTCACTATCCATCATTTCTGAAGCTGGCGGTACAAGATACTTCTTGATGAATTCTTCAGTGTCGCGGAGATTGAATTCAATAATCTTGTTATCAGGATATAAATACACCAACTGATTTTTATCTGATTCCATCAGCTTGTTACCATTGTCGTCAGCTATACTGGCATTGCTAACTAAAATGGGGTGGAACGGCGATACCAAGCTTCTTTTGAGAACATTTATTTCATGCGAAAGAGAGTTTGGCATCATCTCAATCTTAGACGGCATATCATGGAAATCTTTCACTCCGTGTGATAAAATCAATAGGTGCTTCCAAGGTAGAACCTTGGTGCCATTAAGATTTCGGTCATAGTCGATTTGCTTGTTGGATGGAAACTCGGGGATCGAGCAGTAGGTACAACCAGTATCGTACTTCGGCGGAGGACAAGAGTCAATTAACTTCTTCCCTGTGGAGTAAAATTTCAGCCAAAAAGACCTTGGAAGCTGTGAGATGCTCATGTAGACGGCTTCTACGACCTCTAAAAATTTAGTTGCAAATAATTTGCCCCCGTTATATAGTTTATAAAGCAGAAGACAGACATGGCATAATCTCGTTTTTTGTTTCCGAAAAAATCTAGATCCGATATCTTACATCCGAGATGCACAATATACAGGGCTGTACGTGACTGCACATATTTGCAACGTTAGAGTTACATCATAAAGCATTAAAATATTTCAAACGTACTTTTGCGCCATTGAAGACGCAAACATTGCATTATTGCAGATGCTACATAACATATATCTAACTCTTATCGAAGTCGTCCTTAAGCTTCCAACCCTTCTGTTTGTTATCCCAATCAGCAATTTCTCTCAACATTGATCTGATAAGTACCATTTCTCGTTCGTTTTTCACATTGACTTTAAAAGGTAAATTTTTGAGAATGTTGTTAGATGTGCTGAACTTATTGGGAAGGCCTCCCAAGTAGTTTATCAAGTTTTTAAGTATATCATCCTTATCGTTCTGCAATGCATTTTCGCCAGTGGTTTTCGCTCTTTTGTTGAATTTGAATTTCTGATTGTCTTCCAAATTCTTCTTCCTCTTTAATTCGTCTAATATTGACCGTGAAGATAATAAATTAGTAGAAGAACCACTCGGTGACACGCCAGCTTTTTCCTTTGCTTTAGGACCGAATCTCCCAGCAGCTCCAAATCTACCTGTCCATGTTGGTACACCAACTTTACCCTTTCTGGTTAACTTAGTTGATTCCTTCAATCTTTTTGCTGCCTCATTTGCAACCTTATCAGCTTCTCGTTCAATCAACGATAGTTCTTGTCTTGAGGAGTCCATCACTTCATCATGCTTGAGGGTACTATGAACACCACTGTTAGCAAATATACCTTCCATGATTCTACTATCATCTTTATTGTTTTCGTCTTTGTCTTGCTCGCCTTTGTCTCCTTCGAATTCGTCAAGCTTTGATACTCCCATTATACTAGCTACCTGGTAAAAATCATCATCATTTTTATGCTTGGGCTTCAATAGTTTGTTTGATCGACGTTGTTTACTTCCTTGAAAGTTTCTCTCAGATCCATTGAATAAGTCCCCCGTTTCTGTTCCCTTCTCGTCTGCGTCTCCTAACGTGAATAAATCGTGTAAATCGTTCATCTTGAAGAATCTTCTCTGCTTTGGATCCTTCAAGATTTTATTGGTTAAGAATGTTTTGAAAATTTGTCGGTGGTAAATCTTTTCTTCTATGGTTCCAGCCGTCATTAACCTATAAATAGTGATATCCTTCTTCTGACCCAATCTCCATGCTCTTTCACGAGCTTGAATATCGGTGGAAGGATTCCAATCTGGATCATAAATAATCACTCGATCAGCCCCAGTTAAGTTGACTCCCAAACCACCAACTTTCGTAGTTAATAAAAACACATGGTACTTTGTATTTTCATTGAAAGTATCTACAAGTGCCTGTCTTTTGGAAATAGGCGTAGACCCATCCATTCTGAGATAGTTGAATCCGTTGACATCATCTATGGCGATTTCATTACCATCATCATCTATTGGTTTGAGGTTCGCAACAAATCGTTCTAGAATATCCAACATTTGTCTTGTTTGACAGAACAATAATGTCCTGTGTCCTTGTTTTTGCCATAACTGAAGCAAGTTCTTCAAAACTTGCATCTTACCTGATCTAGCAGGGAGTCCGTAATTATAGCCCGAAGTTCGAGACAAAATCTCCCTCTCAAGTAAATCGGGATGATTGCATATTTTCCGAAGGACATCAACTCCCATCAAAACGTTTCTCTTCCCTTTCAAAATTGCACTCAAATCTTCGCTAGTTAAAAACTTCTCATATAAATCCTGTTGATACTGCGTGAGTTTGACGAACAACACCATTTCGTTTTTTTTTGGTAAGTCCTGAGCCACATCACTTTTGAGACGACGAAGAAGGTACGGCGAAATCAAATCTCGAAGAATCACTGCACACTTATATCCGGTTTGAACCTGAACATTAGAAGCATTAGCATAACCTCCCATATTAATGGGTATGGAAAATTGTTGCTCGAATACGGGTAAAGTTCCCAATCTCCCAGGGAAAACGAAATCAAAAAGCGACCAAAGTTCTTTCAAGTTGTTTTGTATTGGAGTTCCTGACAATATCACTCGATTATGAGTCTTTATCTGCTTGCAAGTCAAGGAGATGTCAGAGTCCGGGTTCCGAATCTTATGTCCCTCATCGAGCACCACATACCCCCACTGACGAGGGAGAATAAACCGTGAGTAAATTCGAAGTCCTACGTAGGTTGTTACGAGAACATGTCCCTTCTCTACTACCCTATCAACTATCTCTTGGGCATTAATCTGACTGCTTATACCTCTGAAAGTACTAGTTCCCACAGATCCCGGATCTTGCGTCTCTAAATATGCTTCCATTTGCTCTTCATTTTTGATGGAGTTCTTCCCCATTCCAGACCCGATGCTGTGCAAGATAACACACCGCAAAGGAGGCCACCACCTGTGGAACTCATTTACCCATTGGTTGAGCACGGTTGCTGGAACGACAATCAATACTGGCTTATCGAGTAGTCCGGAATAGTGCAAACCGGCCAAAAATGAAATGATCTGGATGGTTTTACCCAAGCCCATTTCGTCTCCGATTATTCCTCCTGTTTTCTGGGAGTAAAGTTCCCAAAGCCACTGCACACAGGTTTTCTGGTAGTCAAACAACGATGGGTAGATGTCTCCGGGTAGTTTGAATTGAGAATTAAGCACAGCATCCGGAATGGTAGGATGTGGCTTGAACCATTCTTCTTTATCGGGATCGGTGTCCTGTTGGCGAAGACTTGATCGTCTCAGCACCCAGTCCTTTAATCTTTGCTGGTAGAGGTACTCGTCTCCGTCATCTACATTTCTCTGTTTCTCAAAATTCTCCCTATTGTCTTCCTCCACGACATCGTTTTCTTCTTCCTCCACTTCCCGTTCTATATCCTTTGCTTCCGAGCCGTTGTCTTCGTAGTCTGAACCTTCATCGCTCAAAGACTCGTTTACCAGGTCCGCATCCTCCTCCAGGACTTCTTCTACTGCGATAGGCTCATTGTCGTCGATTTCGCCCACATCCGCTTGAGTTACACCATCATCGAATCCCGGTGCTCGTAGAAATACATGACTCTTCGTGCCTTCATCGCCTTCTTGTTGGAAGGCATTCTCATTACCGAACGCGGTGATCTTTCCTGTCCGTACCAAGAAGTCTCGTTCTGACTCTCCTGGTAGTTGTTCATTCTTGCCACTTTCAACAACTTCGCCAGCTTCTTTGAGTTGCTCTTTGCTTTCCTTTAATCTATTAGTAATATCTTCTATATCTCTCTGCAATGGAGCAACTTCGTTATCTTCAAACCATTTGATTTCATCCTTAATCTGCCTTCTCTGGGAGAGTTTCGTTCTGCTATCATCTAGCCTTCTTTGCAAAACTTTCACTTTTGCCAATGTCTTGCTCAAGTCCTTGGTTGCTTTCTCAAGACGCTTTTGATCAAGCTCCGCGTCTTTGGTGATGAGCACTTCGTTGGCCCTCTTGGTAATCGACGTGGCTAGCTCATCTTGATCCACGAGCTTTACACCAAGAGCATCAAGATTCTGACTATCACTCATGCCCGTACAGAAGAGAGGGTAAAAGATAAGACGTGATTTGAAAGATGAGGTGAGATGATGGGAGTGCAGATAGGTGGCTGTAAAATCCGGATACTAGAGGTGAAACAATACATGTTGCTAGCTAAATGACGAATAAAGCAAACATAATTAGACTTGTTGCTATAAAAAAGGCAAATGGACTAAAATGAGCATATATAAGTTGGTGATTTATGCTATACGATGCTACTTATAGTTGAATCAAAGCTCAGTCTGCTCTCTTTTGCTTCTGGACTTGAGACAGAAGCTCTTTAAGAGCGTCCTCGTAACGCTTCTCATCTTCGCCACTTATTTCATTCATCAGGAAGGGCACTTCTTCAATCTCCCGGCCTCCACGACCAACTTCCTTCATAGTCTTATTGAAGAACTTCTTCTCTCCCTTCCCGAAACAGAGAGAATATGCATGACCTGCCTGGTTAGCACGGGCAGTACGTCCAACTCTGTGGACATATTCACGAGATGAGTTGGGCAAATCGTAGTTGATGACGTCGGAGATGGACGCAATATCGATCCCACGAGCGATTAAATCTGTTGCAACCAAAATGCTGACTGCTTGCGACGAGAAGTCTTTAAGGATCTTATTACGAACTGACGAGGTGTTGTTAGTCGAATTTATATGCATAACGTTTATACTGCCTTGGAAAAGGAGTGACAACAATTTCGACAAACGTAGAGAAGCTTCATTAGATTTGGTGAATACCAACACATTAGATAGCTTGTTATGTGCTTGGAGAAACTTCGCGAGGATAAGCGGTTTAAGGGACGACTTTGCTGAACCCAAAGATATGCTGTACTCGGCTAATGTAGGTGGGACACTGAATAATTCGTCCACCAAACGGTTTTCGGCATTTACTACCACTAACCGAGGTTTATTGAATTTCAATAATGCCAATTTCCCAGCATCAGTGGTCAATGTGGCCGAAAAAATCATTTTTTGCGGTCTAAGTTGCCATTTGTTGGAGATGTTGCTGGTTCCAACGGGATGATGACGTTCTATGGAGGAAACAAGGACCTGGCACCAGTTCTGGAACGACTGGTTTAACAACCGATCGGCTTCGTCAATGACCAAAAACCTCAAATGCTGCAAATCTATCGAGTTGTTGGACATATGCTCTACAAGTCTACCTGGAGTAGACACCAAGATATCAGGTTGATTCTGTTGAAGCTTGCGGCCTTCCTCTTTGATGGAGACATCTGATTTGAGAGTGACCACTTGTAAGGTCGTTCCTTTAGAAAGCTGTTGCAAAGTAGTTTTCACTTGATTTATTAACGGCCTGGTTGGCACTAGAACAATCGCTCTTAGCCTGGGGACTTTTCTTGGAGTTAATGCTTCAATGATAGGAATCAGATATGCTAAGGTTTTCCCGGAACCAGTGGAGGCATTGACAAGCAAATCGCCTCTGAAATCAGGCAGAAGCTTGTTTCTTTGGATGTCTTCTAGTAGAATGTCTAGAACGGATAATTGCACCGAAAATGCTTCTTTGTAGCCTAAAGTGGTCAAGTTCTCGAGTATACCCCTTCTTAACGGGAATTGGTCAAATGGTTTTGTAAGTTCTGGAGAAGAGTACTGAGGAGTGGCCAACCAGTCCAAGTTCTTTAAATGGGCCTGGTTGGAGACAAGACGACGGTCTCGGGGTAATGCTGGTTGGGGTAATGGGGCCAAATCTTGCTTTTCAACGTCATCTTCGGACTCGGACTCGGACTCGGCCAGTGATAGTTCGTTGTTAGGTATGGAGCTGTGAAATTTTTCAAATATCGACAGATGCTTGGAGACGTAGCTGGGATCGTTCGGTGTCAGTTCTGCTTCTTCAGTTTGTGAAGCGTCTATTTCCATATTATCAACTTCCTCATTACTATCCTCTGAATCAGCCACGTCTTTCATATTCTCTTCATCCAGCTGTTTATCAGTTTCTGAAGCTACTTTTTCATCAGCAATCTCTTCATCCTCGTCTCCATCGCTTTCACTGTCGTGGTCGTTTTCACTTGCGATCTCAGCTGGTTCTTCCTCATCGCTTGAAATCAGAGATTCACTTAGCTTTCTCTTCCGTGTTTGCGCCTCTTTTACAGAATAATCCTCAGCAGAGGTATCGAAGTATGCCGCAGGATCGAATCTCTGAGCAAACATGTCTAGAGCCTTTCAATCAGTGGATTTGATATAACCAAAGTGTTCACCTCATCGAACCTCATCTGAGATTATACTTCAGTCTCGCGACGGTGATCACGTGCACAAACCAACATTAGAGTAAGAGAGAGAAGGTATTTGGCAAGAGTTCAAGCCTTTGCCTATGGGTGTAAAAGTATCAATTCTTGCCTTTGAACTAGAACGCTGTCATATTTATATATTTCTCTCGGAAGTGGTTATAGTTACCGACTAGGACTATCGTAAACGTCGTAGGTGAGTTGGTGACAAGATACCTTATGCATTCATATCTCTGGTTTGTAGACAAAGATGACGTTTTCATATGTCATTCACACTCTCCCTTCATCATGTCCCCATCACCTCATTCACCTCCACAATTAGTCTTACCATTGGTGGAATGCTTGCATTAACTATAATCACAGACTTACACCCATACACCAGCATTCTATCGAAAAGTCACGTGACGCGTATATGAAGTTTTTTTAGTTGGATGAAAAATCATGCTCAAGGCCAACCACCTGCTACACAGCATGAGACCATCATTAAACCTTTTGAGAGGGAGATCGTCATGGAAAGGGCCTCATGTGGTTCCGTTGCCTATTGCAAATGCCATCAAAACCGGGACCCCCATCAGAACTAACGCCAGAAGCTGTACGATATTACCACAATTTGTGGGATTAAAATTCCAAATCCACAACGGGAAGAACTACGTGGAAGTAGATATAACTGATGAGATGGTGGGTAATAAGTTGGGAGAGTTTGCGGCAACCAGAAAGAGATTCACCTACAAATACTCCAAAAATTGAGTTCGATCATACACTCATGTCCTTGTATATATTTCCAATACACATAATGTCATATTCCTAGCTGTAGTGATGTGCGATGGGTTTTCTGGCTTATAGTGCTTGAGCTACGATGGTAGATGTAATGCCATGTCTATTTTTAGTGTTGCCATCGTTAATCTTGAGAACGAATTTTCAGATCATTAGCGATCAAAAGATGCAGTTTCAGTTAAGGGTTTGATAGTGACAAAAGAAAGATCAATACTTGCGAGAATAGAAGCACTCTAAGGTGCTGCCGAATGTACTGCTTAGGATATAATCATTGTACTCGACTGAAGAATTGAAAAACAGCACGGCTTGACGATCAGAGCAGGGTTTCATAGTGTCACCAAATGTGAAAAGCACCGATGCAGACTCTGCTAAAACGGAGCATAATGATTTCACAGTAACTCGTGGATCAGGATCTCTTTTAGTGGCCGATATAGCAACATGAACCCTGGCTCAATTCCAGCAAAGTGTTGATTTTTATATTGCAATGATCACAGGTGCAAATGTAGTGAAAGAGTTTTTTCTTCTTGTTATGGAAGTTCATATGTCATAAGGTTCTCTGAGAACAAAAAGACAAGTAATTCGATAAATATGGGAGAAAGGGGGAAAATTATATTGACTTCTATGTTGTGTACACCAAAGAAACTATTCTAACCTTCGAAGCTACGAAAGCCAGCTCTAGCTCCTGTCTCTTGGGGAGTACGCATTCATTCTCTCCTGTCGCAATTCCCCTGTTCGATCAATAATCGGCCACATTCCCCAACCATTCAACCGTATCACCAAACAAGTAGCATTATCATCTCCCCCAATATACTCTACGAACTTCACGATTTCTTCTGCACACAATTGAGGGGTGGCTCGAGGATGTCCTATCAAGTTGAAGTGTGACATTACAATATCTGCTATCTCTTGGTCTGTTAATTCGTTGTGAACCCCATCGGAACAGAGCACCAAGAACGATTCGTCTCCGCCCAAGCCGCCAATGGTGAGGTTTTTGATTTCATCCTGGGTGAGTTTCTCGCGGATGGTTTCTTTATCACCAATGATCAACTGGGTGATATCGGGTTCGGCAGTCACTCCCATGTGCTTGTAGTTGACGTCGCCAAACGCTCTGGTGTTGGCTAGAGCAATAAACCTCTCTTCACCGAACGAATCTGTAACAAAGAAGTTGGCCAGGTACTTCCGGAGCCGGGCCGACTCAATGGGGTTCGAAGGATGGTGCGGTTGGGTTAATGCGTGGGCCTCGCCGTTCTTGTCGACCAAAATGGCCTTGGTATCGCCAACATGGGCAACTGTGAGCTTGGAAATGGTTT
Organism: Isabelozyma rhagii; assembly: GCA_003708185.3. Classification (NCBI taxonomy): domain Eukaryota; kingdom Fungi; phylum Ascomycota; class Pichiomycetes; order Serinales; family Metschnikowiaceae; genus Isabelozyma; species Isabelozyma rhagii. The sequence goes on from PPNO03000018.1 coordinate 33,960, forward strand.
TCCGATTGAAGTAGTACTGTTCGAAAAACGGAGAGAACTCACCTGGAGTCAGATAAATCGTTTCAATGAAGGCACTGGTGCAAGTGGACCCGGAAGAATTGTCGTCTTGGTTGAAGAAATCGTAGTCGGTTTTCAAAAACGCTAGTGGCAATCGTAACTTTAAGTCGTCTGGTTTGATTTTAATGTTTTTCAATCGCAATTCGGTTGAGGAATCAAGCATTTTATTGAAGTTATCTTCTTTATGTTTAAACCACCGCCGCCAATAACCGCCAATATTCTTCAAGTACTTTTTCACCAATTCGTCCCGTTCGTCGCTATTTGCCGGGTCTGATAACGGGCCGCCGGCCTCAATCTCCTGACTCAAGTTGTTCAGAAGGAAAATCGAACATTGGTCACCTCCATGGCCATCAAATATATTGAAATTGAAGATCACTTTATCCTCGGGTAAGCTTATAACGTTGGCACTGTACTTATCTTCATTGTACATTCGATTAACGCGTGAAGTGAAGTGTCCTAGATGTGATGGACTCTTTAGTAACGGCACCCTTAGCTTACCAATTCGGTGGAGTTCATTCTTGGAGGGAACCGCCGGGTTTTTGTCTATGGCCGTGAAGGTTACGGCTCCGGACACCGACCGTCGAAGTTTAGCAGGGGAATAGCGACGTAGATGAGCAGTAGTATACATGGTGAAGAAGAGGGCAGGAAGAAAGCAATCAATGGCAGAGAAAGAACAATAGGGTGCCAGCCAGAAACGGGGCCTGGTTGATGTTAGTTTAACTCGGTGCATGTCAAAAAGTCGCAGACACCCGTGTTATCGGGACAATGCCGAAGGTGTGAAAATGGCATCAACAGAGAGAATTGTAAGATGAAGGGAATATACAGAGATATTGTCTAGAGTTGAGACGGAAGTTTAGCAGGGTTTCAAGCGGATTAGATTTTACGAAGAAAAAGCCATTAATGAATGAGCTCTATTAGACAGTACACAGATAAGCCGGGCCATGTATTGAGCCGGATAAAGACACAGATCGGGCCATATATTGAGCCGGATAAAGTATGGGGTAGTCAACCCATTAGTTTGCTGTTGTAAAACTTATAACAAAAAGAGAATGCGTCAGCAGTACCAGATTTGACAGATAAACATGATGTCAATGTCAGGGACAGAGCTAACTAGGAGCACTGATAAAATGTTTATTCAGAGTCAGGAGGAATGTTTACGGTTCATCTACGATTCTCATAGCGTCCGCTAGTATTCCGGTACCTCTATAATACCAACCGTTCCTCTGCATCTTCGTCGTAGTCAAATTCCGTAGGGTCTTCCACCTCATCACGGTAGCCAGAAGGCGCAAATCTCGAAACTGAAGACTTGAGACCAGAAAACGCCCCACCAAGACGCCCCCAAAGACTGTTGCTTGTTTCATTTGTAAGAGGATGATTGAGGAAGCCGAGCTGGGTGTTCAATTCGTCTTCTTCATCTATACGACCAGACGATTGGTTGGTGAGCGATTCATGGAAGTTTCGACGATTGTTTTCGTAGTTAATGTTTGCAGCCTGGGAAAGATTGAATGGCCGAAGGTTTTCAGTCGAACGCTGTTGCTGACGTTTAAACATCTCCCGATTTATGATTCTCTTCGCCTCGACAATAATTAAATCTCTACGTTTGTTTTGCATGTTTTCTAAATCTGGAGGATCATCGCTTTCATCGTTATCGAAAATAACCCACGAATCGTAAAGATCAGAATGCAATCCCAATTTCTTCTTCAATTTATCGTAAACATTGAACATCGCTAGAATCACCGGAATAAGAATGAACCGAGGTATCCAATTATTCATGAGATTGAACAATCCTGTCAAGTGAATTGATTTCCCGAACCACTGTTCAAAAATGGATTCTCTCGAGAAGAATAAAGTGATGAAATTGTAGGATAGTGGGATGGTCAATCTGGCAATATAAGTAGTGTAAAAACAGGCAGAAACAATGTCTGAGTTGTGAGGAACCAAATGATAGATGTTAAAGATCTTCAAATGAGTCAAGGAGTTTAATGACGAGAAGAGCATGTAAGAGAAGAACATCGAAGATACGAGAAGTTGGAGTAAATGGTGATTTTTGATTCCGGTGGTATGGATTAAATAGTTGATGAGCGAGAGGTGAGTCGAATGAAAGAATTCAGACTGGAGGATGGTTATGGAACCAATGAATAAAATCACGGAAGTCAATCGGCTTAAGACGGGAGCAATGTAGATTTGGAAAATATAAGTAGCTCTTGGGTTAATTAGATTACGATGGTTGTTGAGACGATAAACGATCTGCTTGGCCGAGTTGGATCTGGCTTCGATGATGTCTTCTAGTCTGGTGATGGTTACCAATAAGCTATCGAATTCTGCTTCGTAGGCAATCAACTTGCTGAGGTTCAGGTTAAAATTTGCTGTTAATTTAGTCATAAATTGAGGTGTGAGTTGATCTCTCGTGATGGAATTGTTGGAATTTTCCAAGTATTGGCTCTCCATAGACGATTTCAAGTGTTGCGGGATCTTATCGTACAAGCTGAGAATCCAATCCCTGAATCTGAAGTCTTCTTCGGAGTCACTGGTGAAATTTTTGGTGAGAACCAAAACCTGAAGGATTTCTTCTTTGAAAGAGATTTTTGTATCCTCCAAATTATCAATAGCCTTAGGAACTTTCAAATAGTACTGATTTACGTTTGCAAGATGATTTCCTTGAATCCATTTGTTCTTGGGTAAGTTTATTAGTCCGTGAGCCATTAACCATAACGCCAACACCAAAGAATAGATGTGAGAAATCGCTATGATCATAAGTTTGATGTGGTTAAGAGTTAACCCTGATTCCACCATCAAATATAAGACACCAAGGACAGATATCGATAAGATGATAAGCTGAAACTTCATATTTCTCTTTAGGGCATCTTTCAATTTATCAAGTTTGTTATAATGGCCCGATCTGTAGAATTCTTGGAGAACAGGAAGGAGCAACCATGTAAGGAGGAAGGTAGTCCAGTAATTGGACTTCCAAAGAATCAAAATTACGTTATCCGGCACTGAAAACAAGGGTAGCTTATTTGTAACATTGTGGGAGATGTAATCTACCGGAAGGAGGAATATAATGGAAAGTGGGATAAACACGGCCAACGTCAATGATGTCAGCACGTAGATCGGGTAATGGAAGATGTTGATATGGAATTGAATTCCGGCGATGGTAGCCAACAACGCTATTACGTAGGCGGCAAGCGGGACGACCCACATCAGATCAGAAGTTAGCTAGTACGCGTGAGCTCAGATTACCTGAGTGGATATGTCAGTGAATTATACGCGAAAAGCTGTCAACGGCTACCGAAACAGGGTTGTAATCGGATAAATAGAACGGAGTTATTTATTGTGTTTCTTTTAGCTCGCTATCAATCAGTTGACAGTCAGTTATATTATCTAAGCAACAATCGGCTATACGCACTAAAAAAAATTATCACGCAAAGGACGGACAATGTTCCAGTTATACCGAAAGCTACTTCTTTTTCACTTTTGGCCAATTTGGTGTTTGATTTGATAGAAGAAATTGCCAATTGAACTGATACACTTGTTATGTCAGAAAACGAAGCCAGAACAGAAGCTGAAGCCCCAGAGACAGATTTGGCAGCGATCGGGCAAGAAGCTGGGGTTGAGAAGGAGGAAGCTCAGAACTACGATGAAAGTGAACCTCAAACTGCTGATCTAGAGATCGAGACCCAGGAGACCGCTGAGAGGTCAACAGAAGATCCTGTGAAGGAGAAATCTGCTGAGAGCACAACTTCTGAGATCGTGGAGGAGTCTATTCCAGTTCCCGTAGCCCCCAAGAAGAAGAAGAAGTCAGTGGGGTTTGCACCTCCACCGGAAGAGGACCTAAAAGAACACCACAAGCATCTACTTGAGAAAGAGCAAGACGAAATCAAGTCGAACCCATTCCATAAAATCCCGCCAGAACTCGCATACTTACAGAAAAGAAAGAATCCAGATCCCAAGCCCATTTTGGATCCTCACGAACCCGTAATCAAACCAAAGAAGTACGATGCCCCTCCTTTGGGAGATTTGAGATTCCAAACTGTCAAAGACATCTCCGTGCAAAACAAGCAGACTGAATTGAATTTCAACTACCCTGAGATCGACTTATTTATACCCGGCCATAAGATCGTTGTAGACACCAAATACGCTTCGTTGAACTCCTTTGATCTCGCCAAAGTGAACAAGTATTTGTATAACATCAGTAACGTGAAAGTAGGGTTGGGGTACGAATTCAGTGGGATCATTAGTCGTGTGGGTGCAAACTTCAAAGATTCCAGTGAATTCAAGGTTGGTGCCAAAGTATTTGGGTTGGTGAACCCAAATGACCGTAAAGGTGCTTTGAGTACAAGCTTGCTTCTAAATCCTGCTACTGACGCGGTGATTGTTGTGGATGAGACGTTGTTGTCTAAGCTTGATGAAATTGATGTTCAGATTAGTGTGGAAGAAAATGCTGATTTCAACATAGAAGAAGAACTGGAAGATGCTCCTAGTGTAGTGGAGCAGGAAGTAACAGGACTCAGATCTAGAGTTGCTAAATTCCAGGTTGAGTCTAAAATTCCAAGCTTGGCCAAGTTGACTACGTTTCCTGTTCTCTACAGCAGAGCCAAACAAGCGTTGAGATACGTTGAACCACAGATTAATAAAGCAGGAAAGCTTAACTTGTTGATCAATGGAGGTGATACAAATCTTGGTATCACTTTGTTGCAGCTACTTTTTTCATCCATGTATTCCAAATTGGAGGAGTTAAACTTAATATTAATCATCAAAGAGAAGAACAGTGACTACATGAACAAGTTAATTAAGAAATACTATGATCCCTCGAAAAGTAAAATCATTCAACTCATTACTTTTGATATGATGAACGATGATATTGTTCTTCCGGGAGAAGCAATACCCGTGAACTACAAGAAGCTTGATTTCTTTGCTTCTGAAGTGTTTGGAGCCTTGTTTGAACCAGGATCTCAGCAAATTAACACTAAGAACATCAATGAGTATAAATTGGACAGTATTGTTGATATCATTGGTAGCAAGACTTATCTTCAAAGAACCAGTACTCGAGTCTCCAAGCTTGATGAGATTCACCTTCCGTTTAAAGAAAAATTGGATAATAAACTTACAGAGTTATTCAAAGGTTCAGTGAAGGAACCGTTGCTACTCAAAATCTTGAAGCCCAAAGCCCAGAACTCTAGTTTTATCTCCATGTGTAGATTACTGACACCAGAGCCAAGCTATAACGTGGACGTATTGTTCAACTACAAGAGTAACGAGGGAGTTTTGAATCCGTGGTCAGTGAAGTGGAGTAGCAACCTAGCTAATTATTGGGCTCGGTACAACTACTACGAAGAGTTGGAGCTACGTACGAAGCGTCAATGGATACTTGAGGGTCTTGATTTGTTGGTAAGTAAAGAACTCAAGTTTAGAATTGATGAGTACACTGACTGGAGAAACAACTTCAAGGACTACATCAAGTTGTTGAAGAAGGATGATGGAAAGGTGATCTTCAAGATCGAAGATTTTTAATGGAGTGTAGCAATGCATATAATGATATCCTGAACAATAAGTACGTAACAATCAGTAGATAAGACTTAGGTAATGGGCACCCCTGAGGTATTTGCAGAATAGCGACCAAGCAGTTGGTAATGGTTCAAAGTTCTTTATACTGCTGTTTCAGCTCCTACTATGACACTCTTCATTTCCACTCCTCTCTTCCTTCATCTGCATTCTACAATATGTTCCCTACATTTACTATAAGTTCTCAATTCTCTTTTCTCTTCTCTCTTCTCTCTTCTCTCTTCTCTCTTCTCTCTTCTCTTCTCTCTTCTCTCTTCTCTTCTCTCTTCTCTTCTCTCTTCTCTCTTCTCTCTTCTCTCTTCTCTCTTCTCTTCTCTTCTCTCTTCTCTTCTCTTTTCTCTTCTCTCTTCTCTTTCTCTGTTCCCTGTCTTCTCTGATGCGACATCAATGTCGCACATCTAAGCTTCCCCGGAAAGCAGCCACTCTGGCGTTGACTATCACCTAATTAATTCACTGTGTGTCATCCTAAGTACTCCAAACACCATTTCTGCATCCCAATGTAGCTGGCAGTGGCATCCCATATAGTCATTTGGAGAGCATCGGCTGCAATCCCAATTGAGAAGGATTGCCCACCAAACGGGCCATGCACCTCCCGCACTGGGAAAACGATCTCACCAAAACGGGAATCAAGAATAGAACCTGAAATAGTAGCCTCCGATCTAGACTGTTTTACCCCTACATGAGCAACTCTGTCACCTGGTTCCACATCTGAGCAACCGTATCCTATTGGCTCAATCCCTGGATGGCCAGATCTCTTGTCTTTGCTTAACATCCCACTGCATCCCTTCGCTCTTTCTTCAATGCAATTGCTGATCTAAATCAGCCTGAATTTATCCTATTTCGTACAGCCAAAAACCTCACCTTAAATCTCAGGACAAAATCATTTTGCCTGTCTTCTGCTAACTGTATTATTATCTATCACTTTCTTCCTGGATCCCAGCTATCATCACCTCAGATTAAGTTTCGGTTCGTTCCTTCACCACAGCCACCGTATCCATCCATCTTCCACCTCGTCTCAGTTGCCGTTTCCCCCGTTGTCATCGGCTGTTCTTTTTCCTGTTTTTTTTTTTCTTTTCGTATCTGGTTTCCTGTTGTTTCCTGTTATTGTTTGCCTTTTTTTTGCTATTTGTTTGCTTGCATCCCATTAATATAATGATATCGCTGTAATGTCAGGTCCAGGTTCTATGAGTGTACACTCATTAATTGATAAATTTTCCAACCCACAGTCGTCCTCGTCCTCCAAAGAAGAACCTCCTTCCCGAATCTATAAAAAACCCGAGAAGACCCTCGATGATCCTGGCTTACTAAGCTTGCTAGGCGCCAATGTGTCGTCATTCCCATTTTCGGAAGCAGCATACGTCAAAACTATAAAATTGAAAACTGAACAGGAAAAAACTAAGCAGGATTTCTATAAACTCGAAATTGCCAACAAAAACCTCTCCATTCTTCAATTAGCAGTTCAAGCTCAAGTTCCTTCCCAGCTTATTCCTTCCATGTTTGTTGGAAGCGATTTCTACCAAGTCACTGAAATAGAAAAGCAATTGAGTAAAGCAAAGCCCCCAGTGCCTGGTCCTCCGGCTCCCGGCCAGTATACTTTCCCGCCTCCCAATTTGTCCCACAAGCTGACAAACTCCCCGATAGTATCCCCAGGAGACAACGTCTTCATACCCAGCCATAGTCGCTCCAACAGTAAGGATTTATACGGACCCGACTCTCTCAATGCGAACCCGATGCCTCCCATGCAATTCAGATTTGGCTCCGGTTCCATCTCCTCCTCCAACTCCCAGATTCCTACCCCCACCCTATCCAACAGAAGGCCGCTTTCTCCGGCAAAAGTTGGCGCCTCGGCTGTAGCAAACTTGGAGACTCCAACCACCCCGTATAAACCACAATCCAGAAAGAAATCGGTGCCATTACATCAACGTCATTTCTCCATGCCCGTGGAAAGCTCCTCTGCCAAAGTTAGGAAACCCGAGAAGATCATAACCAACTTACCTGCGCAAGCCAAGCACCTGTCATCGTCTTCTATTCAGTCTCCTCTTGGTCTGACGCCGTCCATTCAAGTCAAACCGACCCCGGCACAGCCATTGCACAAGCAATCGAAAATGACACTACCACCATCACAAGAGTCTATGACATCGTTCCAACACATCATTCAGTTCCACCATTGGAAACCAGAATCCCCGGGACAAACCGTAGGCTCCAATCCTTTACAGATGTCATCTGTGAGTCCATTCAAACCTCAGTCGTCACATAAACGTCACAAGTCGAGTTCTGAAAAGCTATCAACAGACTTACCACCAATATCCTCTTCTTCAAGAGACTCCAAGATGACCGCTGAATCTATTCCCGAGTCAACGGAGGATGATCCCGATATCACCATGAACACTAGTACTGCTAGTATCGAGCCTCTGATTCTCGGAACCTCCAAACATACCCCCGATCCCCACCAGTCCAATGAGCAATCCCGTAAGTTTCCCCATGATATTCTCACGCCTTCGAGTCGATAACTTACCATCACATCGTAACATATTACGAGATCGTTAGCATAATTCACTTCTTCTATTCTTTATTATTCACATTCGTTACTACGTCATCGTTTAGTTCTTGCCTATACTTTTTTTCTCTTCTTATTTTTGCACATTACTTGTTCTTTTATATATAAGATTTATAGAAATGATACCTCTTATCGAAACACGATATAATTACACGTAGCCACTATAGCCGGCATTGTGTGAACATTGTTTCATTCGTCAATTTGGATCTGTAACTTTATCCCCTTGGCAACAATTGCACCCAAATCGCAGTCGTCTTGCCAATTTATATCTGTCCCTGATATTCTGCAAACGAATCTTCAGCCATTTTTTCGATCTCTAGAAGGTTAATTGCCATGATATCGCCATCTTCCGCATCCATGTCGGCATTGGCGTCGGCTTTCTCGAATGTAATGTCGGTTTTTTTGACAGCATCCACCTGCTTTTTGACGCTATATGCGAGATGACGTATTGTTCCCTCGCTTACTCCATCGCTGATAATCCAGGCACATAAATCCTCGAGCCAGATCTTGTCATAAACGTAGTAAATGTCGTGGAACCGGAACAATTCTTTAAGGTCCAAGAGCGACTTCAATATCAATCGCTTTCCTCCTCTCAAGTTGTAGTAGACATCATCCCATACTTTTTCGACAAGTTTGTAGTTTCTATGGAAAGGATACGAAAGCGCTCTTCGTATACTGGTGATAACCACGACTTTGAGCAAGTTTTCATTGACCGACTCGGTGGGGATGATGTATTTTGCGTCGAGGAAACTGATTTGCGGTGTGAGCTTTCCTACCGTCCACGCACTTTCAATGTTATGGTCTCCCTCGGTCTCTCTTAAGTCAAAATGGTAGGAGAAGAGTAGTGACACTATGAGCATCATAAGTTGTGGTTGGTAGCTTTCTTCGATGATGTATGATTTTCTGGGAAGATTCAACATTCGTTCCTGTTCTTCTTTGGTGAACTCAACTGGCATTACTCCGTTTCTGCTATCTTCAGGAAGCTCCTGCTGGGCTTTATACCACTTCATAAACAGCTTGGTGACCGGGGATTTCCACTCAATTAGTTGCTTGAACATCTTATCGTCATCTTCGCTGGGATACTTTTCCATGATATAGTCAGCAGCGTAGTATTCAAGATCGAATTTGATATTTTCTTTGATTAGTCTTTCGATTATTCTGTCACCAGCAGCGGTTCCTTCCGGATCTCCCAATTCGTTTATATCATTTCCTTTTGCTGTAGAAATTCCCACAATCGCATCATACTGGTCATTAAATCCATACTTTATGGCTGTGATTCTCGCCGAGTCATCTGGGGCATCGGGTACTGTCTGGTTAACTTCCCAGTTGAACTTCTCTCCTTCGGCTATCTCTTGTAAAGTTGACTTGGAAAGGTCGTTGTCTACGTCCAATTCCTGGATCAAAGGCCCGCGAGGTTCGGCCGGTTTTTTATTTTCACTAACCTCAGTCAATAACGGTTCAGGAGCAGCTTCACTTCTGGCTAATAGTTTGGCAGTCAAGTCCAAATCGGGAAAGAATTGGCCTTTTGTTTCCTTTGGAATTTTGATCTTAATACACTCTGTCTTGGATTCGTACTCAGCGTGTGACCTCTCGTCATCAACACAAGCATACGGCAACCGGATCCGCAAGTAGTAGGGGCTCAAAGAAAAGATAAAGAGTTCTTGGTCAACAATCATCTCTAGCTCCAGGGCATTGAACCTCATATGGGTAATTTTCACATCAATGAACACATACTCATCATTCTGGTCTATGGTGAAGAAGGGAGTTATCATTGTAATCTAGGAAAGAAACGAGAAAAAGAAGGTTTCAGAGGCCATTTAGTATGGAGTTGATGATATTTTTCAAGTCTGAGCCGCACGATGAGATTATATTTTTCTGCACAGAAGACAACTTTTCTGTATAGAAGCCACTGCAGACCCTTTCCTTAGCAGCATGGGCGAGATAATAGAACCGGAAAAGAAGGTGGTGAGACGGAAGTTCGTGGGACGGAAGCCTGACAAGGCCGCTGGAGGCGATTCTGGCTCATTGGTTAGAACAAACCGTGCCAGACATGTGGGAAGAGTAATGAACCAAATTCCTGATGATATATTGAATGACAAGGACTTGAATGATGCCATCAAGCTTTTACCGTCGAACTACAACTTCGAAATCCACAAGACCGTGTGGAATATCAAGAAAAACGGGGCCAAAAGAGTGGCACTCCAGATGCCAGAGGGGTTGCTTATATATTCGCTTATCATCTCAGATATCTTAGAGCAGTTCTGTGAAGTGGAGACAGTGGTGATGGGAGATGTGTCCTACGGTGCCTGCTGTATTGATGACTACACTGCCAGAGCGTTGGACTGTGACTTCATTGTCCATTATGCCCATTCCTGTCTTGTTCCTATAGACATCACAGCCATCAAGGTATTATATGTGTTTGTCACCATCAACATCGACGAAAGTCACTTAATTAACACCTTAAAGTTGAACTTTGACCAAGGTAGTCAAATTGCTTGCTTTGGTACCATTCAGTTCAACCCAACCATTCACAGTATTAAGGCTAAGTTGGAAATAGATGATGACAAACCATTGTACGTAATTCCACCGCAGACGATGCCATTATCCAAGGGAGAGGTCCTCGGGTGTACTTCGGCCCGACTCAACAAAGATCACATCAATGCCATGGTGTATATCGGAGACGGAAGGTTTCATCTCGAGAGTGCTATGATTCACAATCCGGAAATACCGGCGTACCGATACGACCCATATTCCAGGAAGTTCACCAGAGAGTATTATGACCAGAAACAACTTCTAAAAGTGCGAGAAGATGCCATCAAGACCGCAGTGAAAGCAGAAAAGATCGGGCTCATTCTTGGAGCTTTGGGAAGACAAGGAAATCCAATTACTTTGGCTAACTTGGAGGAAAAGTTTACTGCCCAGGGCAAGAAGGTGGTCAAGATCATTCTCAGTGAGATTTTCCCCCAGAAGTTGTCTATGTTCGATGACATCGATGCTTTTGTCCAGGTAGCATGTCCTCGATTATCTATTGATTGGGGATATGCCTTCAACAAGCCGTTACTAACTCCTTATGAAGCTATGGTAATGATGGATGCCGATACAAAATGGAATGAGAACTACTATCCTATGGATTACTACTCAAAGGACGGATATGGTCGAGGCAAGGTTCCTGACCATTCCAATGTGATATGATACTATACTATTTATTAATAAAGAAAGTCAGTCTAATATATAGAAACTAGTCAAACTTCATTGATTGTTTGACTTCGAGATACTGCTCTTCAACTCCTAGTAATGTAGCCACCTCGTAGTCGGTCCACGCCAACACTGCTTCCTTCAAGTACTGCTCACATATGAGGTTGAATTTAAGGTAGAATGTCACAAATTGGATGGAGGAGTTGGTGATGATATCGTTGACAATCAACGGACTGTTAATTTTGAGCAACGTCTGTTGAGCGTCGAGTAATGCTGAAGGAAGGAACTCCTGGCTTTTTTCGTTGGCTGCAGCAACCTTTTCCTTGGTGAAGAGTTTGTTCTCTGTGATTGGCTCGTAGATCGAAGGGTCAAAGAAGTCATTGTCTAACGGACAAATCATGTTGATAATGTTGTAGAAGTCAAACATGTGGCACTCCTGCAACAAACTATCTAGTTGCACGGCTGTCAACTCTAGAGTCAACCCATGCACAAGTTCATTAATCTCCAACGTCTTCTCATTCAAGAGGGTTATGGGCATGATTTTGGATAAGACCAAATCCAAGAAGTTCTGCTTCAAGGCTAATTGGTCTCGTTTTGAAAACAGTTTAGCAACTTTTCCCTGTATATGTTCGTCAAAAATTTCAATTGGTCGGTTGACAATGAGATCCAATAGCTTATCGTTCTCCTCTTTAGGTAGATTCAAGATGGTGGTGGTTGTAGTTTGATCAATTAACGGCAATAAGTCGAAATAAAACTCAATAACCCATTCCGGAGGTTGTAAATCGGTACTAAGGTCTAACTGGGCCAGATTAGACGTTCTTATCGTGGCCAATCTATTATTGATGATCGTGGTGATTTTGTCCTGGGATAAACGGATCAAGTCTTTGATACTTTTGAGTAAAGTACCTTCGTTCTTCATCAACTGCTTGGAAAACATCAAGTCGTACAAGTCCAAGGTGTTGAAGATTTGAAAAATAATGGCTAATTTCGATTCAGTAGATAAAACTTGGTCAATTTTTGATTTCATGGGTTTCGATAACGCCGTGACTGCTTTAGTGGTGATCTCCTTGCTTATTTCTTCGAATTCCTTCTTTTCCTCCTCGGTGGCAGCTTCGAAGGTGAAGATGCTGGCGATCAACTCGTTTTCATTCAACACAACCGAGTGAACGTATGCTAATAAATCTCCTATGAATCTCACCGGATCATGGGCAGAAAGTATCACAGGTCTACTGGACTGGTCAGTAGACACTGACAGTCTTCTTCTAGAGTCACTTTCTCTCATCATGTTGCTTCCCACTTGGGTGAGAAACTCATCTACAATCACTTTGGAACGGGACTCGGCGAAAGTGTTGATAATAGAGCTGAAGTAGTTCATTTTGTTCTTCAAATACTTCAAGCAGATGTGCAAAGTGTCTAGCTTCGACTTCGTGTTCAAAGCGTAGAGATTGGATAAGGTTTTGTTGCTGAAAGTGATGATACGGTCAATGGCCTTGTTGATGAGAGTGTTGATTCTATTCATTATTTTTAGTCCTAACTGCGGGTTGTTCAAAGATAAAAGAATTGAGCAGTTTTCACTAATAGTCTCTGCTTTTACAAGGGTTTGGAAGAACTCATCATTGATTTCACCTTCGTTTAACACAAATTCTTCATATTCATTTAATGTAAATTTCTTCTTGAAGCTTGTTAATAGACTCTTTTTCAATTCAATAGCAGTTTTCTCTCTCTGGGACTTTTTCACTTTATCGTGGAAAGTATTCATTGCTGTTTCGTCTTCTTCAATCTTCTCTGTTGCTTGTTTCAGGTAATTGTTCACTGCTTTAAGCTTTTCTTCTAATGCCTTCAATTGTTTAATTACAGGTTGGTATTCCTTCAAAATATGACTTTGACTTTGAATCAAATCTCCTTCGATTGTACCTCTGAATTGCTTACGGGAAACTGAGCCCACAACTCCTGGCTCAACCAAATTATCTATGTTTTCCACTTTAAGCTCCAAAAAAGCAAATATTTCTCGTATCGTGGAGTCAGACAATGGCGTATTCAATACTCGAGCTAATCTGGTGGACAACGTTTTATGGGAGCTCTCCAGCTGGAGGTTGATGGAATCGGAGGGTGTTTCGTCTGCTGTTTGTAATTCTTCTTTCTGTCTGAGCAAATCTTCATTTCTCGCCCCAGAGTTTATCAACTCTAAAGACATATCAGCATACTTCTGGGCTAATTTGGTCTCTTCAGACACCTCATCATTCTTGGAGCTGTCGTCGTCGAATTTAAGTAAGTTCTTCGTCAAACTATTGAGACTGGTGATTCGTTTACCGAGGTTTTCGATGTTGGATGATATTGGTAGAGATAATGCTGGTTGCGGTTCGGGCAATTGGTCGTCTCCTTGGAAGGAGTCGAAATCTATGAAGTCCATATTAAAGGTGGAAATATATGACGTGAGTAGTGAAGACGAACGTGGCTGGGAGTCTTTTTCAGGGATTGCCTTGGTTTACTTCAATGCAGATGTGCCGATGTTGGACACTAGTAGTATGCTAATTCTTGTCAATTCCAAGTCCAATCTTGGTGTACGCGCTTGTTAGCTGGCAAGTTTGACAGATCTGCTTTTATGAAGATGTTCGCGAAAGTGAAAAATTCAGATATCTTTTGAATCGAAAAAAATAAAAACAAAGTAAAACCATAACCTACTAATTAATCATGATTGGAGATTCAAATTTAACCTACTATGTATTAATCACGAGTACCAAAAAAACCTATAGAAAAGAATAAGACGAATTGAAGAAGAAACACCGGCCAGAGGCGATTATATATATAAAAAGAACCAGGCATAATCCATATGCCGTGGCTGTAGAAGGAACAAAATCTAGAAACAACAGAAATAAAATGAGAAGATGAAAATACTATGACAACAAGTCGATGATTTTCATACTAGCCCGTCTGTTACAAGGCTCGCTGACACCAGCAGCCACCAAAATAGTCAGAATGCCCCTGGACTCGCTCTTCGGTGAGGTGGTGTAGTCCGTGTTGGAGCTGGTCTCATGATAACTGATTGGAGAGGTTTGAAGCGACCCGCTTCGGCTAAGGGACTGAAGACACTTTGAAGCATTGACAATATCCACCATGTCGTTGTAGGAGATGTCGTGGCTCGGGGTATGTTGAACCGGCGTTCTGTACCAGTTCTGTTGTCTGTGGCTACCGTTACCGCCTTCAGGGCTCCAGGCCGGCGTCAGACTGTATCGGTTAATTTCTGGGGTAAGGGGATCATTATTCTTCACCGTTAACTCGGGGGAGGCCACGAGATTGGTTGGAGGTAATGGAAGAAGGGAAACCAGAGGGAGAGAGATCTTTTTCTTGTGTTCTTTACCAGACACCATATAATTCGACATGTTGGTGTTGATGATGGGGGTCGATTTCGTCTTTCTATGGGTCATTGTCTTCTTAGGGTCAAGAACAATATCTCCATTGAACACCGAGTTCTCGTCCGGGACCTCGTCGAGCTTGAGTTCGCCAAAACCATAGTCTGTGGGCTTCAAGCAGTAATCAGGGAAGTCAATTCCGAAGATGGGGATTAGTTCGTACCTGATGTAATAGCAGAATCTTCGAGCCAACACCTTACATAAATTATAAGGTAACCAAGTACCTTGGATCTTCAAGAAGCCACCCCGGATCCTCTTGATGTACGGGTGGTACTGTTTTGGGGTCGATTCGAGTAACTTAACAATATCAGCCTTGGAGTTGCTCTTGGGCAAGGAAGCCTCTTCTATGGACTGTTGGTCATTGAGCGAGGCCTTCCAGATGCCGGTGAGATGAACGAAGCCAGTTTCATAGTCCCAGATGATCCAGTGGTTGCTGATCTGGTACTCAAACACAATCAAATAGTTTCTCAACGGATCAATGGCGGAGGTGGAGTACTTTTTGATCTCAATCTGGGGGTAAATCTTGTTCTTCAAGTCATTGGACTTGTCCAAGGGGATATTTGACGATGCGGAGGTGACGGGAAGCTGGCAGATGGGATACTTGATCCTATTGGTTTCGGTTTCCATAGTAATCGGTTGCATGTTGGTTGCAAAAGAGTAGGAGTACCCGCGAGGAGACCGGTCGGACGAAAGCACGTTGTACATGGGGTTGGCAGAGAACTTGTTGGTAAGGGGCACGAGATGACTTGGGGAGGATTTGGCCCGCTTGCGCTTTGGTTGTTTGGGTTGGACGGCGCCGGCGCCATACGAGGACGAGAAGTTACTGAGTGATGCTGGAGTAGGAGCGGTGGAGGACACCATGGCTCTGGGGGACGACGTCATGGGTGCCAAGCCGGCATAGGATCCTGGAACCATATTGGATGGGGGCACGGAAGTATGGGAGGACATTACTATGGGATAGCGGGTTAATTCAGAACCTCTGGATACTGGGATTGCATAATTGGGATAGGAGGAGAACTTGTAGCCATCATTGACGGGGGTGCAACTGGGGTAATGATAATACAGATTATCGCTCATAGGAGGAAGGGATATGTGAGATGGGTTCATCGTGTTGGAGCCAACGGAAGCAACGGAAGCAACGAGGCAACGAAGAAACGAAGAAAGGGACGAGAGAAAAGGTTGGAACGAAGGAAGAAACTAAAAAAAAAAAAAAAAAAATAAACAGTTGATAAATTGTAGGAAAGAATATCAAGAAAAAATAATCAACCTGAATTAATGTACAGAATAGCACATCATCAAATATATATGTAGATCACAGGTCGAGATCTGAAATTGCCCTTCATACAATTAGTAAAGGTACTGCACTTACATAACAAATTAAAAATAAAAAAAGAAAAAGCAAAAAATAAGGACAAAGACACACACTATAAGACATTGCTTGAATCACCACATAAGGATAACAGCCCTGTAGTCAAAAAGCCCCCTCCTCGCCCTCGAGAATAACACGGAGATAAGTAAACACCAAACGTTTGTCACCTGCTCCGCGGCTGTTCTAGCGCATTGCAGGAGGAACAGACGTGATTTCAGGCTGTGAACGGGGCCAGAAAATGGCAACTTCCCCTTGTCATGTCTTGCCAGGGATGATGAGGTAAGTTCTAGATTATTTTTTTACCAGTTTTGATCCTGAGCATGGATCAACGTAAACCTGCAGCAGTGCGGATCTACTTTGAGTTGCTCACGGTCGTCGTTTTAGATAGCAACAGTGGGTCGCCGGTGAACACTGGTGGAGAGCAACTGACAGTAGCACTGCACTGGATATATAGCAAGAGGTGTAGGTATGGGAGGAGAGGAACAAAATACGTAGAAGGGCGCTTTGGCCGGCACGATAATAGACCAGACAGACAGTCTAGACTTATGCTAGGCAATGCAGCAAACTGACATCAAAAATCTCAGCCAAATTGCTGCTGTTCGAGAGACAAAGAAACCAGCTACACTCGGTAAATCTTATTGGACAGCAGCACAGCTTTCCTCTTAATGTTGCCCGTTCGGAGCGGCTTATTACCCTCATCTCGTTTACGAGTCACGCTACTTTACTTTGATCTACGTCAAATATTCCCTCAGACCCTTCAATCCCGGTGGCGTGCTTTCTATTACATTGTTCGGGATTATTAATGATATCTGGCCTCCTCCTCCTCCTCCTCCTCCTCCTCCTCCTCGAAACACTGGCCTTCCTCTAAACACTGCCTTGCCTTCCTCGAAGCCCCGTACTTCTTTTGCGAAACCTTCGTGCGTCTTCTCCATCGCCTCGGTTCAAATGCAACAGTATAAGATTATGCTCCAGTATCCTGCTATCTCCACAAGTTCCAATTCCAGGTTCCTCTCCTTTCTATACTGTCTCCTCCATCACCCCGACCTGTTTTCACACACTCATCAATCTACATGATCTTCCTCCCCTCAATTTTCTTGCAACAATAACTTTGTTCCTCCTCTTTTTTTCTTTTTTCTGGTGCTCACTTTTGGCACTAGACGCCGGATGCTGTTTTCTCCTATTGTCCTCTGTCAAAGTGGGCTTCTTTGCGCTTCCTTACAGGTTCAGATTGGCGAGAACTTGTCATTCCCTGGTTAATCACGTCGGGGAGGTCACTGTATCGGTTCATTTCGCACATACGTCGTCCATTCTTGCCTTGGCTGAGAAGCTATTATTATTTGTAATTCCCTCGTCTTATCATCTCTATTTACATGTCATAAAAAATGCGCATATGCACGAAGGAGTTCTGCAGAATCCGGCTGATTTGGGTAAAGTCGATATGCAGGTAATTTTCCGCATTAGGTCGGCTGCATAACTCTTGAAGTACTGATAAGGATTGATGATTTTGGGGGTTTGCATTTCACAGCAGTCGTATTGAGCACTTCACGACCCCATGTGGTCTCCGGCATTCTCAAAAAGATAACGAAAGAGATATGCCCGGCTAAATTTGTTATCAATAAGTTGCAGCCACACTATGGACAGCTTCTAGCGAGCCTCATATAACGGAAGGGATATCAAGAGAATAATCACCAAGGCTATCGCATAACTCGGATCCTAGAGTTTCATTACGAATGTAGAGGTGTTTGCTTTATATGAAGTTGAAATTGTATATAGTATAATTTGAAATAGTATAATTGAAGTTAATGTGTATAGTGTAATTGACGCTAAGAACGCATATACTATAATATGATGATAAGAATGTATGGAATAATATGAAGTTAAGCGTGGGTATTTGAATTAACCTCGAATGTGGTACAATAAGATGTTATGCATACTTGAGTCTTCACTCATCAGCAGCTTTGGATCTTTCCATTAATTCAAGAATTTGACCAATATTCACATTGTATGGCCAGTTGTACTGCAATGACTGGGTGGTTTTAACCCCCAATTCAATGGCCCAGTCCCATGCTAATCCTGGATTTTTCAAGAACGCTTTACCGATCAATGCCAAATCAAAATCTCCGTTTTCAACATATTCGTTGGCCGTTTTAGCATCATCAATACCACCAACACAGGCGATGGGGAAGTCTGGTCCAACGGCTTTCTTCAAAGCACGAGCAAATTCAAGATGAACAAATGACTTGTTTCCTCTTCTGTTTTGCTGATAACTGTTACCACCACTGGAAACGTCGATTAAAGAAATCCCTTTTTCAATCACATATTTGGACAACTTCACACTGTCATTAATGCTCCACCCGTCGGGGTTGGAACTGTCATTGTCATCAGCAGAGATTCTCAAAAAAATTGGAACTTTATCACCAACTGCCTCATTGACAGCATCTATAATCTCTAATAAAAATCTAATTCTGTTTTCAAACGATCCCCCGTATTCGTCGGTTCTCTTGTTGGAAATAGCAGAGTAGAACTCATGGATCAAATAACCGTGAGCGCCGTGAATTTCAACAAAGTCAAATCCACTAATATCAACCGATCTCTTGGCAGCATCGGCGAACTTTTGAACAATTTGCTTGATCTGTGCTTTGGTGAGTTCATTAGGAACAGGGTAGTTACCATTTGGACGGAAGATAACCGACGATGGAGCAACAATGTCCTCGGCAAAGCCACCAATAGACTTATCAACGGTTTGTTCTAAATGTATAAAAAGTGGTTGTCCACTGGCTTTTCTTCCACCATGACTAATTTGTATACCAATATTAGAGTTGTATGAGTGGGCGTAATCTACCACGTCTTTCAATTTCTCTGCTTGTTCATCGGTGTAAATTCCCAAATCATGGGGAGATAATGCACCTTCGTGACTGACCGCTGTGGCTTCAACGAAAATCACACCAGCACCCCTACTTGCCCATGCACCATAGTGAGCCATGTGATATGGAGTAGCTCTCAATTGGGAATCGGCTGAATATTGGCACATTGGCGACACTCCAACACGGTTGGGGAATGTAAGACCCTTGATAGTTAACGGTTGGAACAATTTTGGAATCGGGGAACCATCTGTGGTTCCTACGGCTTCGCCCACACGGGGTTGTTGCCAGAGATGGTATTCAGTACCTTTGTAGGTTGGAGTTTGATCGAAAGAAGACATTGTGAATGTTGGTATCAAACTACAGGTAAATTGAAGAAATGCAACAGTTTATATACTTTAATGAAAAATAGCCATGGTAGAAAAATCACAAATGTCGTGCGATTTCAAACCCCGAGAATCTAATCTCCGTAGCTCATTTGTCAGCTACACCATAAAATGCTCAGTGTTTATTTTTCCATAATTCCATTTCCGTAATTGCCGAATTCCTGTCGGCTCTATGGTTGTTAGATCATTGTTTTGCAAGCTTCACCCGAGAGATGATGACATTTACTTGATATTTGCAACCATATGGCTGCAATTTCCGAAGTTTGCGCAGTTTTTACAAAATATCTAAACATGTAGAGAAAAAAAATAGTATCGTAAGCATTTCGAAGCTGCTCTAACGATAATGTATCGTGAGTGGGCTTGTTTTCAGTACAAATAGAATTGAAAAGAAACAAAAAAGACTATCTAAGCTTTAACATCGTTTTTTAATTTGTCAGCAACAGCGTCCAAGAATTCGGTCGTAGTGACATAAGATTCTCTGTTGGTCTTACCGCAAGCAAGAGCCAAATCTTTGGTCATAATTCCGTCTTGTTGAACGGTATTAATGGTAGCCCTTTCTAAAATATCGGCGAATTTAACAACGTCAGGAGTGTTATCTAAAGCACCTCTTTGAGCAATACCTCTGGACCAGGCGAAGATCGATGCAATGGAGTTGGTGGAGGTTTCTTTACCTTGCTGGTGTTGTCTATAATGTCTAGTGACAGTACCATGAGCAGCCTCACTTTCGTAAGACTTACCATCTGGGGTCATCAATGCCGAGGTCATAAGACCCAAAGATCCGAATCCTTGGGCAACAATATCCGATTGAACGTCACCATCGTAGTTCTTCAATGCCATGACGAATCCTCCTTTGGATTTGATCATTTGGGCAACCATATCATCAATTAATCTATGTTCGTACCATAATCCGGCGGATTCGAAATCTTTGGCGTATTCATTCTCGTAGATTTCTTGGAAAATATCTTTGAATCTACCATCGTATTTCTTCAAAATGGTGTTTTTGGTAGATAAGTACAATGGTAATTTCTTACTCAAGGCCATCTTGAACGAAGAGTGGGCAAATCCAACAATCGATTCGTCCGTGTTGTACATGGCTAAACCAACACCAGAGGATTTGTAGTCGTAGACAGTTTTGGTGAATGGTTCACCTCCGTTGGCTGGGCTGAATTTTAATTCCAATTTACCCGGTTCATCAATGACCAAATCGGTGGCTTTATATTGGTCACCGTGAGCATGTCTACCAATGACAATTGGTTCTTTCCATCCAGGCACTAATCTTGGAATTCTTGGAATGATAATGGATTCTCTGAAAACAGTACCCCCCAAAATGTTTCTGATGGTACCATTTGGAGACAACCACATTTTCTTCAATTTGAATTCAGCAACTCTAGCTTCGTCTGGAGTAATGGTAGCACATTTAACCCCAACTCCAAATTCTTTGATGGCATTAGCAGCATCGATGGTTATTTGGTCATCGGTTTTGTCTCTAGCTTCAATACCTAAATCGTAGTATTTTAAATCAACATCCAAGTATGGGTTGATCAATTTATCTTTAATTCGAGCCCAGATAATTCTCGTCATTTCGTCACCATCTAATTCGACAATTGGGTTGGTCACTTTGATCTTGCTCAAACGAGAAGAGGCGACTGAGAACGAACGAACTGATCCGCTCTGGAATTGTTGTTTAACGGCTGATCTCAACATATTGTGGGTGAAGAGAAAGTTTGATCCGAGTTAAGAATTTTTCAGTCTTCTTTTTTTTTCACCGGAGTCACTATCAGTGAACGAAAAAAATGCCGGTATCGCTTGATTGAGGTGCACGGGTGTAAGCCGTCCGACTGCAAATTCAATGGCCGGTACTTAAGTTCCGTTGGCTCCACGAACTGAAGACTTCTTCCGCCAAGCAAGTTTACCAATCATACCAAAGATACTGGCCAATAAAGGTATTGGTTCTTTCCTCTTTGTCAGACCCGTACCCTCAGCTTGGATTTCTCGCTTGTCGCACGACCTTGTCTTGTGCACGCTACAAAAATCTTGTGCATGCATCATTAGAATCTTCGTTCAACAAGTATTCGTTTGCAACTCTAACAGCGAACACCTGGGCGGGGGAAGATTGTATAAATAACTTCCTCTCTTGCTGGTGTAGTAGTTATCAAGAAAAACAAGAGTTAATGGACTCGGAAGAAGAACAGTTCCTGGCGGAATACTACCAGCATGTTTTGACGTCTTTGACGGTCAATTCACGAGCTCTTATAACGGAACTAACCTCACTAGCGGATAAATACGTTGATCATGCTCCCGAAATCGTAGATTTGATTGAGGAAAGAATCAAAAAGTGTTTACCCCAGTATAAGTTGAATGCGGTATACTTACTTGATTCTATCTGTAAAAACATTGGTAACCCATATAACTTGTTATTTGGAACAAGACTTTACGCCATATTCACCCAAACTTACCTTGTGGTCACTGATACTCCAACCAGACAAAACTTGATAAATTTATTCAAAACCTGGACAAAAGCAGTGACGAATTCGGGGTTGGAGCTCTTCCCCGATCAGATTATCAAAAAAATCGAAGAATTCATCATAAAAGCAACCTCCATAAGTGCAAATAATGGCGCCAGCCATGCCACAGTTACAAGCATACCGAATGGAAGAATCACTGTTGACTCTTTACTTAGGGAAGCTAACTACTTATTACAGTATATTATTGCATTAGACGATGAACTCGATAAATTCCAGGACCATTTCAATGACGAAGAACTTCAGTTCATTAGAGACAGTAGAAGAGAACGAAATAATTTGATTTTCAGCATAAATACCATCAGTGAAGCAGTTACGATCGATTCAAAGCCGGCGTTCGAAGCTAACTCGCCGAGGTATCAGGTGGACTTACAGAATTTGAGGAAGCAAATCGATAACCAGAGTTTCGAGCAACAGAGCTTTATTAAGCCGCTAATTGTTAGAGTAACGAAACAAAAAGAAGCCGAGGAATTACAGACATTGGAAGCAGCTGAACTTTCGCAGTCAATTGAGATTAATTTCGAGCCAACCACCAAATTTTTGGATACAATACTAGACGAGGTGAAGTCTGGCGATGATTTCTACATATTTGTATCTAGCTGGGGTAAAACCAAAGACAAACCCAATCTTAGCTTAGACATTGCTTCTGATGCCGAAACTAAAGTTGAAGAACCTCCATCCACAGGCATTGCCAATAGTTTAGGACTTTCAATGAGTTTCCTGGACTCATTTTTAGGTAGCCCCAAGAATGAAATATCTCACTTGAACTATGAAATTGACGATGATGTTGATTCTTACGATCCAGAATTGAGTTTGGGTGAGAAGTCATTCACAGACATTCAATCGCCAATAGACATAAAATCACCTATACAATCTCCTACTGGAACAGTTACTGAACTTAAGCCGCTTCCTCCCGCCAATGCCACCCCATTGGCGTCCAACTTGAAGCGGTTGGGCCCAGAAGACAAGAGAATTACCAAGAGGGTAAGATTTGCTGAAGACTAAACCCAAAAGAGGGTAAGGACTAAGACTTCTGACAAAGCCCGCAAGAGAACTAAGGAAAGCACAAGAGGGGAGCTACATGTATACTAATGAATGTATGATATTATTTTGCGTAATAAATACTAATGAATTCATGTATTGGTAACCAAATCCACTGGTTAACCATTTTCGTAGTCATAAAATACCGACAAATTTATTCGTCAAGAGAACCAGACTTCTTCAAGTGGATGTAAGTGGTTAAGAATGGGAAAGCAAAAAAGAATCCTAAAACACCCCAGTATGGAATACTTAAAGGAATCATTCTACCCTTAACTTTGAAAGGGAGGTTAGAATAAATACCTTCTTTTGGAGAACCAAAAATTTTGTTCATCGATCTGGTCGAGGATTGGAAGTTTCTTTGAAACAATCTTTGGTTGCTGAGGACAAGTCTGGATGTTTGTTTGGTAAACATGATTGATGGTATGGATGAATAGATAAGCTGTGAAAAAGAGAGTGAAGAGAGAAAAACGTATTTAATTATATACAAAGTCTCACCAAAAAAAAAAATTGTCAACCAATAAAAGCTCATTGGTTCACTTTTTTTTTCTTTTTTCCCTTACGATTTTCTGTATATGAACTGATTTTTATCAATAACGAACATTCTTTTTTTTTTGTTGTAGTTCATCCCACTTTTTTTTCAATACAACATAACAAAATGGCTATTGCTCCTATCACCGGCACTTTAAGAAGAAAGATCATTACTGATATCACTATCGGTTTCGGATGTGGATTCGTCTTAGCTTCTGCTTACTGGTACTTAGAACATAAACCATTGGTTCAAAAGAGAGAAGCTTACTATGCTCAATTAAAGGCTCAAAAAGAAGCAGAAGACTCCGCCTAGATGCTAGTCATCAAGACGGCACGAATGAGGTTTCCATCGAGAAGAAGTACGATAATGATTGCAACATTTCCTTATCCATTCTGACTTTTCACTCAACACTGTTACTTTTCACTCAACTCATCCCATGTCTTCCACATCTTGCCTATTTATTCGCATTATCAATCTTATTTACGTCTCTAAATACTCGATAAATTTACGATTATTCACAATCCCACTGGTTAACACCACAATTTGCTTGTTCAATCCCCGGTCTTCTAGCTTTTGCTGGAGATACTTAAATGTAGATATTTCACTTCTAGTAATTCCTCCTATCAACACAACAATCACATATTCCCTGCGTTTTGTTTTGGTACTCTTGTCACTTTTGGTATCGGAATTGTCGCAAATATTCATGTCCACCGTCTTACCTTTGAACATGGTGTCGAGCCCCATGTTGTCCCAATTAGGACGTCTTCGAAGATTGTTAATGGGCTTGTATTTCAAAAAGTCCCGAAAGTAGAGTGCCTCTACTAATCTACAGAGAACTGGCACTGTATTGGAAGGTAATGCAAAGGATGGATGGGGATACTCGTTGAAAAGTCCTGATTTCGACTCATCCTCGTTCCCATTGTCTTCCTTGTGTAATTGACGGGATTGATATTGCTCAAACTCTTCTTCAATGAGTGGATGTAAGTTCCAGAATTTGTTGATAAGCGTGTAGTTGCTCTTGAATATATTTTGTAGTCCACTGATGCCAACTTTATCCACATCATCATAATCCACCAAATCATTGGTGCTATTACTACTGGGAGCTGGCAGCTGGTTGGAAGCAGTATTCCCCCCAATATTGTACCCAGTCAAAGCCCCCAAGAAGTCGTTGCCCGAGTGAGGAATGATTTTAATGATTTCTGTTTCAACCAACTTCTCAAGTTGCAAGGTAAATTCTATTCCATAGTTTTGATAACTTTCTTGCTGTATGAGTTCGAAATCTTTCTCCTTTATTCCGTCGTTCACTAACGAAATCAAAAAGATAGAGCTGAGGATTATCGGAGGGTTAAAGTTCTCATCTAAGAACCGAACTACAAAGTTCAATTGTTCTTTGTAGTCAAGGTCGAACAAGTCATTCTGGAATTTAAGGAAGAATTCATACTGATTGAACTTCCCGGTATCATTCTTTTCGATATAATTCAATATCGACTCTGAAATAGTAGTATGCTTTTTGATTAAATCCTGTTTATTGGTCAAATCTCCCAAGTTGTTGACCAAATTTTTAATTTCCTTCAAATCATTGAGCTTATCATGCTGTTGAAATTTGGATTGGATGAGTTTCGCTAATTTATTTAGTTTGATCCCAATAGAGGCAAAATTTAAATCTTTTAGGTTATGATACAATTCGTCAGTTAATAGATGTTTAGAGCCATTTACTGTCACTGAATGGTTGAGTTCATCCTTGATATTGAACAAGTCATCTATCAACCCTTGATAATTCAACTGGTTTAGGAGTAAGGGGAAATAGTCGAGGTTTCTTTCAAGAACAATCAAATCAGCATTGCCCGAAAGTTTATTCGTATAGAACTCTTGTTCTAAGTTTGACAAATTTTCATTCATAAATTGGGGAAGTTTTTCATTATTTATCAACTTTATAAGCAACTTAGCATGATCTCCCTTTCCATAGATGTTTTTCAACTTGATGAAATTCCCCTGAAATTGGCCATTGGACTTTATCAAATCAATGAACAAATCTGATAGTTTGGATAACTGTTCAAGTGGTTGGTTGAAGTAAGATGTTAGGCCCCCTTGTGGAAGGTTTAAGGAAATGATACTATCTTCTACCTCGAACAGAGATACAACCCAGTTGATCACTTTCAAGTGAGGGTTCAATTTGATATTATAGTTGTTAACCTGGTGAATATTTAAGTTGATGATTTTGTTGATGTCCAACTTGGACCCGAGCTGAGTACTTAGTTCATAGAGGAAGTTTCTCGATAGATTGGGGAAGATGACGTTGATTCTTATTTTTGTTAGATTATCCTGGATTCGTTGCCAGAAAGCTTTAAATTCGACCAAGGTATCATGCACTGGGGTTATCACCATGATCAACGAGTCGAACTGTGATAGGAGGGAGTCCAATTCATCGTTTGACGTGGGCAAAGACTTAAACCAGAAGATCTTATCAAACTTTCCGTGCTCTTTGAGCTTGGAGAACGGAGTAAGATAGTTAATCACCGAGGAGAGGTCCTGGTCAAGGATTAGTAGGTTTCTGTTGGTGTAGATTCGAGAGAGAATGGAGAACAAGTTATCTAACGTAGAAGCCTTCAATTTCGCCGCCAAATTGTCGAGAAGCACCGGCTCTTCATCTTGTTGGTCGATTAGTGGCCCGTCCAATGCCATATTGATGAGTTCTTTATAGCGGTTACTTGTGTGCGAGAGTGATAAGTGCCAGTTTTAGAAACGCGCTTTTTCTCTCTAGTCATCTCACGTAGGATATCTATAGAGGTATATAAAGAGGGCAATCTCTCTTCTTCTCAGCTCTCGTCTCCATATTCTATTGTTCTTATATATGGAGCTGCTACTATGAGAGTTGACACTGAATAAATGCTACAGTGAGTTCGCTACAATTATATTAGTCTAATGTTCATAGCACTATAACCTTGCTCTCAGTTCTACGTCACCTAGCGAAACTAATCCCTCTTGGAATACCGAACAAACGTGAACACCCTGATCATTGAATATTTCACCTTCTAGCAAGGCTCTGTTATTGGCGAATCTCACAAGATTGAACGAAAACGAGACCCAGTTGGATGGATCGAAGTCCTCGTCGTGGAAATAAATCACATGGTCAAGTCTCCTTATCGACCTATTAGTATATCCGGTTTTTGTATCGTCGATTCGCAAGATCCGCCGTAAGCTATTCAACATGACTGAATCCGATATTGTTGCAAGCCCAAAGTAGTCGAGAGTTTTGTCTGAAGGGTGGAGATTCCACTTTGCAAATAGTGAAAGCTTTCTGTTGGTGATGGGGACATTTCTTTCTGATTTGGATACTTTCAAATCATTGAATTGAGGTGGCTGACGAAGCTCAATTATTTCATCGAGATGGGTGGTTACAAGTTTACTATCTTCTGGAGTGTATTGTTTAAGCCACTTAGGAGAAAAGGTTTGAAAGCCGAAGGGTCTTTTCACCGGCTCAATTTCATCCTCGTCCAATTCATCCTTGCTCTTCTTGATTCGCAAATACTCCTGGTACTTCTCATTGGCCTTCTTGAGTGAATTCCTCTTCGTCAACGAAACATTGGCGAGGTACACAATCTTGTCATTCTGGAGTGCCCGAATCGATCGGTTGACAAAACTGTTCCCATTGTTGATTTCATCGATTTCCCACGTTATCACTTTGGTTGGGTCGAGGGACTTGGTGAACAACGAATTAAGGGAATGAGGAGCAAAGCCCTCGGGAGATGCTTTGATCGCCACAGTCAATGCCTGTCCTATCAAATAGCCACTATACCCATGACTGGTTTGCAGTGATTTGACGTCGTCAAAGGGAGCGTTGGAGACAAACACTCCCGGTTTTTCCCATGTTACTCCGATTTTGGTCTCGATACTCATGTCAGGTGGGAAGCAAAGGTGAGAACAAGTCCAGCAGTTTCCGTCGGTTTTATGGTGAATTTGAGAATCGTCTAAAAAATGGGGTTAACAAATGGTGGGGAAAAAAATGGATGAACGCGGGTCTTGTCATCGGATCTTCATCTGATGCTGAAAGTTACGAGCAACACTGAGTTTGGTAGTGAGAACTGTATGAGGTCTGGGTGAGTTCAGTATGAGTTCAGTATGTGAGTTCGTATGTTCTGTATGTCTGTATACGAACTCAGTATGACCTGTGACCCTAATTTACGTACACTACAAATGACTCCGTTTAAACCTTTGAATTCTACAAAATCTCTATATAAGCATGACTTAAAGAATGATTACAACTTATGAGAACCTCCCGTGGCCCTTTCCACGCTCTCGATTGGAACGTAAACAAGAGCCTCTTGGATGATGGTAAGAACCATTCTTTCGTCACTAGTGAAAACTTGACACTGACACAAGACCCTGTTATTGCTCATTCTACTGAATCTGAAGTCCAAAAACATCCACTGCGTAGGATCGAAATCAGTGTCGTGGAAGTAAAGAGTGTGGTCTAAACTAACTCTGAAGTAAGAAGCAGCTTTAGGCGAAAAAGACAATCCCATAGCTCTGGTTAATAACGATAAGTAAATAGCATCAGAAGCAAACGAGAGTTCGACAAACTTCATTCTTTCGGGTCTTTTGGCGA
This sequence comes from Isabelozyma rhagii, assembly GCA_003708185.3. Lineage (NCBI taxonomy): Eukaryota > Fungi > Ascomycota > Pichiomycetes > Serinales > Metschnikowiaceae > Isabelozyma > Isabelozyma rhagii. Next base: position 62,055 of record PPNO03000018.1, read on the forward strand.
GGGACAAGTCATCGACTATTTTGAAAAAGAACCCAAGATCTCTCATACCAACGGCTTTATGATCATCTTTACCCTTTTGAAAGATTTCGGGAGGAATAATATGTCTGATATTACCATTAATGGTTTCTATGTAAGACATTTCATCTAGACGTTTGAAGTACTTCTTGAAGAAGTAATGAGGAGTTCTTTGGAATTCGTATGGAACCGGTAATTTGGCAAGCTTTTCAGAATCGGCTTCTGTTTTTGTTTTCTCTTCATATTCTATTTTCCTCTGTTTGATGCTATTATTTTTGGTGAACGATGCAGTAAGGGTGAAACATAAAGTATTGGTATGAGATTGGTAACCATTAGCTTCTTTATTGATGAAGCTCCTTCCCGCGTTTTTGGTTTTGATTTCCCATCTTATAGGAGAATCGGGGGATCCTGCTTTCAAGAAGTAACTGTGAATCGAATGGGGGGAAAAAGAAGGGTCTTCGATGGTTTCCCAAATTGCCACGATCGCTTGTGAAACAAACTCCCCACCAAATATTCCTCTCATGCCTTTCAGAACCATCTCCAAAGGGTACTTTCCTTCATACACATCTTCTCCAAGTTTAACTACTTGGAATTTTTCCTCCATAGTCGACACTTGGGGGTTTTCGTACACTTCAGTTAAGCTCATGGTGTTACTGGTGTAAAATATCTGCCCCAACTTTCGGAGATGACTTTAAATATATACTTGAATTGGGTGCCGCAGTTTTCTGCCCACATCCTCGGTAAGTTCTCGGCACGTGACCGATAAGACCAAAATCTCATGTGCCGGCGATAACCTCAGGTGCAAATGGCCATGGACCGAATAACTGCGGCCACAGGCCGATGGGGGTGCTGCAAAACCGCAAGGGGGCCCATGGAGGGGCTGGGTTCTGGCTAGAGAGATAAGAGGAGGACCTGGGTTCTGGCCAGAGAGATACAGAGGAGGGCCTGGGTTCTGGCAAGATACAGAGGAGAACCTAGATGCATGGTTAACAATATATATTAAATAAAATTAGTAGAAATGAAACTCTATAACTTAGCCTTAAGCTCATGGCCGGAATGGAAAAAAACCAATCCTTCTTGTACAATACTAGCAAACAACTTCCCCTTTTCGTTGTAGTATTCACCCTGGATCAAAACTCGATTGTTGGCGAACCTCGGAGCTTTGAAGTTGAAGAAAATCCAGTTGGAATGATCAAAGTCGTCATCGTGGAAGTATATCGAGTGATCCAAGCTCACCGAAAGGAAGTGTTCGCCTTTACCTCCGGTAGAACCGATGCCTCTGGAAGGCAAGTGTAAGATTCTAGATAACGAGGTCAAATAAAGCGAGTCAGATATGACACCGAATCCTGCATACTTGAACTTTTTTGCCGCAGCACTGGACCCGAGGTTCTTATAGTCATCGACTTTAATCCAGAACGAAAGATCCCGATCACCAGCAGCCTGTTTCGCTTCGTGGTGGTTGAGCTTGGGATCGAAGTAGGAAGGAGGAAACTTATGATGTAAGGTTCTTGACTGGTCATTGATGTTGACCGGCAAGTCGTGGTGTTTGTACTTGATGTAGTCTTGGGGAAGCGATTTTTGAAACTCAATTGGTTTCTGCTTCGATGACTTGGGATTGTCGTGGTACTGCCTCAAGTTCTTCTCCATCGAGTTCCTACTCGTGAACGATATCATCCCGATATACCGTAGCTCGTTATCTTGTAGCACTCGCACTTGTCTATTGGCAAAGTTCTTGCCGTCGTTTACTCTTTCAATGTGAAAATGGCAGCACTGAGAGTCATCGCCTGCCTTGATGAAGTATGAGTGTAATGAATGGGGCGTGAAGTTGGCGGGAACTGTTTCCATGGCCACCAACAAGCTCTGCCCACAGAGATTGCCTCCAAAGACTCCTCTGGCATTGGAAGACATCTTCTTCAACGGTCTAAGCCCGGAATAATTGTTATCGTCAATTTTCCGAATCCCATAAGATTGTTCCAACTTCGACTGTTGGAAGTGGATATCATTGGTAGTCACTGACATGCTTACAGTGTAATAAAATCTACCAATATCGGCGAGTAATGTTCCAGTATTTATAACCTGATACTATAATTCACAAGGAGGGGCAAAGCAGTTGAGACCCAAAAATAAACTGTGTTAAGAAAAGGTTAAACTGATAGAGAGCCAAAAAAAAAAAAAGGCAAAAATCCAAAAAAAAAAAGGCCAAAAAAAGGTTATCTCTATGCAAAACAATTAATCTTAGTCCACAAGGAAGCCGCCAGCTATTACAGTGTCACAGCACATGGCACGCCCGCCTCACCGGCAGCATCCTGCCACGTCTGGAGGGGAGGTTGACTCATGGCCGAAACAGTGCCAGATTCGGTTACATATCTCCTCTTGCATCTGTCATTTTCCAATTGCTGCAACAGTGGCTGCTGCTTATATTTTTTCTCCTGCTCATTTGCTAGAGATACCCCTCTTTTTACCCGAGTTTTGGGCTGGGGCACGGAGTTGTTTTCGTCGAGGGGTAACCGCGGCCAACGGCTGGTGCACGGGTTGGCGCCGGATGACAGACTATCATAGGCAGAGAGAGACGAGGAAGAGGCAGCACGGGAGGTATCATAGGCATGAATAGCTCGTGTTCTCGAAGTTATCACAAGCCGGAAGTTATGATAAGGAGATGATCATTAGTGTATCACAAGCTCGTTACATCTGCTCGTTGTCATAAGCCTGTTGCATTTGCTCATTGTCATAAGCCTGTTCATCAGCTCATTATCATAAGCTCGACCATACGCCCTACGCCAACCTATAACTTGGCATTGTCTGGCACCCCGTCAAAAAAGTAGGTCAAACCCTCTTGGACAATTGTGGCTACGCATTGGCCGTTTTTGTTGAACATGCATCCTCTGATCAAGGACCGGTTGTTGCTATTCCGCTTGGCCTGGTAGCTCAATCCCACCCAATCCTTGCAGATGTTGAACGACTCCTCAAAGTTGTCGAGATGGAAGTAGATATGGTGGTCCAACGACATGGCGTTGTAATGGAACAAATGGAGAATGTTCATCGACGATCTTAACAAGTTTCTGGCGTCTCGTTGATGGTCGAAATCTTCAAACGGATTATCCTTGGTTGGGTTCCAGTCAAGGTGAAGAATACGGGCTAATGTGGTCAAAATGGCACTGTCAGACAAATCCGCAAGCCCCACGTAGTTGAAGATCGGATTCAGAAACGTGATCTTCTTGTTGTCTTTGAACCTGTTGTGGTTGTTAATGCCTCCCCACACTGTAACCCATCGTTCTGCCGCAGCCTGGTTCTCTTCTTCCGGCACAAGCCTGAAGTTCTTGAACTCGGGGGAGTACGCATTTCTCACGTAGTCCGTGTGCTCCACCACAGTGAGCTTGCCGGTATTGTTGTTGTAGGCCTTCATGATCTTGGTCCGAGGAATCTGGATGTCTACCTCGTTCCTCTTGCTGTCGAACTTCACTCCTTCTCTCACAAGTGACACCAACGCCGTGTATTTGGCCCTGCCCTTCTGGGTCACTTTGATCGACCGGTGGGTGTAGTTTTCTTCATCGCTGATCTCGGTTACGTGGTACTCCATTGGCCGACTAGCACTTCCGGCTCCAATGAAGTACGAATGGAATGCATAAGGCACGAATCCGGGTGCCGATTCAATGGCAACAAGTAACGTCTGAGCACACGTATGGCCTCCATAAACACCCCGGGCACCTGCCATGGGCAAACGGAGCGGATGGGCCCCGACGTAGTTCTGTTCATCTACTTTTATCACCCGGAATGCTTCTTCAAACGCTAATGGCTCCGACATATTTGCAAATAAATCACTGGAAATTAGAAAAAATTCTTCCCCGGATTGTCAATGCTTTTTATATACCGGACCCCGCAAAAATTATTCCACAACACATGTATTCACCTGCCAACCCCACCACCAGATACGGTAAGGGACGCATATCGAGGATCCGGCGGTAACGTCACCGGAAATAGGATTTGCTGAGATCGGGAAAGGTTTCATCGGACTATAGCTTATACGGCTAAGTAATGGATTAGGCTATAAAATTGTTAGATCTTTAGGCTATAGAGCTACTTACGAGCTGCTCAGATCTATTGTTCAGATCTCTAGGCTATAGAGCTGCCTAGCTCGGATCTATTCTTTAGGTGTATAGTTGATCTGTACTAGTAGGTCGAACTGTAGACTTCTAGTTGGATAATGATGCTAGGATATTTGTTGTTTCCACCCCCCGGTCATCGTCAGACACATTCATCTCGATATTATACTTGCGATAGAACTTCTCTTGGGTTTTTTCCGAAATCTTCACCGGCTTATCCACCACCAACGCCAGGCCCTTGCTGGTGATGATCTTACGATTGTAGAGCCCAAGCGAATGCCTTGTGTCCAATTCAATGCTCTTCTCTAACTGGCTCTCCTTAATGGATCCTGGCTTGACTTCAGTCTTGCGGTACTGGTTAGACGTTGAGTATTTAGGCAAGGTGACGGAATCACCAATTGGCTGGCTATTGACAAACTGGCGCTGTTTCAAGAGCAAGTTGGTGGTTCGATCCTGATCTCGCTCCTTCTCGTCTTCATTAACGAAATGGTCGTTGGCTTCAAGGCCTAGTAACTGCCGCTGTTTATTGTTCAACGGTAAGTCCATGCATTGATCTTGCTTCTTCAAGAGCTTGCAGCCGCAATACACGATATTGAGAAGGAATATCACCTCCACTCCTCTTAACACCAAATGTAGAGGAACACCGTACGCCCATCCATTCTGCGACTCAAGGTCGTTGATGATCTTCCTATACTTCGATTCCTGGGTGTTACCGAAATTGGCATCAATCACCACTATAACGTAGTTCACCACCGCCTGGACTAGCTTGAAGCAGATGTACAACACCAAATTCACAGCAAACTTGCGGAAATACTGCTCCTTGTTGATCTGTCTGCTTAGGGCCACTTTCACTACTGGATTGAACCAATCCCCTGTCGGGTAGTCTCCGTCCACGTCCTGCTTAGGCGGCTCTGGGTTAGCAATTATAGGATACTTGAACTGGCCACTGGGTGTAGGAGGAAGCAAATTTTTGAACCCGTACTGGCTGGTGGCAGTGGGCGGCTTATAGTAGACTATTGGAGGTTTCTTCCCGTTGGCTACATCGTCGTCCACCAGTTTCCTATGCGGTATTGATTGGCCGAGTTTTAGTATTTGGATGTCGTTGAGAGGCTGTAGATCGGTGCTGTTGCTTAGATCGTCCTGCTGGTTGATTTTTGTCGGTATTGGTGCCCTTGCAAGAGATTGGAGCTGGTACCGTTTGGGTGTTTGGTTTGTTGTTAGTGGCTTGACGGGCGTGGTGTACGGCACCAGGAATGATACGGGGGCGTTGAGCAGGCCCGGTAGTCTTTTTAACGGCGTCAGAAACACGTCGCTGTCTTCGTGGGATGGCATTCGGCTGATGTTTATAAGAAAGAGGGTGCGCTAAGAGAGCATCGAGAAAGTGAATTTGATAATTTGATGATTTTTTCTCGCACCGGTCGAGCGTGGGCCCGAGAGTGAGTCCACCGCGAAATTATGGGCTCAATGCCGATCTATGGTCCCACAGGAGGTCCACCAGAGAACATCAGTTTCCCGGACCTGCTGACAGCGAAATGATTTCAGTCTGGGGCCGCGATATGCCATGGTTCAATCGAAAGCCCCAGGGCAAGCTCACATTCACTTACGTCCGTTAACGGCACCACACTAGGCCGGCCGTGGGCGCATTGGAACGGCTGCTGGCACCGGCCGAGCTGTCGCACCAAATAGCCCATCTCCTCGGGCGACAACTCATCGCCAAATTTGATAGATCCCCGGCACGCTTTGGAGTTCGCTGCGTCAAGAAGTATCGACGGAATAGAATCCACTTGTGAGTACCATGACGACCCAGGAAACCTCAGCTTCTTCCGCCCATGGAGGTCGTAGGCGTGCTGGAGAATTCCCCGCCCAAGAACTGGGCCCACCACGTCGCGCATTAAAACCGGTACCGCCCGAACCACAACACCCGTACCGCCAACATCATACTCTATGCCCCAGAAGTCGAAACTAGGCCGATACTCCAACAAAAGGTCGAGCTCGATGCTGTTAGCCTGGAGTTCAATGGGAGAGATTGGTGTTCGCTCGCGGAAGTTCAACAACTCAGTTAGTACTTCCTCCACGGTGATTCGCTCGTGGCATGCGTGCTGGTCGATTATCATTAGCTTACAATTTTTTGCAACCACCAAAATGAACTTCTTGTCGATTTGGCGAATTACACGACACTGCTGAAGACTCTCGAGCTCTATATTTTGATGTGTTGACGGAGTTTGGCTTGGGCTGGGAGAAGTGTGGGATACTCGTTCTGGACTTAAGTAGTGAGATACCCGTTTTGGACTTGAATAGTGGCATGCCCGTTTTGGACTGGGAGAAGTCTGGTCTATTTCAAGTCGTTTCAGGCCAAGTCTTCTAGGGCTCAGTAAACCTCCTGGGTTTAACGTTGCCCGATATTCACTATACCCATGCTTGTTCATGAAGCTGGTGAAAACTTTTGCAGTCATTTTTGCAATAACCTGCCAATGGCTTGATCGAAGTACAGACTTCGACGGATCTTGTACGAGATCTCCTATTTCTACCGGACAAGTGAAATTGATGCAAAATACAGGGTACGACCTCGCTTTGGCTTTCGAAGGCGACAATTTTACGTCGCCAAATGTGGAGGTGATGAAGATTTTGTTCAACAATCTGCTATCTGCGTCACCAAGCTGTATATGTCTTCCGTTGACAAATAGGAACTGGAAGTTTCTCGATTGCGACGGCACAGTGCCAATAACGCCGTCTAATTGGTAGTTCAGGAATTTGGCAACCACCTTTTCATAGTTAGGGAGAAGGGAAGAGCCGTACACTGCTCTCAACAACTGACTGAACTGTTCATTGGCTTGGGGACGCTTTGGAACCATCACGACGACTCTTTCTCGGCCGTTTTCTACAATTGCTACTTCCGCCAGCACTCCAGGGTGCATGACCAAGCACTTCACTACCTCCAGCTTCAACTCCTCCACCACCTTCACCAAGGGAACCTTCTGGAGCTGGCTCCTTCTCACCGGCACGCTTTCGAACATGTTCATCGCCGTCACCACTGTTCCGGAGCCTTCCAATGCACCTACAGCAAACACCCCTTCCTCTTCTTCCTCGTCATTGATCCTTTCTGGCTGCTGCCCAACTACAACTCTCCAGGTATCGTGCACTCTGGAGGTAATGGTCACTTCACTGATTGTCCCCAACGAGCTCAAGGCCTCGCCTCGGAACCCGAACGTGGTGAGCAGCAGCAACTGCTGGAGACTCGTAAGCTTGGACGTGAAGTGCCTTTGCCCTGTCCGCCGTAGACTGTCTGGGTCCATGCCAGTGCCGTCGTCTTGCACCATCACACTGAATGTGGATAAGTCCACCTTGGCCCTCACCTTGGTCGCTCGCGCATCAATGCTGTTCTGAAGGAGCTCGCTGACCGCTGCGGGTACCGAGCTTATGGTGATGTACGACTGGAGTTGGGCCCGCACACTCTCCTCCAACTGCGTTATCGCAACCATGATAGAAGGAAAAGAAGAGGATATAAATGTGAAAAGAAAAAAAGTGCGACCCCAGATTACTTATTTCTTATCGCTTCTTTCTCATCTACCATAGTAATGGGAGACGTGCCAGCAAAACACCACCCGATAGACTCTAAAGAACGACTACAGGAGAGCCAGGAGATCGTAAGTACCAGCAGCATTTGGCCAATCATCTGATTCAAATACTAACCAGCCGTGTAGATTGAATGGGACCATGACAAGGATAACATACTACGTGACTACCTCCATCGGCTAGACGACTTCCCCAATGTGGACTCGAGGTTTTTTAACACCATCAAGTGGGAGTACTTGACCACGATAACGAACTTGCCTGACATTGGCTTCCTCAAGATGAAGGTGGATGAACTATACCAGAAGGAGATAAGCAGTTTATTGAGAAAGAACGACGAAGAGTACGCTGAATTGATACAAAATTGGAAAGAAAGTGCTATTTTTGCCGAAGTACTGCAACTTATCGATGATATGGGCCTACAGGAGTTTGAATACGAAAGTTTGGGGGCAAAGTCTGCCCAAGAATCGGAACTACGGCAATGGAAGGCCCCAGAACAGAAAAATGCCCGCCAGACTAAAACAGAACCTGCTGAGAGTATCGGTATAGCCCCTGAGCCCTTACCGAACCCTAAGATTAGCGAGCAGCCTTCTCTAGACCTTAGGACTAGTGAACGACCCTTGCAGGACCTTAGGACCGAAAGAAGAACTTCCTTGGAGCTTATTCATAATGGGCCCATTTCCGGCCCTGAAAGCTTGAGTCGGGCAGCTTCAGTCTCCACCAGCAACGTCAATGTCATCACCAAGGCTGAGGTTACCGGATTAACAAAACTACCGACGAAAACTCTCATCAAGAACAGATTGAAATTCTCTGGGTTCAAATTGGGGAAGAAGACTGTAGACCTTACAACCAAGCCGTCGCCCGCCTCAATTAATAGAACAAAGCAAAGCACTAGTATGGGCAATAGAAGAGTGTCGCTCGTGGGGGAGAATTTGCCCATGTACATACGACAGCAGCTCAGTATGCCTGACGAAGAAGAAAGTGCTGATAAAGATTCCGTCCGGGTGAAATCGCCAGAAACAGATTCAGTCAACAGCTTGTCCAATAAACCGTCGAGAATTAATAATTTGTTGGCCAATTCACAGTCTCTTTACTCGCACTCCAAAGACGTCTCGAGTCAGAATCATACCTCTAATACTTCCTTGTATGATAATGATACTACTTCAGACAATGATAAAGAGTACATTCTGCCCAACCTGTTCACCAAGTACTATGGTGACGATGATGGAGATAGCACCGTTGATGCAGTAATTAAGGGCATCGAGGATATGGGTGACGCTGAATTCGTCAATGTAGGCGGCAGCTCATCCATCGAAGAAGAGGAAGAAGAGGAAGAAGAAGAAGAGCCTGATTACCTTTTCAGCATATGATCAGCAGAAGTCTCTTTTACCATTATCATAGAACAAGAGCACAATTTCTACACATCTTGGTATTATAAAAACTAGTATAATTAGATATACAATGCAATGGTTTCGATCTCTCGTCATAGGACTTTGGTACTGAGATGCCTGATCATGTCGAGGCTATACTCGTAGGTGAAGAGTGATATAGCGCTTGTTGGTGCTGTTTTCAAGAGGCTTATTCCAAATCCTCTGTAAAGACTCAATGCTCCTTCTTTCTTGATGATATTAGTGAAGATTCGGTAGGCATTTGGAGGCCCCAAGTGAGCATTGGTCATGCCAAACACCTGGCTTCGCTTTCGTACGGTATCCAATGGGAAGGTGAGTCCCTTCGACGTGGTGCCAGCTATGAAGCCGCAGATACCTTCTACGAATGGAAGGTCATCTCTATGGCGGCTCAACATTTCTCTGGCCATTTCGTACGACCAAAACATTAGCCCTGTATTTGCAGCCACTGACAAAAGCGTCGGACGTATACCTGCAAAAATCCCGAGGGCTCCCTCTTTCCGCCATATTTCCTGAACAACTTTAGACATTGACAAAAACTCCGTCGACGTATTGGCAGCCATCCGGGTCCGTAGAAGGTCGAATGGGTAGGTTACGAGGGTACTAGAAATACCGGCTCCGCTCCCCACGATTAATGAATTTGCAGCAGTGCTGAGCTTATGATTGGAGGGAAATTTTGCCTCGACATCGGCGACGGCACTATTAATGACTGAATATGAGGTGAATTGTGTGGCCCCATAAAGTATGTACATGATTTCGGCTGGGACATTTCCCTTCCATAGGGCAGCCACTCCTTCGTTACGGAAGAGATTCTTCACAGTGTCAATGGCCCCAGATTTGATCGCCAAAGGTGTTCTCTGAAGCTGAAGCCGTATTTTTATCGTATCCAATGGTGCTGTTATAAATCTAGTTCTGTTAGCAACCTATCAATGCTCAAATAAACGTCAAACATACCTCGCAACTGCTCCTGAGATAGACCCGGCAACGAGTGCCTCATACACAGAGACACTGGAGCCTTTCCGGAGATGGTCCTCCCGATGAGATTCGCCCATTAGCTTAAGTAGTGAAGACTGCAACCAAGCGATGACTTCGGAGGATATGCCCCGTAGTTGAGCACACCCGTACATACATCCGTACATGCACGGATATATCTTTCACGTGATCAGGTATGGAGCTTTATTCTTCCGTTATGATAATTAACTGCTGAAGTCCAGTGAAGATACAGCTGGAGTCAAATCAGCAGCTGATATGCTACTGAAGAAGAATGTCACTGCAGCTGCCTTATATTACACCCTCCTCAATTTCTGAAAGTGATCTTACTTTCCGTGAGTCTTGACAAAGAACTTGCGAATTTTAGAGATACTAGGAGTTCACGGCCACCATTCCGTTTACTTCTACTACAGTAAGTTGTATTTGAAGTCAATCAATGGTTTAGAAAAATATGTAATTTGGGCGTAATATAGGTGCTACGTTCTAGGAGAAAGCTCTCCTTCAAGTCCTTTTCATAGGTACTTGAATGTTTCTAATACATGTCTCTGATACCCTTTTGGGTTCCAGTTACTCAATCTGCCTTGCTGATATCTGTGGACCTTTCCGACGGACTCTGCGTAGGACTCCAAGGCCCTACTGATGATATCTGTTTCCAAGGCTCTCTTCCGCTTTCTCAATAACACCAGCCACTTATTCGAACTTCATCTTCTAGATTCTCTGTCACTTTTTGCGTTTTACCCTCAATTGTCACTTCAACACTATAAAGTTCAGAACTCGGTCAATACCTGGCGGAGAATTTCAGGATACCAGCGGGCCGCCACGTCCTGGTGGGATTTTATCCTGTTTCTGAACACGGCGTAGCCCACCGGGTGTTTGCTCACATCAGGCTTGTATTGGAACCCGATGTTAACGTTCCAGCCCACGATCTTATCGTCCCGTTCGTCTTTCAACTTGATGACTTCGGGCGGGATATTTGACACCGCTGTCTTGAACGAGTCTAGATCAATGGTCTGGAAGAAAGGAATGGAGATTCTTGTTCCCGAGCCGGCTTTTGGAATCAACACCCGGTGGATTGTAGCCTTGCAAACCCCCTGGGTGATGGCCTCAAGTGTCTGACCAGCGTTGACAACTAGCGAGTTGGGGATGTTTGGCACCGTAATCCACTGTCCTTGGAAGTTTTGCACTTGTAACGAATCGGTATGGTCTGTAGCCTGGTAAATGTACGTCAAGAGATCAGAATCGGTGTGGGCTCCGCAGCCCTGGTTAGATGATTCCGGATCATCATTATCCTTCGTCTGGGCCACTGGTTTCTTGCCGTGAAGCAGCGCAATGTCCGGGTACGAGATCAACTTCATTTTGCATTGTTGGTTGGGCTTGAAGAAGCCATCGAGGGCGTCAGCCGGGAGCCCAATGGCCTCGGCCACCAACTTGCGGAAAACGGTTGCAAGTTTTGTCATTTTCGCAATGTAATTTTCCACCGTGGGCCGAAAGTGGGGGATCTGGCGCGGGTCTGGCCAGAGATTGGGGCCTTCAATATTACGATAGAGTGGCTCGTCTTTCCCCGGGGCCGGCAATTCGGTCGCTAAGTCGATTTGTTCTCTCCAGTCGGTGTGAAGGGCGGTAATCTCGTTGGCTAGACGGTTGTAGCCGAGGAAATGGGGCGAATGAATCATCTCACAGGCTCGTTTGCTGGCTTCAGGGAGGGCAAAAAATTCCTCCGCCTGTTGCTTGATGGACCGGAAATCGTCCTCATCTAAGTAGTCGTAGTTTATGATTAGGAGGAAGCCGACGTTGATGAGTGCGTGCCTCAACTCGGTAAGGAACTGGGGCCGGGTGCTGGCATCCTTGGTGAGACTGAGATCAAGAATGGGGATCTTTTGAAACGACATTTGCTAGCATAGTGGGGGAAGGCCTGCGGAGGAAATCATCGTTTATATATACCGCGACGCCACAGTTTGGTCGTAGCGCGGGCCGACTGTGGGTCCACCGATCTCAGAACGGGGCCTTAATATCGGGTTTTTTTCTCAGAACGGGTCCAATTCCAGCCTCGTGGACACAATTCGCGCGCTCGTTTCCTGTCGATCCGGCGGATTCTGACCAGATCCGGTCTGATAGACCCACATCGCGCAGGCCGAACTCCAGCCTCATGGACCCAAATCGCCCATCTGTCGGTCTCTGGCGAGCCGCGTCCGCTCCGTCTCCCGCCCATGCCCATGTCCCCTTTTTCTTCTCCAAAATATCTTCGATCACCTCCAGCCTCCTCTGTCGTCCACCAGAAGCACACTTTCACCTTCTAGTGCCCTTTTCTGACTATCTGTCTCCCATCTCTTCCCCCTGGAAGGTGCTGGAAACTCTCGCACTAACCGCGCACTAAATCGTTGACTAGATTTTTCACCTAGCTCAACTTCTTCTCCTTCTCTTCTTTCGCTTTCTAACGGCAACGTCTTCAACCATGTCCAGTTACGTGAACAATCCTGCTATTCAGGAAGCAGAATTGTTGGTTCCCAAGTCCTTGGTATTAAGACCTTGGATCTTACCGTTTGCCTTCATCTATCCTTGGTGTTATAACATCTACGCCAACCATTACGACACGTACATCAAAGGTTCAGAATGGACCTTCGTTTACTCTCTTACCATCATCACGATCAATTTGCTCTTCTGGTTGATGCCCCACTGGAACATCAACATTGATGCCATGTTCAATTACTCTCGCGTTAAAACTATCGACGAAGCCTCTCACATCAAAATCACTCCGGCCCCGAACTCAGGTATTGGAGAAATTTGCAAAATTTCAAGAGAAACTTTCCATGATGGTGCCAAACAAGTCAGTTTCTTATACCAAAAGAGACGTCATCTCTTCCATACTGAAACCGGCAAGTTTTCTCCTCCAGAATTCAAGTTCGACGAATTACCTCAGTTATCTTACTTCCAAACCTCAAAGGGTTTGAGTGGTGATCTTGAAAAAGATAGAAGAAATTATGGTGAAAACAAGTTCGATATCCCAATCCCTACTTTCATGGAATTATTCAAAGAACATGCAGTCGCTCCGTTCTTCGTGTTCCAAATTTTCTCCGTGGCCCTATGGTGTATGGACGAACAATGGTACTTTTCTCTCTTTAGTTTGTTCATGTTAGTTTCTTTTGAAATGACTACCGTGTTCCAAAGAAGAACTACCATGTCCGAATTCCAAAGTATGGGTATTAAACCTTACACCATCTACACTTTTAGAGATAACAAATGGAAACAACTTCAAACCAATGAATTATTGCCCGGTGATATCGTCTCCATTACTAGAACTAGTGATGACAGTGCTATTCCTTGTGACTTGTTATTACTCGATGGTTCTGCTATTGTTAATGAAGCCATGTTATCTGGTGAATCTACTCCGTTGTTGAAAGAATCGATTAAATTAAGACCAAGCGACGAAAACTTGCAACCGGAAGGTTTTGACAAAAACTCGTTGTTGCACGGAGGTACCATGGCTTTACAAGTTACCAAACCAGAAAACCCAATCATTCCTGTGGCTCCAGATAATGGTGCTTTGGCATATGTTGCTAAAACTGGATTTGAAACTTCTCAAGGTTCGTTGGTTAGAATGATGATTTTCTCTAGTGAAAGAGTCTCCGTTGGTAATAAAGAATCCTTTTTCTTTATTTTATTCTTACTTGTATTTGCTATTGCTGCATCGTGGTATGTTTGGGTCGAAGGAACCAGAATGGGTAGAATCCAATCAAAATTAATTTTGGATTGTATTATTGTCATTACCTCGGTTGTCCCTCCAGAATTGCCTATGGAATTGACCATGGCAGTTAATTCTTCGTTGTCTGCTTTGCAAAAACATTATGTTTATTGTACTGAACCATTCAGAATCCCATTGGCTGGTAGAATCGATGTTTGTTGTTTCGATAAAACTGGTACTTTAACTGCTGAAGATTTGGTCTTCGAAGGTTTGGCCGGTTTCAAATCGGATGATATCAATCATTTGTACGAATGTGATGAAGCTCCTAAAACTACCTCTTATGTCTTAGGTTCTGCCCATGCTCTTGTTAAATTAGATGACGGTGATGTCGTTGGTGATCCAATGGAACAAGCTACTTTGAAAGCTGCTAAGTGGACCGTTGGTAAAAATGATAGCGTCGAAAGAACCCAACCAAAGGGTGCTAAAGCTTCAGGTAAACCAGAAAAGATTTCCATTTTACGTCGTTTCCAATTCTCCTCCGCTTTAAAAAGATCTTCTGCTATTACTTCCATCAATACTGTCCCAGGTAAATATTTTGTCGCTGCTAAAGGTGCTCCAGAAACTATCCGTACTATGTTAGTAGATGCTCCAGAAAACTATGAAGAAATTTATAAATCATTCACCAAAGCTGGTTCTCGTGTTTTGGCTTTGGCTTATAAGTATTTGGACACTGGAATTACTGTGTCGAAGGTTAACAGAAAGGATGTCGAGTCTAAATTACACTTTGCTGGGTTCATTGTCTTCCACTGTCCTTTGAAAGCAGATGCGGTTGAAACCATTAAAATGTTGAATGAATCTTCTCATCGTTCTGTGATGATTACTGGTGATAATCCATTAACTGCTTGTCATGTGGCTAAAGAAGTTGAAATCACCACTAAGGAAGTGTTGATTTTGGATGCTCCTGAAGACCACCACGATGTTGATGAGGAACATAATTTGGTATGGAGAAACATTGAAGAAACCATTGTGATTCCATTTAAATCTACTGACAGCATTGATTTGGAATTATTTGAAAAACATGATATTTGTATTACTGGTTATGCTTTGAACTATTTGAGTGAACACGTTCAAATTCTTGATTTATTAAAACATACATGGGTCTATGCTAGAGTTTCACCTAATCAAAAGGAGTTTATCTTGACTTCCTTAAAAGATGCTGGTTATAATACCTTAATGTGTGGTGATGGTACCAATGATGTTGGTGCTTTGAAACAGGCTCATATTGGTGTTGCTTTATTGAACGGTACTGAAGATGGTATGAAGAAAATAGCTGAAAACCGAAAAATTGAAGCTACCAAACAAGTTTATGAAAAGCAAGTGGCTTTATTGGCCAGATGGAACAAACCTCCTATGCCAGTTCCTCCAATCATTGCTCATTTGTATCCTCCTGGTCCAAGTAATCCAAAGTATTTGGAAGCTTTAGAGAAAAAGGGTATTGAAATTACTCCTGAAATTAAGAAATCTGTTGAATTGGCTCATTTGCACGGTACTGTGATTACCCCAAGTTCCACTGCTGCTGATAGCGCTAAGAATGCTTCAATGGCTGATTCCTTCTTGGGGGTTTTACAAGAGGCTGAAGAAGGTGATGAAGTTCCAACTTTGAAATTAGGTGATGCTTCAGTTGCTGCTCCTTTCACTTCTAAGTTGGCCTCGGTGTCAACTGTAACCCATATCATTCGTCAAGGTCGTTGTGCTTTGGTTTCTACCATTCAAATGTACAAGATCTTAGCTTTGAACTGTTTGATTTCTGCTTATTCGTTGTCTGTGTTATACTTGGCAGGTATTAAATTCGGTGACGGACAATCTACTGTGTCTGGTATCTTATTATCTATTTGTTTCTTGAGTATTTCTCGTGGTAAACCTATTGAGAAATTGTCTAAAGAAAGACCTCAAGACCGTATCTTTACTGTCTATATCATGGGTTCTATCTTAGGTCAATTTGCTGTTCATATCAGTACCTTGATTTATATCACCAGAGAAATTTACATTTTGGAACCAAGAGAACCCCAAATTGACTTGGAAAAAGAGTTCTCTCCTTCTTTGTTGAATACTGGTATGTTCTTGTTACAATTAGCTCAACAAGTTTCTACTTTCGCCATCAATTATCAAGGTTTGCCATTTAGAGAAAGTATCAAGGATAATAAGGGTATGTACTATGGTTTATTGGGAGTTGCTGCTTTAGCAATTTCAGGTTCCACCGAATTCTTACCCGAATTGAATGAAGCCATGAAGTTTGTACCAATGGATCAAACATTCAAAATCAAATTGACTTCTTGTATTGTTCTCGATTTGGTGGTTACCTGGGCCATTGAATTGTTCTTCAAATATTTCTTCATGAACTCTGCTCCTGCTGATATTGCCGTCAGAGAAGAAGAGGTTGATTCCACCGCTTAATAATTTTTGATAGACTCTGCTTATATATTATTGTATTGTTCCTGAAATATAAATACGTTGACCAAATCCACCAATCAAGTATAAGGAGAAGATACAAGAACATTTCGTATCCAAAGAACTACAAATACGTTGTTGGTGTACAACCGTCATTGCTCATACATTACTCTATAACTTCAATAACTTTACATCGGTATCGTATTTCAAACCAGCAATTTTGACAATGGACAACCCATCTCGAGAAATTACCTCGACCTTCTCATTCAGAAGTTTTGAACTTACAGACTTTATCACATCGTAGATTTCTGACTTGCTGATTGGATACTCCAAAGAATCCTCGATTTGAGATATGAGTTTCTGCAATGGATAAGACTTAGAGTTGCCTGTTGAATTATTGTCCAAGGTTCCATGGCCCCCCCTCAACTCGTAGATTATGTCATAGACCACCAACATTTTATCGTTAATGTAGGACTCGTATTTCTGTTGAGGGTTCTCCATCAACTTCTTTTCTTTGTTGAGTTTCTCTTTTAGTTTGATTCTTTCAAGCAATGACAACCCATTGGTATTCACTTCGTCTTTCGACTTGAATCGGAACTTGCCACTCTCGTTCTTAAAGTCCTGTAGAAGATTGACTCGCGAGGAGTTTGGAGACGGCGATGGACTTGATTTGGTGATTTTGTAGGGGGACGTTCTGGAATTCTTCACCACTTTCGTCACTATTTTCGACATTGGGACTGTAGGTAACACTGGCTTATCGCTGTTTTCCATTATCCACTTATTGAGATCGGCTAAGAACTGCTCTTTTCGTTTACTTGTGTATTTCTTGAAGTCGTGAATCGAGATATTCTTGGGGCTGATAGTATAGGCATTGTTCTCGTCAATGAACACGTCATACATGTCTGGGGAAATGGCAAATATAACTTCCAAGGACATAAAATTTATCCGTAGATGTATAAGACTTGCAGCTGTGTCTAGAACTTTGGCAAGAGACGGGTTAGTGATATGATTAGTGTAGTGAAGACTTAGCACCGAGTCGATGGCGCTGACATGTTTATATGTGTTCTGGAGGATGTTTTTGGGGATTATAGAATGGGTAGCAACAGACATTGCATTATTGAATGAAGGGAGAATATGAAAGAGAAACTAGATGCAAATACAAAAATATGAAGAAAAATGTGAAAAATGTGGAAAATGTGAAAAATCACCACAACAACGCGCTTTTTTTTAATAACATTATCTCATTCACTATAAGGTGGTGCTTGTAATTAGGCAGTAATTAGTCCACTAATTAACATCACTACATCGATCAATTGCAACGATCACTGCTGAACACCATTTAGATCAATTGACCATCGATTGTCATCACTCCGCTACAGTACCTACACTCTATCTTTGAGGAGAATTATTTGTATTAATACATCTATTTCTTTTCTTCTTTCTTAGCGTCAGTAGCTTCACCACCGTGGTTTTTCTTCACTTCAGCAAAGGTGGCCTTGGCCTTGTCAGCGTAAGAGCCGTCCTTCTTGTTGAATTCAGCGTAAGCATCTTGAGCGTCGTTTTGCAATTCTTTGAAGTCAAGCTTACCGTCTTTGTCACCGATAATAGACTTTCCTTTGTTAACTAAATCGTCGAATCCCATCTTTTAAATTGTCTTATATATAATAATCTAAGTAGAGGATTAAGAAAAACAATGTCAGAGGTGGGGATCACCACCATTATTTATACCGACTCCCGTGAAAAATTAGTTTTATATGGGGACGACACAAAGCAGGCATAAGTCACGATTATATCATCTATTTGTGCCATAAAGAACAATTATCGTGGGATTAATAAGGCTCCGCTGCATGAACCTGAAATTCGTGGGATTTGCCAAATACCAAATTGGTACGAGATGCCGTCCACTGCGTCTATCTCGGTAAAGGTGGTGATAAGACTCGGATAACCCACAATTTCGTCGCATGAAATTGAATCTGACGTGGGCGATATCTAGTCTATGATGTCATTGAATATTTGCCGGTGAAAGCCTGTCAATTGACCGGCTGAGGCCAGGGATGGGATGAGGCTTAGGGAGTAAGAAGAGGGAAAATAACTGGCGCTGATAACCTAATAAGCGCGCAGCAGGCCAAAAACGTCAATTTATCACCGAGATTAAGTTTACCAGTTGCATGACAGCTCATGACAGCTGATGACTAGCGGTCTGAGTTCAATTCACATTCACATCTCTTGTGCCATCTCCCGTGCTCTCTCCATCAGTCTGTTAACCAGAGCTTAACTTCCCGTTAAGTCGTCGTCTTTCAGCTCATCTACTCCTTTTCTGCATCTTTCTATTCACTATATACAATCTAAAGCTTTAACTTCTCTAAAATAGCGATGGTTTGTTCATACCCTTCGATTTCAGCCTTAACGTTATCGTATCTGGTGTGGGCCGAGACCTTGGCTTCCTCCTTGGTCTTTTCAGTGAATTTGCTAATACTCTCTTGAAGCTTCTTTCCAGCTTCTTTGGCATTATTCAATTTCGTGGTAACCTTGCTGATTTCAGCATCTAAATCAACCTGTCCCTTAACCAACAAGTAAACATTGGTGGTTGGAGTAACGGCCTGAATAGCACATCCAGATGGAACATCTTTGGCGTCCTTCACAATATGAAGCTCGTTAACCCCTCTGACCAAAGATGAAATCGAATCTTGTTGCTCAGTAATCATCTTCTCAACCTCTTTATCAGTGGATTCGAAATAAACTTGAGCATTCAACAAGATGTGGTATTGCGAGATCAACGATCTCATTCCTTTGATGACTTCCAAAACCAAATCGTACTCTTTGGCGGATTTTTCATCATCAAAATTAGCATCGAATTCTGGGTACTTGGCAAGAACAATCGATGGGACTTCCTCACCTTCACGACGAGGTAATCTTTGCCACATTTCTTCGGTGACGAATGGCATGAATGGATGAATCATTCTCAACCCTCCGTCAATAGCAGTGTATAAAGTGTTTTGAGCAGATAATTTTTGTTCAGGAGTACCATCTTGAATCAAAAATTTGGAGTTTTCAATGTACACATCACATAAAGAGAACCAGTAGTTGTAAATGGCTCCGGTGGCTTCAAAGAAATCACGCTTCTCCAAGTTTTCGTTGAGTGATTTGGCAGTGTGGGTCATTGTATGTAAAATCCATTTTTCGACCAATGACTCCTTTCCAGTTCTCGCAGATGAAGCAGGAGGTTTGTAATCATCTCCCAATTTACCCAACACGAATTTGGTGGCTTGATAAATCTTGTTACAGAACTTTCTGTAGCCGGAAACTCTCAAAACATCCAAGTTGATATCTCTAGCACCAGTAGAGTAAGCACACAAGGCGAATCTCAAAGCATCGGTACCACATTCTGGGATACCGTCGGGATAGGAAAGTTTTTGGCCCTCCATAGCAGTTTTCAATTCTTTTGGATCCAAGTTACCTCCGGTTAACTTATCATGTAATCCTTGTAATGGAATACCAGCAATGACATCCAATGGATCAACAACATTACCCAAAGACTTCGACATTTTCCGACCTTGAGCATCTCTGACAATCGAATGACAGAAAACCTCCTTGAATGGAACTTTACCTGTTAATTTAAGTGCTAATAACACCATACGAGTAACCCAGAAGAACAAGATATCCCAACCGGTTTCCAACATTGACATTGGGTTGAACAATTCCATGTCCTTGGTTTTGTTTGGCCATCCCAAAATAGAAATTGGCCATAACCCAGACGAGAACCAAGTATCTAAAACATCTTCATCTTGTTCTAATGTGAATTTTACATTGGCAAACTTCTTATTAGCCTTAGCTAAAGCTTCTTCATAATCTCTACCAGCAATCCAGTAGTCGTTGTCCAATCTATCATTTTCTTGACCTTCAATTTTAACAAAATAAACTGGACATCTATGACCCCACCATAATTGTCTAGAAATACACCAATCTTGAATGTTCTCCAACCATTGGAAGTACTCAGCTTCCGACACTTTGGGGGTGATGGTAAGGTCACCATTCTTAACGGCTTTGATAGCTTCTTTAGCCATATCCTTTTGATCCACCCACCATTGAGGTTTCAATAATGGTTCAATGACATCTCCGGATCTCGAACAAATAGGAATAGTCATCTCATTATCAACTTGATCAACATATAATCCTTTAGCTTTCAATTGTTCAATGACTTTGGCTCTGGCATCAAATCTCTTCACTCCGGCCCATTCAGGTCCACAGCTTTCATTCAATAAACCATCGTCAGTTAAAATGTTGATAACTTCTAACTTATTTCTTTTACCAGTGTCATAATCATTGTTATCATGGGCTGGGGTAATTTTCACAGCACCAGTACCGAATGTCATATCAACGGCTTCAGCATCGGTGATAATAGGTAATTTACGATCTAAGAATGGGTGCTTAACAAAACGTCCATGTAAGTGTTTGTAACGTTCATCATCTGGATGAACAGCAACCCCAGTATCACCAAAGATAGTTTCCGGTCTGGTGGTTGCAACAGTAAGCTTTTCATCAGAACCATCAACTTCATATGAGAATGAAGTCAAAACCCCAAATTCAATTTTGTTGTCGTAGCCTGGAACGGACAATAAAGTCTTACCGTTGACATTCTTGTTATCAACTTCTAAGTTGGAGATGGCAGTGTTTAATTTGGTAGACCAATTGACCAATCTGGAGGCTCTGTAAATGGTACCGTCGTCATGTAAAGTAACAAAAGCTTCATTGACTGCTTTGGTTAACTCTGGACTTAAAGTGAAGGCTTCCTTTGACCAATCATACGAAGCACCCAAAGTTTTGAACTGGTTCTTGATTCTAGCATGGTAGTCTTCTTTCCATTCCCAAACTTTTTCAATAAATTTTTCCCGTCCATAATCGTGTCTGGTTTTCTTTTCGGTTCTCCATATTTGTTTTTCAACAACGGATTGCGTAGCGATACCAGCATGATCGAAACCAGGAATAAATAAGGTGGATTTTCCTTTCATTCTGTTGTATCTAATCAATGTGTCTTGAATAGAGACAGTAAGAGCATGTCCAATATGTAAAGCTCCCGTGACGTTTGGTGGAGGAGCAGGAATGGTGAAAGCACCTTCTGGTTTGATTTGTCCGTCCTCTGTCAAGGCTGGTTCGAAGAATCCTTGTTCGACCCACCAATTGTACCACGAACTTTCAACATTCTTAGGGTAATAAGCCTTGAAAGCAGGGTCTTCCAATGACTGTAAAATCTTCTTTTCACCTGGCTTGGTTTGGTCGACGAATGTAGGAGTAGCTTCTACAACCTTCTTTGGCTTCTTGACCTTTGCTTCGGCGGGCTTGCTGGCGGCCTCTTGTTGTTGTTTGGCCTTCTTAGCATTGAATTTGGCCAACTTTTCGGCCTTCTTACGTTCTTTTTCCAACTCTTTGGCAGTTTTTTCCTTCTTGATAGGAGCTTCAGCTGGAGTATTACTTGGTTCACTCATCTTCCACGAACTGAATCTGATAAAACTACTAAATGGATTATAGAAAGGTCTTTTGCAATTTCGTATCAATCCGCTTGTTAGCATACACAAGAAAGAAGTGAGAAAGAAGAGGTTTCTTATATGAAAGCTGGAAATTTTTCTTATTTTTTTTCTGACTCAAAATTCTCGCACTACAAAAAACATCAGTTTAGGTTGATGGTGATGGTGATAAGGTTTTAGGCTTCATGATTCATGATATTACTCTATAAACCATGCAATATGAATCATTACATACGTAAGTGTCATTATCCTGTCTGCAGGATAGAGTTTTAGCAGCCCAGCATTGCCCGTTCAAAGACTTGCGATGGTGAGTCACACTGAAACCGTTGTAGAGGAGACATAATCACTTTTTCATCCCCGTAAACCACTTGCTGATAGTCTGCTGACCATTCTCTATAGTGTTGATGGTTGGGTTTACCAAAGTAAAATCGTCAATTTGGCTATTGACTGTCTTTTGCTTCTCTTGCTGTAGCCTTGCAATCA
Source organism: Isabelozyma rhagii (assembly GCA_003708185.3). Lineage (NCBI taxonomy): Eukaryota > Fungi > Ascomycota > Pichiomycetes > Serinales > Metschnikowiaceae > Isabelozyma > Isabelozyma rhagii. Next base: position 84,268 of record PPNO03000018.1, read on the forward strand.
TGGCCTTGGACATTTTGGCGTTGGTGTTGGTGTTGGTCTGGATCATTCTACCCGATTTACTCATTCCAAGTCCGACCTCCTCACCGAAACTATCAACGAAATATTCCTCCTGTTTACCAAACTCCATCTTGTTCTGTGCCTTACGAAGCTCTGACATTTGCATCCGCTCCTTCATCTTTCTGAACCTTCTTCCCCCTCTCTTCTTGGACTTCTGTTCCACGGGAACCGGCAATGCCTTCACCGACTGAGACTCGGGCGGGGTTAAAAGCTTATCGATTTTAACATGGATATCTTCCAAGTACTTCTGGCCCAATTGCCCTGAGGGGCTGGTTTTGGCTAAGTCAATTCGGGCAGCTAAGATGATCTTTCCACTGATGATTCTCATGACAGACTTCATCACTTCCACAGGAAGAAACCGGATAAGTTCACAATGATAGAGGTAGCCAGTAGCTCGCACATTGTTGGAACGTACTTTCGTAGTCGTAGCCAACTCGTTCACTCCCAAAGACGGTATGTTACATGATGGTGTCTGTGAGAGCTCTCGAAGAGACCCCGTAGCGACGAGTAGTTGGGATGTGGTGATTGGACCGACAATTGCACACACATTAGGCGCAAACTTGGAGAGTTTGTTGGAAATAAACGTAGCAAGGTCTTCTTTCAACTGTTGGAGTTCAAGAATCAAATGACATGCCTCCAATACCTTTACTAGCTTATCTTCTTCCAAATACTCCGGAACCTGCTGAAGCGCCGACATTATGATAACTAGAACCTTTTCATTGGTGGTCACTGCCTTGAGGTCAGGCTCATGGCTTTTGATATTCTTAAGGTCTTGCTTTACTATCAACACACATTTAGCGTAGTCCACCGGATTCAAAATCAACGTTTCTAACTCGGAGAAAACTTGCTTGTAATGGGATTTTATGAATAAATGGATCGCGGATATTTCCTTGTTAATGTAGTTACTCAATTGGTTCACTTGGAGAATAAATCGGTACTGATCGCTCTGGTTTTCGTCATTGACAGCGGACAATAGGTCCAAGTAATCCGAGGTTTCGGTATGCGAGTAGAGTTCGATCTTGGACCTAATCTCCGGTACTAATGGCTTCACTCGAGAAAGGGAATTGATATCATCTACCTCGGTAGCTCCTACGACGTTTAACCGACTCAATATAGATTCGTTGTCTAAATCCTTCAAGAAGGCGTTTAAATCAACAGCAACGACGTCATTCTTTGCATCATCTGCTGGAGTTTCCTCAACTTCCTCTCTTTCGTCAACCAGCTCGTCCTCACTAGCGAAGTCCGCTAGTAGTTCTTTTTCGTAGTCTTCCATTTGCTAGGTGTTGTGTGATGGGGTCTGAAAAATCTATGTTCGGGTCTTTTTTTTTTTGAGATGAGCCTATTATCAACACTTTCTTATCACTCCATAGAGCCAGCAAAAATGAAATTTGAGGTGAAAACGTCCCTGCTCAGCCGGGTAGATGGCTCTGCAGAGCTTCTTATTGGAAATACAAAGCTTATAGCGTCAGTCACGGGCCCAATAGAGCCTAAATTAAGACAAGAACTCCCAACACTTGCTAGTCTTGAAATCGTGGTCAGACCCTCGGTAGGGGTATCGGGAACTCGTGAGAAGGTTTTAGAAGACAAGCTAAGATCAATACTACAGAGTATCATTATCAGATACAAATATCCCAGACAATTAATCCAGATAGTGGTGCAATTCTTGGTGACAGATGATAATAGTCAACTGTTAATTGGGGAATCTGCTCATGTTAAGGACTACTCCAGTAACAAATTAAATGCTGCCATCAATTGTATATATTTTGCATTAATCGACGCTAACATTGCTTTATACAACTCGTTTTCGTCGGTGTCGATCAGTATACAAGACAAGAACCAGATGATCATCAACCCAGCGTTGAAGAACTTAATAGAAAGTGAATCTCATCATTTGGTGTGTTTTGACATCAGAGATAAAAAAGCTAACAAGATCTTGTTAGTGGAGAGTCAGGGTACATTCACTGAAGAGGAGTTAATCAAAGTGATTGAAGAGGGTAGTAGACAGTGTGAAAGCATTCATAATGACCACCAAAGAAGGTTGATTGCGGACAAATTACAGAGAGATTTTATATGGAAGTCCTCATGAGGGCTCCGGACATCTACAGAATCATATCGTAATAATATATAATGCAGTATTTAATATAAGGTGGCTAATGGGTCTAATCTATTAGACATTGCATCATTGCCAAATCTATTGCTATTGTAGCCATTGCTATTGCTCATGTTCAATAAATTGATTTCGCCACTCAGGAACTTATTATTTGGGTTCAATTTATGTTTGAAGGTAAACCCAATGAAGTTGTTGTTATTAGCCTTCTCGTAAGAGCTTCTATCTAGCAAGCTTTCATTTTGTTCCTGTCTGGCAAACACATCTTTGTATTTCATCATGCTTTCTTCATCTTCGAAATCATCAAAGTATCCAGCATCTTCTTCATGATCCAATTGAGGAGTGAATGGAGGGTTACTTTCTCTAAGTTTGTTCCAATCGGCAATATCAGCGAAGTATGGCATATTCTGAATTTGTTTGAAACTTCTCAATCTCTGTGAAGGAGAAGCGATCAACTTAACAATCAAGTTCCAAGTTCTATCACTAAACACGAACCTTCCGTCTTTAGTTTGAGGTCTTCTTAATGCAGTTTTCCAGTGTTTCAAATTATAATAAGTTTCATCTTGCTTAGAACCACTAAATGGAGGGTATCCACATAGAGCTTCAAACAACATGCATCCCAATGACCAATAATCAATGGTGAAATCATAATTCTTACCTTCCAACACTTCTAATGCCATATAATCAGGAGACCCCACAATAGAGTTTGCCAAGTTATGATGACCTTGACTTTGCTTGAAAATCTTCTGTCTTTCCATCATCGAAGTCGAGGGAACTTTATAATTATCCAAATCTTGTAAATTGGCTAATTTGATTCTCATACTCTCAATTCTGTCATTAGAAACAGTACCTGCAGCCAATCCGAAATCGGTCAATTTGATATGACCTTTGGAATCAATTAAAAAGTTTTCAGGTTTCAAATCACGATGAGTGAATCCGAGATCGTGTAAGGAGTTAACAGCAACGAACATTTCACTTATATAGAATCTAGCATGAGGAGGAATCAAATATCCAGTATTGTTTAATAAAGTTCTGAAATCTCCTCCGGGAACAAACTCCATTGCTAAAAATACCTTTTCGGGGTCTTGGAATGCGTACAACAATCTAACCAACCATTCGCTTCTGGTGTTGGTTAAAATATCTCTTTCGGTCAAAACATGCCTGGTTTCATCCAATTTGACCAATAACTTCTTGTTCAAAACTTTCAAGGCACAAATTTCTCTGGTATCTTTCTTTCTTGCTAAAAACACTTGACCGTATCCACCCTGACCGACTTGAGTGATCATCTCGAAGTCTTTATGTTTGGGCTTGAGTCTTCGTTTCCTTAATAATGCCCGTTCTCTTCCAGTATAGTTCTTCCACTCGAATTGTTGTCTTTGCACGTTATTCTTGAAGTTACTGTCAGTTAACAATTTGTTCTGAACAAATTTGCAACGCTCTCTTCGGCTAATCACGTAGTCGAACATGTCACAGTAGTAATCCAAGAAATATAATTGCGCCACCGAAGCTAACCTCTTGGTCTTGGGGTTGTTTGCTTTACGATAGAATTCGTCATCAAGCGGCTTGAAGTTGGGGGTAGGTTGTAGTTGGTTGATGCTGGCGTTGATATTCTTCAATTTCTGTTGACGCTGTTGTTCTTGAAGTAGTTGATAATGATTAACATGAGGTGAAGGAGAGTACTGAGATCTTCCTAATGACTGGTTGGAATACTTCAACTGCAGTTGAGGAGTGGTGTGTAAGATGGACTTTGTTGGTGAGTTCACTGGAGTTATATTTTCCTTATTGAAAAGGGAATTGGTGGGGGTCTGTTTATAGCTGGTATCAACATCCATTATGGAGACGTTTTCCATTGATTGCGATACTTCAGCAATGTCAAAACTTGACTGACGATTGGATTTAGGAGTCTTAAAGATAGCCATGGTATTTAAGACAATAAATTGGGAGGAAGGGTGAATTCTTATTGACGTATGGCAATTTCGTTATATATATGGGAAGGGGGGGTTCGAAGTTTGAATTTCAGGTTGAATATAGGTAAAATGAAAACAAAACGCCCAGCAAGTTAACAAATAAGGACAAGGAAGGGGGTGATTACGCAGGATGGGATCTGGTTTATATCATAAAAATGGAACAGAATGAAGCAAAATTTCTGTTTAAATCATTCATCTAGAGATTTCTGTTGCAATTTATTAACCTGTTTCGGGGGTTTTGTAAACATTGAATGTTCGTTGCCGAATTGGGCACAAAGAAAAACAACGAGGAGCCTCCGGAGACTGTGATGTACGGGTGCAATGTACGAACCGGTGCACGATTTTCTCGTGTGGTGTACGGATGTACCGGTGCAGTACACGAACCGGTGCACGACTGCGAGATACGAATTTCTCGTGTGGTGTTCGGATGTACTCTCGTGGTTCCACCGGAGTTGATGCCCAGTCATCAATCCCTTCCTACTCTTTCTTGGCTGTGTGCCTCCCCCCGCCTCGGAGTCGCTGATCGATGTCTGAACTCCGGGGTCCGTGACTCGTATATACCTTAAATGATAACCACCTACCTTGTGGGGACAAACACCATCTCCGTCTATCCACCTGTCCACAGTCACAAAAGTCAGCTTGAGTGTTTGTGGGGTACATACTCCGGCCATAGCTGCATCTCTAATCTCACCACATTCACTTCCATCGGACATATTCCCTTCTGCCAGCGGTGGTGTTGGAAGAAATGAACATTGAGACAATTTGTGGGGTGACCTGCATATAGCCTGCTGTCTCGGGCTCGGAGATGGAAGTGTGGGTTGCTCGTAGCTTAACTCCAGAACATCACTAGTGCATTTAGGTGAGATTCAACATTTTTTGCCTCATCTTGTGGTCCTTTCATAACCCTCTCACGGTGCATTTCTCCACTTATACCGAAAAAAACAAGATGTGGGTTCTGCAATTGGCAGAAAAAAATATCGTTTATGCTTCTTGTACATTTCATCACCCAGTGTGGGGCTACTGCTGACTTCCGGTCAGTCACATGTCCACCCGTCACAACTTTTGGCAACCTGGCCATACATTAGCGTGAGCCCAACCTCCTCCAAGCCTCACTACACATGGATTCGCCTCAGCAGCGTCCCGTCATCGTGGTGCTGTTTCTCAGCTGTTACTGGTGGTGTGGTTTGGTCCGACGGCACGTGACTCGGAGGTGAATAATCCGGCCCAGTTTACATGACACCCCCGCGCTATTGGGCGTATAGCGCCAACATTCGGCCTTAAGTCGGTTTACTACCATGCAATTTTCTTGTACGATGGCTGCTTTCACCTAACTGCAAGCACTAAAACCTTACGACTTCATGTACATTTTTTTTTTTTTACCTTTTTTTTTTTTTTTTTAATTCGTTCTTTAAACCCATACCTGGAGTTTGTGCCGAAAGATCATCACTAGTAAAATTTACCGCTTTGTAATAGTTTTGACTATTGTTAGGCTCAACTTTTTTTTTTTTTTTATAAATAGACCGTTATCCGCAGAGTCATCGGAGTTCATTTCTATACTGCTAAAAAGATAAGTGAATCTTTTTTTACTTTAATTCTATTCATCTTAATACTTCAACCCACCTATTCCTAAATATTGTTTCCCTTACCATGTCTGAACAACGCCCAGATATAGAAAACCAAAACCCTGAAGACCATCATCTCATAATAGAAAAGAACACTGCTTCAGGTAACGAGCAATTCCGTAACTCAGGTGAGTTTGCTAAGAGACAAGTGACCAAAATCACCCAGGATGGAGATTACGTTCAATTCGGTAATGAAAGATACTTGAGAAGTGAATTGGTTGAAGCCTTCGGTGGTTCTTTGAACCCAGGGTTGTCTCCTCCACCAAAGCATAGTATTGGTAACCCAGCTCCTTTAGGGTTATCTGCTTTTGCTTTGACTACATTTGTGCTTTCTTTGGTCAATGTCGAAGCCCGTGGTGTCACCATTCCAAATATTGTCGTTGGTTTGGCTTTCTTCTACGGGGGTTTAGCCCAATTGGTTGCCGGTATGTTTGCAGTCGCTGAAGGTGTCAGTGGTAACTTCGGGGCCGTGGCATTATCTTCTTACGGTGGTTTCTGGGGAAGTTGGGCTGCTTTATACGTTGAAAGTTTTGGTATTGCTGCCTCATATGATAACGAAGAAGAATTTAGAAATGCGGTTGGTCTTTACTTGGTTGCATGGTTTATTTTCACTTTTTTCATCATGTTGTTAACCTTGAAATCTACTTTGGCGTTCTTCTCGATATTCTTCTTCTTGTCCATTACGTTCCTATTACTAGCAATTTCTGAATTCAAAAACTCGGTTCCTGTCAAAAAGGCTGGTGGAGTATTTGGTTTGATTACTGCTTTTGCTGCGTGGTATAATGCTTATGCTGGTTTGGCCAACAAACAGAATTCCTACATCACTGTTAAAGCTATTCACTTACCTGACTTACAAAACAAGAACCAATAATTGATGTCGTAGTAATGAACTTCAATTCCCTGTTTAATTATTTAACCTTTGTTGGGTTCTCTTACCCTTACTTTTACGTCCGTCAATTGTTTTAATGAATAGTCAATATTTATCTCCGCCAAGTAGTCCTTCTGTCACGTCAAAATAAATCAAGAAAATGGTCATACCTCCCCACACACAGGTTTTTTCTTGGGTCGGAAATGTTGCGTTCTCTCCGAGCTCCCATTGTGGGGTAGCCTTCGGAGTGAAAACTTCTTATTCGGTGCAGATGAATCACGGCTCGTGCACAGCACCAATCCCCGACTACATACACGTTGGCCGGTTTAGAGATGCTATGTTATATGAAAACGAATATATTTTGTATGAAAATGATATGCTAAATATTAGTATGAGTGGTGTTCTATGACTCAAGCAGAGCGTAATGTAGACTGTTTCTTAAAGTAGTGAGCTACCAAAAAAGCACCCCACATTATTCATCTACTCTGTTATTGGTTGGAAGAGATTCTGACTTCGTGTGGTGCAACTTCCTTTGATCCATAAGTTGCGAGAGACTAGAGAATTATTTAACTCCATACGAGTGATGTGTTCTGTGATCTTCGGCTCCCACATATGCCTTGTGACGAAGGTGATGTCTTTGAAGTAAGCGTGGGTTACAAAGTGGGCCCATGGTATGTAGAACAGGTGATGTGGTAAGAAATATTTCATGCTTCGCTTGTGTATGATATTGTTATTTCCGGACATAGTGAATACTCTTAACTACAAAATTCATTCCAATTTAAACTAAGTAACCTATATCAAAATCTGAAACATATAGACGCAAACAACGATGAATATAATATTTTTAACTAAAACAACTATAAACGAAGAAATGAATAACACTACAATTAGTTGAAGCAGAAATCAGCGACCTTATACCAGATCTTATAGACAAGCCCTTCTTTCTTCGGTATGGTAGCCAAATATTCCAATTCGGCGGCTTCCTCCTCGTCAATTTCTTGTTTACCTGTAGTAATATCAGCCTCTTCAGCAGTTCTCAAATGAGTTCTTTTAAGAACTTTCCATCCAAAGTACAAGCAGAAGAAGAGTACTGGGGCAAAGTAAGAAGTAAATAAGTTAGCAACCGAGAATTGTCCAGGGAAAAAGATCCAGAAACCATTGAAGAATAACACAAGGGCATTCAAGAATACAGCAAAGTAGGTCATGTATGGATGAACGAAACTTGGCATGAAGTAGTAGCTACCTGCTTTGTATTCTTCAGCTTTACCTTGAGCAACAATAGCTTTACGGAATTGGAAGTAGCATAACCAAATACAAAGATAGGCACATAACAACCCAGTGGTGGCTAAGTTAATGAACCAGTTGAAGACAGTTGCAGTGGAGTTGCTAACACTCAAGTATGATAAACAGCCCACAAGGATAGATCCAATGACACAGTAGATAGGACAGCCATTTTTCAAACACTTGGAGAAAAACCTTGGTAAGTAACCGGCTAAACCAGCAGAATAAGCAGTTCTACCAGCAGCATACATGAATCCATTACCACAGGACCAAGCAGAACTCATAACAAGGGCATTGACTAAAGAATCAAGACCGTGAACACCAACACTCTTGATGCCAATGACCCAAGGAGAAGCAGCAGCACCAGAAGCACCGGATTCGGTAGCAGCAATTAAATCAGGGTTAATAGAACTACATAAGGTGTTCATGAAAAAGATACCACCAAAGTAGAACAAGTAAATACGAATGTAACTTCTCTTAGCAGCCAACCCCAAGTTCTTTCTTGGTTGACTGATTTCACCCGAAACCATGGCTAAGATATCAGCACCTCCACAAGCGAAAGCAGCGTAAACCAAGGTACTCCAGTAACCCAAAAATTTACCAGTAGAGCCAGGAACAAGGTAAGCTCTGAATAATCCACCTTCTTTCCAATGTTGGAAACCGTAAGCATCATGTTTTGGATTACCCCCACACATGGAAATCAATGCGAAAAGCATTAATCCGACAATCAACAAGACCTTCAACATGGAAGAGACAAATTCAATCTCTCCATACCAGTTAACAGCCATTATGTTGAAGAAAAGAGTTGTAACCAAGGCAATAGTGATGAAAATACCAGGGTTAAGGTCCGTCCAGTAACCAATAACCGAGGCGAAACCTACTGCTTCCACACAAAGAAACATAAGACAAGTATATAAATAAATAATGGTACAAGCAAAGCCTAAGGCAGGATCCACCCATCTAGCAGCAAAATGCAAAAAACTACCTTTAATTGGTAAATAAGAACACATTTCACCCACAGCCAACATCAATGGCCACACCATCAAACATGCCCATGTTAAAAACCCGAGAAATAGCGATAAAGAACCAGAATCCATAAGAGGGCTCTTCAACCCAATAAAAAGACCAGTTCCAATAGACTGACCAATAATCATAAGAGAAACATGACGAGAAGATAACTTACGTTGGGTACTACCGTATTTCTCGACATCTAGTTGATCATTGAAGTCTTCGAAGCCAGTGGTAATGTAATGTCTATCCACGGATCCAACTCTTTCCACATCGACAGTTAAATAGCTTCCTTTTTCTTTAGAGTCAGACATTATTAAGGTACGGTAATCTAGATCTTCTAAAATGTGAAATAGAGAAGATTTCAACCCATATATATATATAGGTTATGATTTCGAAGATGAATCCTAAGTTACACATAGAAAATAACAATAACTATCCTCCAACATGATAACCACAAAAAAAAAATTGCAACTCTCCTAACAAAATTAACCCTTATCTACGCCAGTCAAGAAATAAGCAACTAACCATTCACATTAAACAACTTAAAATCACTCGATATTGGAGGACTATTGTCTCAAAAAGAAATTAATTAGTGCTGCATCCTACATAAAAATATTACAACTGTTCCTAGCGGCTGGAGCGAGTGGCACAAAAAATAATGCAAGGCGATTTTGATAGAAAAACGGGCTTTGTAGGCTACATGCGTTAGCGGAAAAAAAGGCCCGGGCAAAGAAATATCTGACCATGATAAGCCGTCAACCTTGTAAATTGGATTTGATGTTATCAAACAAATAAGGTTTTCGAGAAAGAGGGATCTCTTATCTAAATCGTGAACTGAATGGTTGCAAGATTTTCATCATCGACCAGGTTTAGAGTTTTGTTGGAAGCGTTGGTTTAGAGTGTTGTTGGGTGAGTTTGATTTTCGGATTGGCTGCAATAATAAGGCACCCCTGTCATTTCCCCCTCCCTCTTACCCCATTGCTGCTCTCCTCTTCGGTGTCTCATTCATACAGTCGTAACTGGACAATAGCTCTCTTGAAATGTACTGAAAAATCGATTCTGATAAGCCTGTCTTCCCCAGTACCAAGCTTTCGACTTGAAGTTAGCGGCTTCTATGTAGTCACATCATCGAGAAGTAATCAGATTGTGTACATTGGATGCAAAACGATGCCCAGACGCATAATGAACTATGATCCGCCCACTCCGGTGCATCTTAGCGGCTACAGTAGAAACGCAATTGTTTTCGCGGCTAAGTCCCACCAACAGATCCCATTTGCTAGCCGTATCTCCTAACGTTGTCTCAAACGTACGCATGATCACAACATGATGCTAATCTCCGTGCGGATGCTTCTACCTTCGATGACTGGTCAAAGTAGACCAAAAAATAAAAGGGACGAAAAAAGAAAAATGGTAGATCGAAAAGTTTTCAAAACTTCATTAGAAACGACCATTTGTGTAATCCTTGTCACAATGCGCCGTGTGTGAGCCCGAAATTCATGTTTAAATAGCAGGAGATAGAGAAGCGCTTGTTCCTGTGTGAAATTTCATTGGAATTGGTAATATTTATTGGAGTGCATCATAGAACAATAGATGATAACTTATCGGATCTGCAGCACGGGACATGATTACGATATTATAAGACAATGATATGGACTATGTAGTTGGTGGCCCCCACATATAAAAACAGGTCCGAAGTATCTCTCTTCTGTCTTCTCTCTCTCACTCTCTCTATAATCATGGGTAAAGAGAAGCAACCTACGTTCACAGTTGAGAACTACGAAGAAGGGGAACTCGGTTCCATAACCTTTTCCCCCGACACACAACTAGAAAAAAGATTCAGTTTATGGAGTACCGTGGCTTTGCAAGTTTCATTGATCTGCTCACCCATAGCAATAGGAACTTTCTTAAGTACTGTTATTGGGGTAGGAGGTTCTCCTGTTTTGATATATGGTTTCATATTGACTGTCATATGTGATTTGATCATTTGTTACTCCATGGCAGAGTTGGCTTCCGCCTATCCCCATTCGTCTGCCCAAATACACTGGACATATTGTTTATCCCCCGTCAAATATCGTAATTTATTATCATTTATTACCGGACTATTATCCTGTGCTGGTTGGATTTTTGCAATCTTCACTACAGCATTGACCGATGCAATGTTCATTATCGCTTTAGTGCAATACTACAATCCTAATTTCGTGGTAGAAAACTGGCATTACTACCTCATTTATAGTGCTGTAGTCATACTTGCATTTTGCATCAATGCCTTTGCCGTGTCGATTTTGCCCAAATTGAACTATGTTTCAGCAGCAGTGATCAATTTTGGAACTTTGTTTATCTTGATTACGTTATTGGCTAGAACGCGGGAGAAGCAAACTACTGAATTCGTATGGAAGCAGATTCTAAACGAAACCGGCTGGGCCTCCAATGGCTTGGTTTTCTTCCTTGGTTTACTCCCAAGTATTGCCTGTGTGACCATGTTCGATGGGGCTGCCCATCAAACAGATGAAATTCCTCAGCCAAACAAGAACATACCTTTGGTTATGATTATTGCAAATTCGTTCTCGGCTGTTTTTGCATTTGTTGCAGCAATAATTTACATGTATTGTGTGGTGGATATCTCCCATTTGACCAACCCTATTGGAGGTCAACCAATTATGCAACTAATGGTGGATTCTTTCCAATCAGATGCTTTAGTGACCGTGGGAGTCATTTTCTTGATTTTGACTTTCTTTTTATCAGGAGTTGGTTACGTATGCTCTACATCAAGATTATTCTGGTCATTTGCCAACTCGAATGGTTTGCCATTTGGGAAATCATTCTTTGGAAAAGTTAATTTACGTTTGAAAGTGCCCTTGAATGCATTAATGTTGGTTGCATTCATCACAATTATCCTCGGGTTAATGATATTTGGATCATCAGAAGCGTTGACCGCTGTCTTAGGTTCATGTATGGTATGTGTGAACCTTTCCTACATTGTCCCCATGGCCCTACTTTTAATCAAATCGAAATTCGCCTCAAGCCCCCTCAAAAGATTTCCTCTGACAATCGATGGTGATAAGGAATACTCCCCAATTGAATTTGCTCCAAATAAAATGCTTCCATACTTCACCCTTGGACGTTTGGGACTTCCTTTAAACATCATCGCTGTTATCTGGGCTTGTTTTATTATGGTTTGGTTGAATTTTCCCTTGTTCCATCCGGTTTCGACCAGTAATATGAACTACGCCTGTGCTGTGCTAGGAATCACGTTCATCATCGCTGGAATTATTTGGTTCACTTACGCTAGAAAGCATTATCTTCATGATATCTCTCTCAAGCATCAAATATAATCAACATATACTGTTGTTGCAGTCAAATTTTACAGAAACGACGTACTTCAGCAAGAAAGTGGAGTTATCGCAGTCGAGTTCTTCGTCTCGGAAGCTCTTCATGTTGTTGACAAGCACTGGGATTTCTGGATGGTATAGATAAATTATTGGAGCATGTATTGAATACAAATCTTATATAAAAAGGATCTGATACATTGAGGAAGGAGAAGCTTTCAACGGATGATTGAAGGGCACGAGTAAAAGTGGCTGCAAATTCTATTCCTTCGGGTCTCACCCAAAACAGTGTTAAGCATTCATAAAACAATAATTTATCCGGTTTAGGGGAACGCCCTCATAATTGGAAAGATCAGAAGGAAGACGACTATTTTTAACTTTTCAGAGGCGACTAGATAAGTAATTTATTCTTTTCGACCGATTGTCCAAATTATTTTTAATCTGCCGTATTTGATATACTCTGCGACATTTTTTGTTTCTATGAGTAAAAAATTTCTATCTTATAAGATAAACTTGCTTTTTCTTTGAGGCGACAAAATACCCTTATCTACGATATGCAATTCATCTCCTTGAGATATTTAAAAATTCGTAAAAGATATGACGACGAGCAATCGACTGTGATATCCCCACTATGATGCGAGTAAGACACCTTAATTTTTCTTACAGTATGCTAAGATCTCTCATTAGAAAGAATTGCTTTACATCACAAATTTCACTACGGAATCAGTTTCCCCTTGATATCCCCTGCCGATTATCTCTATGATATATGAGACTAAGCGTTAAAAGAAAGCCCTCTTCCCTATCCGGTTTGCGCAGGTGCGACATTTCTGTGGGATTAACAGCCTAATCGGTACAAAACTGATAAGAAAAAGCAATTCCTCCGCGCATCTTTGAATAATACGTGCCTCAACCGTTTCTACCCCAAGCGAAATGTCCAGCGATGAGGCTTGCAAGGCATTTTTTAAGGTGTAATGGGCCCATCGCCAGAACAAATGCCAACCCTATTGTGATATCAAGAGCTTGGATATTGGCTCAACTTCTTGACTTGGTTGTATAACCGACGAGGCTGAGAGCTATGAGATAAATTTTGTTTCCTGATTGAACAAGACTTTTATGATAAGACATCAGATCATCTCAGTTGAAATTAATCCCATCTAAACGGACAAGAAATACGCAGCTCCCCAAGAAAAAGAACACAAAATAATATTTCATGTATAGAATTAACCCTCGGAAAAATTATACTGAAAAAGTGACGCACAACCAATTTTCGTATCCACCAGGAATCCCTCGTATTTAAGTCCCGGGTTCAACAATAAAAATAATCTTCGGCCTCCAAACAAAAGAACTAACCCCCTCTTCGAATGTCTGTGATCGTCTAAGGTGGAGTTAATAAAAACGCCTTTTATCCAAACTAAAATTAATGTTTGTTATCTTGTACTACATTCAGAAATAATAAAAAAAGACTTGTCAGTCCTTCAATAATGCCGAAAAGAAAATAAAAAAGTAGGCTTTTTTGCTTGGCGTAAAGACTTGTGACCGCTTTGTGTGCAGGATTCCATGCTGCTGTCTTCGATGGGGTTTTGATAGATAAGGGTACTTTCATTGGGCGTCCAGATATCAATGGAAATGGCACTGTAACCCCTCTTCAGTTCTTAATTTATTTATAATCCCTTTTCTTCCTCGAGTTAAAATTTTTCTTCGTAGTTTTTTCAGTTTAAATCGGATTTAGACATGACGAAAGACCTCGAAAAAAACAATGCCAGCTCAAGTCTGTTCAATGACTTGACTTCGGCTATTTCTCGTCATACCGATGACTATAATCTTAGCGTTGCCCGTTCTAATCCCCAATATTCCCATGTTGAAGATCCTAGCCATTCCTTGAAAAAAGATTTAGATCCTAGACATGTCAGTATGATTGCCTTAGGTGGTGCCTTGGGTACTGGTTTGTTGATTGGTACTGGTTCTGCATTGAAAAGTGCTGGTCCTGGGGGGTTACTCGTTGCCTATATGTTAATTGCAGGTATCGTGTATCTTGTTATGGCTGCTTTAGGTGAAATGGCTGCTTTCATTCCATTACCTGGTGGGTTCACATCGTATGCTAAAAGATACTGTTCTTCGTCTTTAGGTGTTGGTGTTGGTTACGTCTATCTCATCAAATATCTTGTTCTTCCCGCCAATCAATTGGTTGCCGGTTCTTTAGTGATGGGTTATTGGGTAGATAGAGAAAAGGTCAATCCTGGTGCATGGATCGCTATTTTCTTGGTTATTATAGTGGCAATTAACTTGTTGGGAGTCAGATTCTTTGGTGAAATTGAATTCTGGTTATCGGCTCTTAAAGTTATAACCTGTCTTGGTTTAATTCTCTTATTATGGGTCATTGGCTTAGGTGGTGGTCCAACTCACGATAGAATTGGTTTCAGATTTTGGAAAAATCCTGGTGCTTTCTTGGAATACAAAGATTCGAGTAAAGATTTACATATTACTGGTTCAACTGGTCGTTTCGTTGCCTTCGTTTCTGTGTTGGTCAACGCTGTTTTCGCTTTCTTAGGTACCGAATTGGTTGGTATCGTTTTCTCTGAAGCAAAGAACCCAAGAGTTGCCATTCCAAAATCTGTTAAATTGACTTTATACCGTATCATTCTTTTCTACGTGTTGAACATTTTGTTCTTAGGAATGTGTGTTAGTCCAACCGATCCTCTCTTATTGAGTGCTTCTGGTACTAATGCCTCGGCTTCACCTTTCGTTATTGCCATCAGAAATGCTAAGATTCGTGGCTTAGATCACGTCATCAATGCCTGTATCCTTATTTTCGTTCTTTCTGCTGCCAACTCCGATATGTATATCGCATCCAGAACTGCTTACGGGCTCGCTATTGAAGGTTTTGCTCCAAAAATCTTCTCCAAAACAAGTAAACGTGGTATTCCATACTACGGAGTTGCTTTATCATTTGCATTCTGTTTACTTGGTTTCATGACTGTTTCGAGCTCGTCTGCAGAAGTTTTTAACTACTTCGTTAATGTTGTCTCCTTGGCTGGTTTAATTGCATGGGCCTGTATTTTGGTTATGCACGTCAGATTCATGGCTGCATGTAAAGCTCAAGGAATTGACCGTAAAAAATTCACGTTCTACTCTCCATTCCAACCATACGGTACTTATATTGCCCTTTTCGTTACTTGTTTGGTTATTTTGATTAAGAATTTCACCGTGTTCTTGGGAAACAGTTTCACTTACAAAACCTTTATCACTGGTTACATCATCTTACCTTTCTTCTTCATCATTTTCATTGGACATATGATTTACAGAAGAACCAAATTTTGGACTGCTCTCGAGATCGACTTGGATACTTACAGAGATGTTATTGACGCTGAAGCTGAAGCTTTCGCCAAACAAGCTGCTGAAAGAAAGGCCATCAGGGAGGCTGAAGGTAATCCAAAGAATGGTGAATGGTTTTACCAGAAATTCCTCGGATGGATCTTCTGATCAAATAGTATTTACCACATTGTATCATAATCTTTCTAATTCTTCCCATTCTCATCCTAACTTAAAATATCTTATTTATTAATTTGATGTATACTTCAATATAATTTCATTGAGTTTCTATCTTTTACCTAAATTTGTAGGATAATCAGTCAGTTTTCTTCTCAAATCCGAAAAAATTGAAAAATTGAACATTTATAAATCTTTTTCCTTTTTTTCATCTCTTCGTCTCTTTACTATTCATAATTTTTCCATTTATCAGACCGTGTCAGACTATTTCTGCTATTATCTGCTGTGTTTAGAGTAGTTGTCTATGGATGGCGGACCAATTGCAATTAATTTGCCATGCAGGCAGATAACGTCCTCGCTCTTAAGTGCAGGACGATCTCATCTCATTCTTAAATGTCAAAGCTAGCTTAAAAACTAACAGCTTCCTTTGTCAGTAAGATGTGTGAGGTCGATAGACCGAGTAATCTGGCGACATCAATAGATGTAAGCGATGGGCTACAATCCATTTCTTCATACTTCAGAATTGGAGAAACGAAATATGGTGGCAGAGGAGGATTTGCTTTAAAGAACATCCCCAAAGGTACAGTCATTCTAACATGCAATCAACCGCTAAGCAGTACGATATTGAAGAACTTCAGAAAAGAAGTATGCCAGTTCTGCTTTGATTATTTTCGTGGCAGTACCTTGAAATTTAAACTTTCCAAGGGCCAGGTTGCCTTATACTTTTGCTCAGATGATTGTGTCCATAGCTTTGAAAATTATGATATTGATGGAATTTACTTCAACGGTTTAATAAAGATCGAAGAATTTTACACCAGAGGATTGAAAAAACCAGAAATTGATGTCAAGGAACCAGACAGAGACAGTCTTAGATCCACTATTGCTTCAGAATGGGAAAACGTGGTGCAATGGGAAAAAGACATCCAGAGAATGAAACCTTCCAAGAGAGATAATCTTATACCGAGAATCTCCAAAGATGAGTATCTAGAGATCAAGTATATACTCGGGATATTATTCCAGATGTATAAGCATCAAAGCACATCTTTCGAGAGGGACATAGATAATGAAAGTGGTGATAAATACTTGTGTGATATTAGTGATTCAAAAGTGTTGGAATTGGAGTTGCAGTATTTCACTTTACTTCAATCTAATGAATATGATAAAGTTGAGAGGTATCCATACCTTCTATATTCTTATATCAACATCTACAAATTTATAAAACTAACTACCGATGGCATGCTACAACCATTTGTTTCTACGAGAACAGTGCGTGACATCATAGGAAGGAACTTGACCAATGCTTTCGGTGTTTGGTCTCAAGTGGATGATGAAAACGAAGATAAAGAGTTCTTTGGGTTTGGAGTTTACCCCTCCGCTTCCTTCTTCAATCACTCATGTGCACCAAATCTTATAAAGAAACGGGAAAAGAATAAATTGGTGTTCACCACCACAAGAGGCGTTCTAGCAAATGAAGAATTGCATATAAATTATGGTTACTCTGGTAACGAGGGAGTTGAAGTAAGAAGAAACCACTTGAAAGAATGGTTCTTCACATGTGCTTGCACCAGATGCGTCGAAGAAGCGGGCGAGGGGCTAACTAAAGTAGAAAAATGATAGTCGTTGATCGTATCTTAAAAATGTATATAGAAAGTTATTCAAATATCAGCATCTATGCAAAATAGTGGTCTTTCTATTTTGAATTATTTGGTGGTGAAATCATATTTCTCGTAAAACCTTTTAAACTCCTCACAGTCTTTGGTCTCTTTGAATTTGGGTTGCTGACATTTTTCCCAATACGTTCTCTTAGGACATTTGAGTGTGTGTGCTAGGACTCTTCTAGGGAATTGAAGATCAACTGGTTTGTCACCATTGATTTCAGATATATGAATGACCTTTTTATCCTTGTCAAATATTGAGAACAGAATGTAGTCTGAAGTGTTGATGATCTTAAGGTATGTCGAATCTTCTTCCGATTCGAATTTTTTGAACTCAAGTTTAGTATTGTGAGTAAAAGTATCATTGTTTACTCTAGTTTTCTCTTCTAGAGCAGCTGGAAATTGAGTTTCACAAAGTTCTTTCGGTATTGGTAATAATTGCACATGATGATGGATATTGTCCAATCGATTCACCTCGAAGAAGACAAGTCTTAGGTGAGGGGCCTGCTCTAGGAATGCTTGTGCAAGACTGTTTTTATAATGTTCCATTTCCTCATAAATAGGAGATTCGGTAATGTTAGATACAGTCTGTCTTATGGTGGGAATATGATTTATGGGAATGATAAGAACGTGCCCAGAGAACATGAACTCTTTTGAAGGCTTGGTAAGGGGACCTTTGGCTACTGTTAAGTAGGAATGTTTTCCAATGGATATGATCATGTGAGTTTCAACTTTGGGGTTCGATAGGCAAAAGAAACATTGGCCAGGTAAAACAACTTTCTTCTTTCTCTTCACCACTTCCTCCTTTTCTTCCGAAACAGTCTCCTCGAATTTTCTCTTAAAGGGCTCTATGATTGTATTGAATGGATTATCAACGAGTTTTGCCTCAGTAACATCTAGGTCCAAGCCGAGACTAAATGCGTAGAACCATCGGTCACCAGTTCCCTCTTGAGCCAAACTAATGAATCTGGTCACGATCTGATTATCCCACTTGAAAGGCAGAAACTCTAGAAATTGCCCTCTCTCATTCCCTACAGCAAAATGATAACGAGGTCTCAATGCTCTAACAACGGTATCAACAAATTTGTTTCCCACTAGTGATAGTTTCTGATCTCTGGCAATAGCATAAGGCCACGAATACGTTATAAGGATGTCAATTTTTGAGGCATGTTCTAGTTTCGCAAGAACCTCTTGATTGTTGGATTCGTTTTCGGCTTCTCCAGATAATACTGCAACTCTTAAGCCGGAAGATAGTTTAAGAATAGTCACTAGCGAGTTCATATAGGTGAAATTTGATTTAACATCAATATACTTATCTTCTATCTTATCCTGCAGTATTGTAACCTCCTTCTTTCCTTGAGTAAAGTAAGTAGATTGTGCTATCTCCACTTTTGGTGCATCAGATGTATTTGAGATTACATCTCCTAGTAGAAAAATCGACTCGAAGGGACCATTTTTCGAGTTTTGAACGTTAGACTTGTTCAAAATCGTCTCTAGATTGTTAGGATCAGGGTTAAGTATCAAGAATTTGTGTTTGGAGCTCATGATACGTCCATATGTAGGAGATACTTGATAGGTAATATGGGTATGCGATGCCCATCTTTCGAGGTCTATGTCTATATGCAGGCCATTGATAAGATTTCATCACCGTACGAAGGCATACAGATGGAATGGAATAAGATGATACTGCTTATGGCAGTACCACGTTCTAATATAGACTGCTTTGATTACTCTTTATGCTCCTTTCCTCCTTAAAACCACCGAGAATGAGGGTCCACGATTGTTTTCTATGATACACTACATATAAACGAGATCTACATGTATCTTTAAATCACGTGATTACAAACAATACATAGGGCTCTTGCCCTCGTGGCCGCACTAATAAAATGCGGAAGCCAAAATGGGTTTCCTGCATATTATCAAGGGAAAATTTTCCAG
The DNA here is from genome assembly GCA_003708185.3 of Isabelozyma rhagii. NCBI lineage: Eukaryota > Fungi > Ascomycota > Pichiomycetes > Serinales > Metschnikowiaceae > Isabelozyma > Isabelozyma rhagii. The sequence continues at coordinate 103,586 of PPNO03000018.1, forward strand.
TCTCATAGTAACATTCACTACTTGTACATACGTTTTATAGGTTTTGGATTCTTTTAATCTTTTAACTATAGTATACAAAAATGGGTAAATCGTATGTGTTATATGAACCACGAGACGGCAATTAGTGATGATAGATATGATGCCATGACTATGGAGATACCCCGTGTGAAAATTAGGCCAAGTTGAAAGGATGGAAGGAAGATCTACATGAAGAAATGAAAAATAGAACAAACTTTTGAACTCCATAGTGACTATCGAACAACTGGGCATATTCATTTTAAGCGGGCCTCGTTTCTTGGAAGGAACTGTCATAAGTAGAACCCCAGAAAGAGGGGCATGTCATCATCATTAAGACCATGAAAAATTCAAGAATTCGTACTAACAAGATATAGACACGGTTACAGATCTCGTACTCGTTACGCCTTCCAACGTGACTTCAAGAAACATGGTACCATTCCATTATCCACCTACTTGAAGATCTACAAAGTCGGTGATATTGTTGATATCAAAGCTAACGGTTCCATCCAAAAGGGTATGCCACACAAATACTACCACGGTAAGACTGGTATCATTTACAATGTTACCAAATCTTCAGTTGGTGTTATCATTAACAAAGTTGTTGGTCACAGATACCTTGAAAAGAGAGTTAACTTAAGAATTGAACATATCAAACACTCTGCTTGTCGTCAAGAATTCTTAAACAGAGTTAAAACTAACGCTGCTTTAAAGAGAGAAGCTAAAGCCAAAGGTGAACAAGTTAACTTAAAGAGACAACCAGCTAAACCAAGAGATTTTAGAATTATCACCACTGAAGGTAACATTCCTCAAACCTTAGCTCCAGTTCCTTATGAAACTTTCATTTAAGTAATATTAATCATTCTCATATAATATACACCACCACGGACAATACGTAGAACAGATGTAGAACAAATTGTTTTTGGGAAGCACAATAAAGAAAGATTAGCACTACTGATGTTTGATTTTTCGTTACAGCGAGTGCAGAGTTTTTCACCCATCACAATATTTGCTACAGGCATGGATCAAACAGAGACTTTCAGAAATTACTGTTTCGCTTCGTCGGCTTAATCATTGAATATATCCACTTTGTGAGGACTTCAACTCTACAGGTATGGCTCCAAAGGGGTCAGAATTTCTCTAAGCGTTTGTTAATGTAACAAGATTGGTGCGCCAAACACTTTCACCATTAAAACCCAACTCTCCCGTACGGGTGAGCATATTTCCAGAGGAATCTTACAGAATAAGACTCAACTCCGAAGGGAATTGTCGTGATACAACGCGAGACTTCATCATATTGTATAAAACTTGGAAGGTCATACAAAGAACCAGAACAAAACCCTCAAATACATCGGATCGTTGCTTCTTTTATACTTGTGAGATGGAGGTCGGGTAACACGCCCATAAAAAAAAAAAGAGGATTTGCTCCCATGCAGGATACTCATCAAGAGGTCTTTTTTCAGTTAGGTAAAGAAAGTGATAAAGGAAGAAGTTAGAAGTATAAAGATGGCTCCTAAGAGAAAAAGGGACTCAAAGAGCTCCGTTAAGAAGCAAAGAAAGACTGCTGACCAGAAAAAAACGTTGGGTAGAGACGAAATACTGAAGTTAAGTGATGAAATCTTTACTTCATCCAAGCATTATAATAACTTTGTGAGTCTCATTGAACAGTTAAACCATATCAAACAAGCATTGGTAAGGGAGGAAGATGAAGAAACCGAATCCTTGGGTCGTCATTTGGTGGTATCATTGTATAAGTGTTTTCAAAAAGTACTTCAAGATGGAGGTTTCCGAAAGTCTAGCGATGAAAAGAAGCAGTTGGTAGCACAATGGTTAAATGATAAATACGAAAGTTTTAAAGTGTTTTTGAGAGATTTGGTAGAAAAACCACTTTTCGTAGAGACCTCATTGCAACTTGATGCGTTAGATATTTATTTGAATTTGGTGAAGTTAGAAAGTGAGCATATGAAGTCGAGTCAAAATGATTCCTACTTTGCGACGTTAACATATAAACTTTTAGTTGAAAGTTTGCTATTGAGTGAGAATGGGTCCATTTTGCATGACGGGTCCACCGACAATTTCATTATACTCGAATTCATTGATAAGTTCTCGCATAATTGGGACCTACAATTCTACTTTGTTAACAATCTTCATGAAACAATAGCTAGTTTGAAAGACAGTAAAACCCCACAACAACTTCAACTTATTTTCGCTAACTTCTACACCATAATGAAAAATCAACTACTCTTCAATCAAAGCATAGATGAACTCAAAGAAGCACAAACACTTGTTGCTAAGCTTCCATCCAATGTCTATAAACCTGCTGTTTTCAAGTCACACTTCCAGAAAAGTTTCGTCACCATATTATCATATCCAATTCTCACTTGTCAGTACAAATCAATCTTGTTGATTTTACACAAGAGGATCATTCCAAATTTGGCTCAACCTCAAGCATTGATGGACTTTTTAACTGACTCCTATGATGTCGAAGATGATAGTGTGGTGCCGATTTTAGCATTGAACTCATTGTATGAACTTATGAAAAGGTACAACTTAGAATACCCGGACTTCTACACCAAGTTATACTCATTACTTACCCCCAGCTTGCTATATAATCGTCATCGTGCCAGATTTTTCAGACTCTGTGATTTGTTCCTTAGTTCGAGTCACTTATCATCCAATGTTATTGCCTCCTTCATCAAGAAGTTGGCAAGATTATCATTATCGTCTAGTGCTTCTGGTTCAGTAATCGTTATCCCTTTCATTTATAATTTGCTTAAAAAGCATCCTTCGTGTATGGTATTGATTCACAACTCCGAAGGTGCAAATGATGAAGATTACAAGGATACTTTTGATGATAAAGAAAAAGATCCCTTGAAAACTCAAGCCATGGGATCTTCCTTATGGGAGTTAGAAACGCTCATGAGTCATTACCACCCTAACATTGCTACTTTGGCTAAGATATTCTCCGAACCTTTCAGAAAACCAAGCTACAATATGGAGGACTTTTTGGATTGGAGTTACATTAGCTTATTGGATAGTGAAAAGACTAGGAAGTACAAAGGCGTTGCTGCATTGGAGTATGAAGAATGGGACTCTGTGTTTGACAGTAAGGCTAATAAGTCTTCGTCTTACTTGAAAGGATGGGCTTTGTAGTGTATAAAAAATAAAGGGCATGATATTATTGTATCGTAAGTCAAGAGATGTGAAGATAGGTGCAAGTAGAACAGATTTGAACCACAAAATCTGAAATAGGCATAGACTATATGAAGTCTCAGCTCAACGATTTAAACCATTGAAGGAGGCCCGAGGAGAATCATTTGAGAGTGTTCTCTTCAACCTACCAGCCTACAAATGCTGCGTTTTGGCTTAGATTTTCTTCTCTTTCTTGCTTCCAGTAACCTGAAAAAAAAAATGCCATTGAAAGAAAGTAGAAACGAATCTACACCCCGTACTACTCTTCATGTATAAAATTTACACTAAACATGCACTTTGCAGTCGTTATTATCTTCATAATTTATCTATGATGTACGGATGTTGCCTCAAATTATTTATCCCTGTTGGGAAAATTAATTAGACGCGTCTTTTTTTTGTAGCCTTTTTTTCATTATCACCTTTTTTTTTTTCGTCTCTCCATTTCATTTAATTACCATTCTCTCTTCTCCGAAAACAACACTCCCTACAGCCACTCGTTACATAAAAGATGGAAGACATTTCCCAATTTAACGAACAACCCATCGATGCGGTGTTTGGTGATCGGGTTAGAAGATTCCAGGAATTTTTAGATAGAATCGATGAATCCAGCTCCAATTACAGTTACAGAAATGCCATCAAAGAAATGTTGATGAAAGGTAAATATCGTCTTAATGTTTCCTTAGACGAAGTTCGTGAATTCGACAAAGACTTTTGGAAAGGTATTTTGAAAACCCCTGTGGACTACTTACCTGCTTGTGAACGTGCATTAAGAGACACGGTTTTAACCATTTATGACCCTAATGACAGTAGATTTGATTACTTCGATGAAAATCAACAGTTCTATCTTTCCTTCCGTGGTGCCTTTGGAGATCATAGTGTGACTCCAAGATCTATTGACTCCAGTTATTTGTCCAAATTGGTGTCCATTGAAGGTATCGTGACTCGGGCATCTTTGGTGCGTCCTAAAGTTATTAGGTCAGTTCATTATGCTGATGCCACCGGCAGATTCCATGCTAGAGAATACCGTGATCAAACCACTTCTTTTGACCCTATTTCCACTCCAGCAATTTATCCTACTGAAGATCTCGAGGGTCATAAATTAACCACCGAATACGGGTACTCCACCTATAGAGACCACCAAAAGATTTCCGTTCAAGAAATGCCTGAATTGGCTCCTGCTGGGCAATTGCCAAGATCAGTAGATGTCATTCTCGATGATGATTTGGTTGACTTAACAAAACCTGGTGATCGTATTCAAATTGTCGGGCTTTATCGTGCTTTGGGTGGTGGTGGAAATAGTAGTGCTTCGTTTAAAACATTGATTTTGGCCAATTCTGTGTACCCATTGCATGCTAGATCTACCGGGGTAGCTTCACAAGAGAAATTAACTGATCAAGATATCACTAATATCAATAGATTGTCGAAGAATCGTAAAATTTTTGATACTTTGGCTACTTCTTTAGCCCCTTCAATATATGGGTATGAATACATCAAGAAAGCAGTTTTATTGATGTTACTCGGAGGGGTTGAGAAAAATTTGGATAATGGTACTCATTTAAGAGGGGATATCAATATTTTAATGGTTGGTGATCCATCCACAGCCAAATCGCAGATTCTAAGATTCGTTTTGAACACGGCTTCTTTGGCAATTGCTACTACTGGTCGAGGTTCTTCCGGTGTCGGGTTAACTGCGGCAGTTACTACTGATAAAGAAACAGGGGAACGTAGATTAGAAGCTGGGGCTATGGTTTTGGCTGATCGTGGAATTGTTTGTATTGATGAGTTTGACAAAATGTCTGATGTCGATCGTGTTGCTATCCATGAAGTTATGGAACAACAAACAGTAACCATTGCCAAAGCCGGGATTCACACCTCTTTGAATGCTCGTTGTTCAGTCATTGCTGCAGCAAATCCAGTATTTGGTCAATATGATACCCATAAAGATCCTCATAAAAATATCGCTTTACCTGATTCCTTATTATCTCGTTTTGATTTATTGTTCGTGGTCACCGATGATGTACAACCTACCAAGGATAGAATTATTTCCGAACACGTATTGAGAATGCACCGATTCCTTCAACCAGGGTTATTGGAAGGGGAACCAATTAGAGAAAAACTGAATGTTTCTTTGGCTGTAGGAAATGATGAGACCAATGAACAAGAAGAATTGGAACAACCAATCTATGAAAAATTCAATTCCTTGCTCCATTCCGGTGCTTTAGGAGCTATGGATACTGATACTAGAAAATCGAAGAAAACTCCTACCATTTTATCGATTCCTTTCTTGAAGAAATACATTCAATATGCTAAGCAAAGAATTAAACCAGTCTTGACCAAAAAGGCTTCTGATTATATTGTTAACACTTATTCTGCTTTGAGAAATGATGTGCTACAGAATAATGAAAGACAAACTGCCCCTATTACCGCTAGAACTTTGGAAACGTTAATTCGTTTATCTACTGCTCATGCCAAAGTAAGATTGTCCAAAGTAATTGAAGTCAAAGATGCTAAAGTCGCCAAAGAGTTATTATCATATGCTTTATTCAAAGACGTGGAGAAGAAAACTACTAAAAAACGTAGAGTTAATGAGGAAGAACGTCCAGTTGACGATGAAGAAAGTGATGAAGAAATTGGTGAGGAAGAAAGTGAAGATGAATTAGTCCCAAGACAAGCAGCAGCAGCAAACATCAGATTAGCTGAAACCGGCCGTCAAGAACATACTCCTTCGGTTACCCCACCACCAATGGAAGAAGAAATAGAAGATCATTTGGATGACCTTCATATTTCCACCAGACCATTGGCTAATACCACAGCACCTAACGAAAACAGCTCTACTTTGAGTAATGAGAGATATAAAACTTTCGAAAATATCATGTCGAGAATTTTGAGATCGGACTTATTTGCTTCGGATGCTGGTTCCTGTTCGATAGAACAGGTTGTTAGTGCCATAAATGTGCATTTGCAGCAAGAAGATCAATTCACACAAGATGAAATAGATTCTGGGTTCAATTCCATGGCCGACAATAACATTATCATGATAGGAGAAGGTAAGGTATGGAAAATATGATCTCATATCATTTTGTATAGTAAACGGTTTGTATTTTATGTGGAAGGAATTGTATTATATCTTGTATCCAACATGTAAGAAACAATGTGTGCAGGAAACCCCCCAAAAAAAACCATAATGAAAAATCATGATGTCCGATGTTTCTTTCTCCAGAAACATAAGCGTACCGGTGCTTGCAGAAGATGTCCGGTGATCAAGATGGTCTCGATGTTGAACCAGAGGACGAGTTGTTAATGCACAGCTATGAGACTTTACCAGATGAATGTAAGAAGTACTGGAAGAAGAGATACAGTTTGTTCTCCAAGTTCGATGACGGGATCTATATGACACTGGAGTTATGGTACCTGGTAACCCCTGAATCTGTGGCTGCATTTATTGCCATCTTAGCACAACAGTTAATAGATATGGACACTAAAAGGGATCCCAACAAACCGGTGGTGGTTGTGGATGTTTGCTGTGGGGCAGGAGGTAACACCATACAACTTGCAGAAAAGTTCGATCATGTTATTGCCATAGACATCAATAAGCAGAATCTTTATTGCACGATGCATAATGCCGCCATCTATGGGGTTGAAGATAAAATCAAGCCAGTCCTCGGAGATTGGAATGAACTAATCAAGAATCCCAAGGAATGGTTGCCTGAAGGCGTAGATAAAGTAGATTTCATGTTTTCATCGCCTCCATGGGGAGGTCCATCCTACAAGCACACTCAGAAACCAGAATCAAAGAAGAAGGAGAAGAAGGGCAATAATGTCAAACCGCCTTTTGATTTAAACACTATGAGCCCTCTAAATCTTGAAACGTTAGTCAGCAGCTTCAAGTCTATTAGTGACAACTTTCTATTATTCCTTCCAAGAACATCGAATCTTTATCAACTTAGTGAAGTGACCGAAAAGTATTACGGTTCTCCAGGACTTTGTAAAGTCACGTACATGAAAGAATTGGGATTTAGAATAGCATTGGCTGCGTTATTCGGAGAATATGCTCAGCAAAATTACCAGTATCTACATAGTGTTATGCCTTTCGATGACTACTGTGACGAATTATAGGACAACTCGGATATGAATAGCATTTACATAGCAAAGCTATGATATCAACTTCTCCATGTAGAGAATAAAATCGAGAACACTTGAGAAGAACCAGGACGAGGGCTTCATTCTTTAGTGACATAAAGTGAGAGGTACGGATCTACTTTCATTGATTCATGAATAGAAGCCCGTTATCATAAACGCTTATCAGTAAGAACTCTGAATATCCCTTTATTGTTTGACAGTCGAGTCTCAAGTCCATTTTGAGGCCACTTCACATGGCTGTCACGGCTCAATAATTCATGACTACAAAAAATGTAATACTAGTTAAAAAATGCATTTCATGACTATATAAAAACGACCTTTGTACATAGAACTAAATTATGGATGAATAAAAAAATAGAACGTCGCATCACATTTAAGGAGCGCCCAAGAACCATCTCTTCCTTCATCATTGATGTAGTTCACTGTAACAACTGATCCGTCATCAACTTTTGATATCCAAAAACAAATCCAAAACCTACTAAAATCGATTGCACGTTTTTTTTGGTTTTTTTTTTTTTGAATTTTTTTTTGAATATTTTTTGAAGATTATGACATTTTTTTTTTCGTTTTATGAAATTTTTGAAGTTTAACTAATAGAAAAATTATTACCACCCAAAAGTTAAAAAAGATAAAGATTAAAAAGATATAATAAACAAGACCATAAAATGAATTAAACCAGGTAATAATTAAGCTCTAATGTACAAAAAGGAAAAGGTTCCTGATAAAAGTTAGTACTCATCGAAGTTAACTAAACCTTGGAATAAACTATCAAATTCGGGAGAATTAGATTTATTATGGAAATAGTCTTGGTTATTATCCAATAAAGCTGGGAAATCGGGAGAACTTGAATCCATGAAATCAGGAATGGTTGGTGCTGCAGACCACTAAGGGATTGAAAATGAATTTTTTTCATACGTGGAATGGATAGAAAGAAATCAGTATATTAATACTAATGTCTAGATGAATACCAACAAGGAGAGAGTTAATTGAAAGCTACTTCAATGCTGTAAATTTATGAGAGATTGTCGGAGATTCCACGTATATTAGTTGAACTTTCAAGCCACCTGGCATTAGTAGGAACAACTAATATACGCTCCATGGACAATTTATCATAAACAAGCAGAGAGCAATCATCCACTTTATGGTAAAACATCGACATTATTTTTTTTAAAAAATCCATTTTCAAAGCCTTAATCAGTAACAAAATCACTTCTGGATTTTGCCCCAAAAAGCCATCCAATTTTGAGGATTCAAATTCTTCGAATTCGGTTTTAATGGTTAAATCAATGGGAGAATTGATGGGAGAGTTGATGGACACGGGCGACAAATAGTTTAAGTAACCATCGTTAGGCACCAACAAGTCCGACTTCACCATCACTTCATCCATCTCTTGTTTGATAGGGATAGGGGTATGAGGTTGTTGTTGTTGTTGTTGTTGTTGAGGAGAAGATTGTTTTGAATCGTCATCTTTCTGAGAAGATTTGTCATCGTCGTCAGAAGTGACGTTGAGTTGAATCTTTTCTTTCAATTCTGATAAATCAGGTAATGAGTTGAGATTTAATGAAGATAATTTATCTTCACCTATGACATCGGTGGTTTTCTTCAAGTTGTCAGATAAAATCTGTAAATTTTGTTCCAACTTCACCACGTACGATTCCAAATACTCAACATGTTTTCTCTTCTTCTCCCTTGAGGCGTGGGCGGCCCTTCTATTACGAAGAATCCGTTCGACACGACGTTGTTCTTTTTCTTCCTTGGTTTTTGCCCTCTTACGCGGAGGAAGTGTTGATTTGAAGTTTGGATCAACGTCCAACACTTTAGGACTAGAATAATCAAAGGGAGAAGGTGATGAAGTCATGGCCAGTATAGATAAAAAGAAAGTATGGATAAAAAGAAAGTGAAAGATCCTGGGAAATCTACAAAGAAGAAAAGAGAAGGAAAAAAAAATGCTCGACTTTCAACTTATATATGAAAAAGTGATTTAAAATTCCCTCCTTTCTGTTAAAGTTCTGTGCGATCACAAAAGAACACGCACCAAAGGGGGGCGACGATCTAAAAATAAAAGAGCATAACATAAAGCAACACAAAAGAAAAAAACATGGCTGTCGATAAATCTGGCACGGGCCTCTGTGATTTTCACAAGGCCATTTGGCGTCAAAATAAGCGCAAGAATGGCTCGGAATGGGGGTAGGAGTCGAAAAGGAGTGATCGCGAGCTCCAATGTTGATGCTATTAGGAGTATACGCTACGATACCGCCTCCCTCCAGTTGTGATAGATGAGATTTCCGACAAGAGATGGGGAGAAGCATGCTTGTGAAATACGAAACCACTTTTTTGACACTCTCTTTTGAGATCGGAAATGGCTCATGATTGGGGG
>PPNO03000018.1:113319-309878 GCA_003708185.3 Isabelozyma rhagii
TCATCTGGGGGGGTGCATATTATGGGGTGTGAATTTCAATGCTTGTTTCAGGATTGACGATGGCGTCTCTGCGTTTTCGACATGCCTAGAATATTCCGTCACGCGAGAGCAACACGTGACAGCTACCATTGGGATTGTTGATCTGGGTTAGTATCTGCGGGCGTTGCTAGTATCTGCGTGTGTCATGTAGTGGGAATCTGCTACATATGCCAATCTCGTTGGGCATCCTGCCCTGGAATGTTTCATCTGTATATATCAGTTCATTTAGGACCCTGCAACGTCATAGCGCAAAGCACCCCGAGCTTATTTTTTCCAGTGCCGCGTGATCAGATAAAATGCGTGTGCCGGCGCACCACTCGCATTTTTACATCCGTGCACCTAATATTTCATACACCCGTACATCTTATCCTTTTTTCACCCGTGCACCACTATCTATGTCATCTCATTAGAGCCCAAATCAGTCTTGAGTCATAGGACCGCATACCCCGGCTCCTCCTCCACCTTCTTTCGCCATGGACACCAAGTCAGTACTATCTATCCAGTCGCATGTGTCCCACGGATACGTGGGAAGCCGAGCCGCAACCTTCACCCTCCAGTACCTCGACTGGGACGTCGATAACATTAATACCGTAAACTTTTCAAACCATACCGGATATGGTAACTTCAAAGGGTCGCCTATATCTGTACATGACTGTGAGAACCTCTTCATCGGGCTCAACAATATACAGATGCTTAATAGCTATGACGCTATAATAACAGGCTACATACCAAACCAGGAGCTCATCCAGCTAATCGTCCAGAGAGTCAAATCTATAAAGCTCAACACTACGAAGCCGTTGCTCTATCTCTTGGACCCAGTCATGGGAGATCAGGGCTACTTGTATGTGGATAAATCATGTATTAACCAGTATAAACAGGCCCTATTCGAGAACGTTGTGGATATCATCACTCCCAACCAGTTTGAACTCGAGTTACTATGGGGACAAAAGATCACCAATAAGCATGATTTAAATACCGCCATCGACTACCTTCACAATACCTGTAAAATCAAATACATTGTGATCACCAGTCTCGATCTGAATCTCGATATTTTCAACGACAACAATCCAAAATACATCTACTGCGTGTGCTCAAGTATAGATGCACCTTTGACATACTTCAAAATCCCGGTCATAGAGTCCTACTTCACCGGGGTCGGTGATTTGTTTTCTGCCCTTCTCCTTGATAAACTTCACCAGAACTTGCACACCCGTCAGCAGGACCCATTACCTATTTCAGTAAATCAAGCGCTAACCATCATGCAGAATGTGCTACAGTTGACTCATAAGTCGGGGCTACAACAGTACTGCGACTCCATCAACATCAAATACACCGAAGACGTCCAGCTCGAAAGTGCAATCAACGATGGTAACTCTATGAAGTTCTTTGAACTCAGGATCATTCAGTCGAAAAAGTATTTCGATTATGCCGGTAGCGGAGTATTTAAACCTTATTATTTATAGTTCAATTAGATCTGTGCACTTTTTTTTTTTCCGCTGCTTATCTTCACATTTTCTCTTCTGCTCTGCTCGCTTCACGTCTTCTCTTCCATCCTTTCGCTTTCTTCGTCATGTCTAAGCCTAATGTACTTATAGTGGGTGCCGGAGGTGTTGGCACTATGGCAGCGCTTTCATTGACACTCAACAATAAGTCCAATGTAACTTTGGTGGTGCGATCTGACTATGACCATGTCATGAAGCATGGGTACTCCATTGACTCAGCTCACTACGGACAATATAAACACTTTAAACCTGCTAACATTGCCAGATCTGTCCAAGAAGCAAACGATAAAATGGGACCCTTTGATTTCATTGTTCTTACGACCAAAAATATTCCTGATGGACCCATCACCTGTGAAGAAGTCATCAAGCCGGCAGTCAGCCCAGGAACTGCAATTTTATTAGTTCAAAATGGGATTGGGATCGATGTTCCTATGATTGAAGCGTTTCCTCAGAACGTGATCCTAAGTGGTGTTACGCTTATAGGGTCCTTTATCATTAATGGGCACGTTGAGAATTCTCACTTTGACAGCTTGTATATTGGCAAGTTCGATAACAAAAACATTGCTAACTACGATGAAATTGCTGATGCAAAAATCGCCGAATTTCAATCTATTTATCAAAATGAAAACCCCAAAATCAACTCGGTGCAAAAAGATGACGATGTTCTCAAAACGAGATGGGACAAATTGGTGTACAACTCGGTGTTTAACACCACCACCACTATTGTCAATCTTGATGTGAACCGTTGTCAAATAAATAACGCCAATGAGCTTCTATTTCGCCCTGCTATGGACGAACTTATTCTGATTGCCAATAGCGAAGGTGTAGAAGTTGATCCCAAAACCAAAGACAAATTTCTTCACATTGGTGACGGGCTGTTTTACTCTCCTTCTATGTTGGTGGATTTACGTAAACATCAGCTTTTCGAATTGGAAGTTATCTTGGGAAATCCACTCAAAATCGCCAAAAAAAATGGAGTCAGCACCCCAATTCTACAGACTTTATACACTCTTTTGTCTATGATTTTATTCAGAATGAAAGAGGAAAAGGGCCTCATCACAGTTAATAAGGAGGATTATAAAAATAAGAATTCGGATGATTATCCTGAAATCTTTCACAGCTCCTGCCTGTATTAGATTTTGTCTAAAACTCCAGGATTATAAAAATGCATTTTGACTCCAGTTCCTTACACTCCCACATTATATTTATGTCATAAAGCTTCATGAAGAGCTATCAATTATGCAATTCCCTTCCGAAGCAAATTCTTATGCTCACGTATACTAATTTTCTGTCATGAATATTCTAAAACCGAGGATTATAGAAACCACGGTTCTCACACTCATATACCTTAGATTTTTGTCACACAGTTCCCTTTATGTGCCCGCCGCTAGCACCAAGTGAATACTGGCGGTTTCGTATTCACCTTCTCAAGCCGTTCAATAATTACTCGTTTAGTATTAGTCTCGTCCACTTGTAGTACTGTCCCAAGGTTTTCAGTAGACCCATACCCTGCATCGTGCGTATCTTCCTCTCCTTGGTCCTGGTGTTCACAGGCCATAGCGTACTCAAATCCCGACATACTGTGACTCAATGGCGGATCGTTAAAAGAACTGTAGACGCTCCCTTGGCAGCCGTCGTTGTTATTCTTAGGAATAACTTGCGGCTTGGTATTTTTTAGCAATGGGGTAGTATCGTTGAGCTTATCACTATCGTTTTCGACGTCTTCGTCATCCAGACCGTCCGACTCCATGATGGTTTTGATTCTATTGTCTAGATTGTTTCGGTAATCATGCAAGCCCTGTTTCGGCAGATAGCTTATGTCGTAAATACTGCTTTCCATCGCATTTGTCATGATGTCATTATCCACCAGTACCGGCACATTCATCACATCATCCCAAATCAAAAGATTTTCTCTTCTAGTCAATTCCAAGGGCCCCGCATACGCCAATTTCAATATTTCTACCACGTTAAATGCCTGACCCTTCAATACTGCTAATTGCCGTAACCACATTCTTTCCTTGAAATCAGAGTCCTTTTCAAACACCTTTTTCAACCTCGTCACCGTGGTCTCCCACCAGAATCGTGAAGTTAACAATGGTAAAAAATGATTTCTGGTTTTAGTAGAAAAGGGCTGCCCTATCACTGATAATGGGAGAAATAACCATCCGAAAGGGAAAGACCTCCATTCGTCAGGATGTTTCCAGGGGAAGGCTAAGCCCGAATCAATGGCGCCGATTTTAATGAATGGAGTCAATTTCTTTCTTACATGATGCTTTCTGGTTTTACTTTCAAACACTTTCCATTCGATCTTTATCATCCAATTATCCAATCCACGATCGGTGTTTCTCATAATGTAGTCGAGGATTACCAATTTCTCCAACTCTTCGCGGAATTGCTGCAAGCTGTTGCGGCTCCATCTGAATCGATCATCATGATTGACGGAATCGTCGATACACTCAATATCCGAACTTTCAGGTAAGTATTTTACCTCAGCCGGTATAGGATGTAGTTTGAACCAACTTTGGGCTTCCATATAACCCTGAAGAAAGAGTTGAAACGATCCAATCTTTTCCGGTAACGACTTCGAGTGTCTATCCCAATACGAGTAGTAGAACGTGGACGACTTGAGGAAGATGATGTCGGTATGGGGTACAATATATGACAATAAACATTCGTCAAGAACACTGGCTGCTGTTTCACTGATATACCCCAAATTAGGAATTAAACACGATCTTCCAAAGAAACAGGGGAAAAATGTACGATGTAACCACTTAGTCCATTTGGGAGATAAGGGACCATAAGGTTCTTCATCTTTGGGCTTAAAAACTCCTACTTTCTGTATGGTTTCCACTCCAAACTCCACCACTTGCTTGTTACGAATGAAATAACTACCGGAGGAGCCCTGGCTTATACGTTCTGGGCTAATGTTGTCTATTTCGATCGAGTGAATGATGGACTCTACAAGTTTGTTGAATTCTTCTTCGGTGATGTGATTGGATGGATACTTCAACTGACCATTAAGAGTCTTTTTGGAGTTAGGTTTCGCCAGAGCGTAGTGCTGACTATTATGAATATCATGGACATAATGGTTGACTTCGTCGCTGTCAATAATCATCCGCCAATGATCTAACAATTCTTTTTCATTGGTGATTCGAGGAAGTCCTCGTATAGGTCGGAACACTGAGTACTCGATAGAATAAGAAGGTTTTGTCGTAGTTTTACTTTTCCGTCTACTGTCTCGTTTTTGTGAATACGAAATTGGTGAATATGCCCATTTGGCAGCGGTGATGATATACTTTTTCGTTGCCTGGCCCAACCCGGTGCCTAACGAGGTTTCAGACGCCCTTCGAGTGATGGCATGGGGACGGATCGGGGCGGAATTCTTCCTACTATCAAGTTGCAGAGGAGTAGGAGGAGCAGATATTGATAGCGATGTTATCTTGGGGTGTGAATTGGTAGAGCTGCCTTTGGGATCAAACGCCCACGGAGACGAAGTTACCTGTAGCCGAGGTAATTCGGAGTCGATACTGGAATTGGAATGGGTAGGAGTTATATCATTACGCGGCGGCTCTTCCTCGCTGATCACTGGCCTGGTTAGGTTATCGAACCCAGACTCTTCGTAGCTCTGCCCGAGGTTTTTCAGCGGCTCGTGAGACGGCATTGTTGCATTGTAGTAGAGAATATGTGAAAGAAATGGGGATAATGAGATTAGTACGCGGGACAACTTTTGAGATGGGGGTTTGAAGTCGCAAAAAAAAAAAAAATGGCAGCTGATAACGATAAGCCGTATACTTTTGATAATCAGCTATATAGACTAAGTGTAACAGAAGAATAAGAATACGTAAGATGAAGAAGAATTAGGAAAAATAAGGGGTACTAAACCAATATAAGGTGTGATTATGGTATTATCCGGGTAGTCAACCGATAAGCATTAGGGAAGTAAGTGAGAAGCATGTGTAGAAGCTTGCTAGCTGTCTGCTAGTTTCTTTGTTAGCTTGTTTGTTAGCTTTTTTTTGTTAGCTTGCTTGCTTGAACTGTCATCTTGTCGGCGTTGAGAAATGAAATGACGTCAAAAACATATTATACAGTGTAAAGGTGTAACTCCTAGAACATTAATAAGGCACCACCAAAAATCAAGGATTGAAAGAACAACATTCCCTTCACAAATGGAGACGAGGCTCTTTCGTAGAGATTGAAGGATCCAGAGTCAGATTTCGAGGAAGATGATGCTGTGGCTGAAGCAGATGAAGAGCTGGAATCAGCAGAAGCTACCTTCTTGTTGTTTCCATTGGTTGAAGACGAAGAAGCAGGAGCCTTAGATGTGGAGGTTGCCTTTTTTGAGAAGAGATCCGAGTTCAAACGAGCAAATAACCCGTCGTTTTCCAAGTCCTTAATAATCTGTTTAACAGCATCAGTATATTTACCTAATCCGGAAAGGTCCACGTTTCCACTTAAGAGTCCACCTACGAGACTAGCAATTTTGGCTGGATCATCCAAAGCAGAACCAACAAGGGAGGTGACATTAAGCGAGGAAGAAAGTTTTCCTACATCAATTACTCCCGTTTTGTAGATATCAGTCAATAATTCCGCAGTCATGTTTTGGTAGCTTTCATCAGCAATAAAACGCTTGATAACGTAAACAACAATGCCAGTATCATTCAATGCAGTCACAGTTTCATTAAGAATATCGGTGAAAAGACTAGATGACAAAACAGTAGAAAGAATGTTACCAACAAAGGTTTCAAGAGATCCTGAGTTATCTGCTCTCTTTTCGAGGTCTCTTTTTTGTAAAACAACGGTGATGACATATTTGAGCAATGGTTCGGCAGAATACACGATTCTTTCAATCAATTTAACTAAAACTGGTCTGTAGTCATCATCTAAAAGAATTCCATCCAAGATAGAGGTAACCAAGCCCGAGTCTTTGACAATGTCAAACACTTCACTAACGTTCAAGCCTGATGCAAAACTAGCCAACTGGCTAATGTCAATACTTCCACCAGAGACAGAAGAGATTAAGCCGGAAGTGGCATTGGCGAGCGTTTCAATTCTGGCAGGGTGGCCAGCAACTTGGTCTAATAACTCCCAAATAACTCCACTGCTGTTAACAAGCCGGAGAATGGTAGCAACACTAGATTCGGCTCTTTTGCCCAAAGTGTAGGACTCCTCGCCCAACAAGTCTTGCAACTCGTCAATATTGGAGTCTAAATAATCAAATAAATTAAGACTTTCATCACTGTACATTCCAACTTCAATCATTTCATCGAACAAGGTGCCAATATCGAATAACTCCGAGGATGGAGATACCAATGGCACCGCAGCCACGAACGACGTTATCAAGGAAAATATTAAAAACAACGATACCTTCATTACTAACTAAATACCAGTTGAGATGAAAGAAGTAAGCAACTTTTTTTTATCTATGTGGGTAGTGGGTAGTTTTTATAAAAAGCAATGGCCGTTTTAGGAATATGCCGAGTAGGGTGGTAATTATATCGGCACAAACAGATGCTTTCCATCGAAGGGGAATTGTGTAAACAACAATCTCAAGTCACCTAAAGTTAATACCATGACGATGTTCCCTGCCGACGTCTAGCAAAAAAAAAATACCGAATATAGAAGGAAAGATTAACGATGGTAAAATCATCATTTGGAACAATTGCCTATTTGGGTAAACAAATTGAATCCATCTGCCCATATGCAGGTTTAGGCCCTAAAGTGGAGATTTTTTCGTTTCTTCCTGCTTGCACTCGTGCAAGTGCCTTTACATGAAATGAAAGGGCCAAAATAGACTACCAATAGAAGAGTCGGTGTCAATAGGTCAAGAAAAGTCAGTAAATTTGGCCAAGGAGTCGGCATAACTGGCCAAAGAGTAGCATACTCAACTTCATCAGAGGGAATGCAGCCCTAAACTATAGTCAATAGTGCTGACATCTCCATATATAACTGAATACTGCTTTCCACCTTTCTTGATTTCCTTTCAGATTGCTTCTGAGATGGTCTCGTCTATAGAGCCTTTTCTCCCTTCAGCAGCCCTGCTGCCGTCAGTGACAGCTGTGAGAATTCACCCCAGTTCCTAACTATTTCCTAATTAGGCAACACATACACAGTCTGCCACTTTTAGTTTTTTCTCTTATGCAGTCTCAGGACCCCAAAAATAACATCATTACCGCATTGAGTTAACATCTGGGTTATTATCGGCAGCATACTTTACAGGTACGTCTCCGCTTTTGACAGAGGCAGATTTAATATGTTTACTTCTGTGCGTAAACATCCATCAAAATTCTTGTAGTTACTAGTGATTTTTTTTTTCTTTTCTGTTTTATTTAATTCTATATCACTTTTTTTCTTACTGTCGCTTTTATTATTACCCCAGGCCTGATCCAAAGCCTTCATTATCATACCCCCAAGCAATCAGAATGAAGTCGTCGTTATATTTATTGATAACCCTCTTCTTTGTGAGATTAATCAGCGCATACAGCCCTACGGGCGACATGTTTGACCTCGAGTCAGAATCTTCGGATGATTATTCTGACTTAAGGTTAGCACAGCTTTATCAGCACTTGACAGATTTAACTGAACAGCACTTCGCTGAAAAGAGAGATGACTCTTCAGTATCAACTTTAACCCAGGTCTTGTCCCAAGTAGAATCCTCAGGTGTGATCATTAGCGTGTTGGAGGAAATTGCCAACTCCCCTACACAAATCAATAACTTGGCCAATTTGGCGGAATCTTTAATCAGAAATGGAGGAGGAGTCGTTGGAGGACTCAACATAAGCTTGAACATGTCCTCCCTCCTCAAAACGGTGAAAGACTCGGGGATCATTTTTACCACTTTGGATGGCTTAATGCTCAATGTGACTAACCGTAACTTTTTGGCTGACAGACTTGGAGTCTTGTTAAAGAGAAACCCCTGGGTCGCACAATTATTGACTGATTTAGGTGCTGGTAAAGCCTTGACTGTTGCTCATATTGCTGACCTTGTACAAAATTTCACCAGTAAAGCCAGCAACTGGGATGAAATGTTGCAGCAGACTGAATCTGTCACTTCGAAATCAGTGGTGATTGGCGCAAGAGATGACTCTTCGGGACAATACGCTGGTTCAGCTCAAGAATTCCTTAATAACTTGATCAACACCGTGGCTAGTTCCACTTTAGCGTCTCAGTCTATCGGTGATATCTTGCAAGCAGTTAATGACTCCGGCATTGTTGTGCCTATTGTTGTTGATGTGTTGAATAGTACTGCCATCCTTAGAATGGTCGGTACTCTTGTAGGTAAAATCTACAATACTGGTGCTTTTGATAACATTGATCTTAATTCGTATTATCAATTGGCTAAAAAGAATGGTCTTTTGACAAACAGTATTCAAATTGCTTTAACTGATCCAACTTACTCACCTCCCCTTGCAAGAATTTTCCAAAGAATGGAAATTAATGGTGCTTACCAACAAACACAATGGAACCTACATGGAGGGCCTGATAAGAAGAAGTGAGAAAATACCCATACTGAAAAACTTTAATGTCGGCATCAGCCATTTTCAATTCTTCATCACTTTAGAGCTTCCAGCCTTCCTCTTTGTATAATTACATACCCTAAATGAATTTTTATATCGTACTAGAACTTGTATCTACGATCCTTTAAATGAAATCTTTCTATTGTACAATTTGAACTATAACGTGATAAAAGTGTTTTATGAGAAAAAAGTTAAGAAATTAAACAGGATTAGAAGTGGGTGGCATTCATAATACCATAACCAAGGGTGATAACACAGATATAACCAATGATGGAAGCAGGAACCCCTCTGGAAATAAACATATTAACCGTTAAGTATGGTTTACCAACTTCATCCGTCATACTAATAGCAGTGACGTTAGGGAAACCTGAAGTTGGTAAACCCATGGCAGCAGAGGCCAACAATGCAGTGCCCATGACCAAAAGAAGTGGATGAGGATGAGGTAAACTATCACCGACTTCTTTCACCAAAGGAATAATAATTAATGCAGCCACAGTGTGACTAACAAAGGTTGCAACCACCAAAATCAAGATACCGAAGATGATCAAGATAACGAAAACGTTGAAATGCATGATTTTATGTTGTAAGGCAGTAGCAATGGTGGATAACAATCCAGAAGAACTGACACCTTTACCTAATGCAATACCACCCATGGCTAAAATGACAATGTTCCATGGGAACATATTAAGATCTTCCACCTTCAATAAGCCGGTACCAAAGAACAATACAATGGGGATACAAGAAATGATACCTGATTCACCGAAAGTAGAAGTGATTTTACTCAAAACACACCACAAGATAATGGTGACAATAGTAACAACACTAATGTACCATTGTTTTATAGTAAACTTCTCCTTGATAGGTTTGAATGCTTGAACCTTGACTTTAGAAATGTCAAAAGTCAAAATCAACAATACCCAAATACCCAACATACCAATGATAGATACTGGTAAGGCAACAGCAAACCACTTACCCCAACCTGGACTAGGATTCATCGATTCAATGGCAATCATGTTTTGAGGAGATGCAATTGGAGATGCCATACCGGCCATATTAGAAGCCAAAGCAATACCAAGAACCAAAGCTCTAGCAAGAGGAGATTCGGTTGGAAGGGTTCTCAACACTGGTTGGATCAACGAGAAACAAAGGACTGGAGCGGCCACATTCGAAATCCACATAGCTAAAAACAAAGAAACTGACATAATGGCCAACAAGACATTTCTTGGTTTAGTACCAGCAAGAGCTAAAATGTAAGACGAGATAACTTTGGCAATGTTATACTTTGACAATGCTGCGGCCAAGGTGAAGCCTCCCATTAACAACATAATGACAGAAGACCACATAGTACTCAAAATATACTTGGAAGCCGATTCACCATCCATGGCATTTCCATCATCATCTTTTAACACCTTACAGGTGACCACCAATAATGGTACCAACATAGATGTAACATACAATGGTAAAGCCTCCGAAGCCCATAACATAGCACTAGCAACCAAAACGGCTAAACAACGATGTTGTTCAAGATCGTTGAAAGTCTTAACCGTCAACAAAATAACAAATGTAATGATGATAACCACTAATTTGAGCACTTGCCAAGTGATTAAGAACGATGGAACAGTAATGTGATCCAAGCCGAAAACATTCATATTACCTGGTAATTTATAAGTTTTCAAATTCAAATACATGATAGAATCATGGTCTAAACCTTCATCTCCCATTTTGTTGGTTGAGGAACCAGTGTTTCCTAATTGCAAGTTGTAGGATTTCTTTTCCAAAGACAACAAGTCTTTCCAAACAGTGTTTCTTTCCCAAACAATGTGGTCTCTTAAATGGGACTTCAAGTCTAATTTGACACTTTCTAAATCCTGCGGAGTAGTTTTATTAGTCAATCTACTAGACAAGAAAGCGTAAATCTTGACAATTTGATTAATACGGTAATCAACTTCATTGATCGTTTGCTTTTGGAAAACAACGGTGTTGGATGGTAAGAAATTTTCAATGAAATCAGCTTTGATTGAATAATTACAAGTTTTGTCAAACTTTTTGGTAATCTTAGTGAAACCTATTTTGTTCAACTCAATGAAAGATTTCAATTCAGACAATGAAATGAATAAAGCGATAGATTTTTTTCTTAAAGTAATGTTTGTTTGTTGTTTAACCTCGAAAACACTATGATGCAACAAAGCAGAGTTCTGCGAGTGAGTTTCTTCATCGTCATCGTCTTCGTCATCTTCATCTTCATCTTCATCGTCTTCGTCGAATTTTTCAACCGCTAAAGTTGGCTGTCTTTCGAGATCATGAATCATTTCCGGATGAGAGTCCAAATGATGAATATTATTGTCTTCGCCATGGTGGTTTTGCAACACATTATAAATGTCATCAATGTTGATTTTATTTGATTCAAGATCCTTAATCAAGTTATCGTATTGAAGGAATAACTCGTTTTGGTTCTGGAGATAAAAATCATTGATTTTGGTGATCTCTTCCAATAAGTGCTTAGTGAAAACCTTTAGAGGGTCAAATTGTCCTGATTTTGGATCAGAATAGTCGCCCGATGAGTTTCCCGAGAAAGTAATCATCGACGAATTTCCAAGATCGTAGGTGAACGAAACAGCAGAGTTACTTTTCTCCTTGGAGTTTTGATCTTCCTGGTAATGTGCCGAAGAGCTACCAGCGTAGCCTTTCTCTAAAGCGGCTTCACTGTCACCATGCTTTTGCTTTTTGAATCTGCTTATTAACCTAGCAGCAGCGAATTTTGATGGGCCGGAAGACCCTTGCAAGATGTCGGAGTCATTTTGAGAGGTGGAAACGGAACCTTCCTGGTTGATTCTAGCTCTTGACACCAATTCGGTGACGGTGGTTGGGTTTAATGGCTCCACTATGTAACTACCATCATTTGGTTGAGCCTCTAATTGTTGCTGTTGTAACTTGTAAATAACCTTCTTTAACGTCGGATAACTAACATAGTTATCCTGCCATTCAGGAACAGCATTGAATTTAAGCGAGTGAGCGAACTTCATCAAGTCAAATATGTCAAAACTTTAATAGACACTTTGATTCTTGGGACCTTTCAAAATAGTCAATAGGTCGTACGACAAGATACCCAGAAAAGAGAAATTTTCAAGAAAAAAGTTAATGTTAGGGGGAAATTAGGGAAAACGTTTTCGAAAATCGTTATATATCGTGTGAGCTCTTCCTGCAATTGGCTTTTCCTATTCCTTGGCTGCAGGATATTTTTTTCTTTTTCTTTTCTCGTTTTTTTTTTTTTTCCTTCTCTTGCCAGATCCTTGTCACACTTGAAGCTTATTAGAACTAAGTTTTTCCGCCGCTTACTGGATACATATAGCCTCGTTAGACTCTTTGAGTCAGCATAGCGTACTGATCATCACCTTCTCTTAACTGCTTCTGAGCAGAGTAAAACGTAGCATTTGGGCATTTCGCTCCTTAGCAGAATGAATGCAAAAAATAAAAAGAAACTGGAAAAAATATTCATCTCTGGGGGATGGCCCACGTGGGTGCAATAAATCTTCTTTGTGTCTGGTGGGGATTCACAGAACTTACATCAAACAATGTGTGAGAGTCATTTAGTAGCCAATAGAACCAGATCCTGGCCCATGTATGGGCAGATATGGGAAGCTATCCCCTCTCCAAAAGCACGCACTGCCTTGACAACCCGCTGAGTCGTTCGTTCTCCCCTGGAAAACCCCCAAATCCATCTGACTTGAAGGGTGCACCCGTACACCAAGGTCATTGCGCGGCCAGCTCCGTACCACTCACGCGACTTGTTACGTCCGCAGTTTGTTGCAATACCCGATTCTCATTTTGCAGTCGTCGATGGCACGTGACGAGATTGAAATGGGAGTCACACCGAAAATTACTACTGGCTCTAAAGTTTTTTTCTCTGGCTCTTTATCAACTGTGGCATCTTTCTACAGTCATTTTGGCAGCTACAAACACGTCCGCGTCCCGGAAGAGCCATAAACTTCTTGTTGATAAGATAAGACCCATCTGCGTTTCAGCTCCAGAGCAATTCTATACCGTGCTAGCTCCTTTTCACACTACACCGGTTAATTCATCGCGTTCACTTAGTCGCCAGTATACTTAGCTTTCGGATCCACACTTCAGCTTGTTTCACAACCACGTCATTAGCAATTCCCCTGTGCATAGTCTCAGTCTGCCACATTTCATTTGTCGTGTCGCCTGTTTTGTTTTTATGTCATCGCCCCATCGCTCCCGGCTAAATCCCTGTCTATAAAGCTTCCCCATACAAAGCCTTCTTTTTTTTGTTTAATATGATAACAGATGGCAATAATATGCTATCGAGTCTACTGATAGCTCCGGATTCACCACACCAAGAAAGCAATTATCGAAGTATCATCCATGAAGGTGAATACGTATCAATTCCCTCCAGAAACCCTTTACCTATAAGTGCCACGGGAAACTCATTTTCTGGATCGTTTCGGATCAACTCCCCAAACGTTTCCAATGGCCAAAGACTACCTTCCTCATATTCTCCATCCCCAGTCCCCGTAGAGGAACCGAGTGATAGCACCCCAACCTTATTACATAAATGGAGCCATACCCATTCGATTCTTTGTGTGGTGCTGGCACCGTCTAAGAAGTTAGTATTCTGCGGGACTCAGGATGCTAAGATATTGGTATACGATATCGAAAACTATAACTTGAAGTTTGTCATCAACACCTCGCCTAAAGAATACAGTGCTTCGATTCTTTGTATGACCATAAGCAAAGACGAAAACTTCCTATTCAGTGCTGGATCTGACTCCTTGGTAAAAGTCTGGAACCTAACGTCATTGACCAACCTTTCATCAATCAACATAATTCATTGCACTCACATCATCTACTCTGTGGTGGACATTGGTGATGTG
This sequence comes from Isabelozyma rhagii, assembly GCA_003708185.3. Classification (NCBI taxonomy): domain Eukaryota; kingdom Fungi; phylum Ascomycota; class Pichiomycetes; order Serinales; family Metschnikowiaceae; genus Isabelozyma; species Isabelozyma rhagii. The sequence goes on from PPNO03000018.1 coordinate 127,267, forward strand.
TTTTCCATATCATGGTCTGATTCCTTATCAACTGTATTCATTGGGGCTCAAAATGCCTCCATTCTTTGGTGCCAAATTTCACTCCTAACTGAATGTGTTCATCCCAACTCCCAAGAAGACAATTCTCCTGACCACCCTCACAATAGCTCCCACTCATCTCCGACTCTTGAACAATCATCTGATTTCAGATCTGCCCCCGAATTGGAAAGGTCATCAAGTCCTTCAACTATTGACAGATTACCACATTTCAGATTCAATAAGTTTTTCGATTCGAAGGGCCCGGGTGGTTCCATCAATAGATTACAATCCCAACATCAACTCTTGAAATCAAAAACTTCCCAAGAGAAACCTCCCAAACATGGCACCTCGCTTATTGAAGTTCATCCGGAAGATATCGTAAGATTTGCTCACAATGGTTATGTTTATTGCATGGAGATTTTACCGACATTCAACAAACTGAGCCCTCCATTCACAGAATCATTCTATAAGGCAGCCGATTTCATTGAATTATATGGTGAGGACTACACTGAGTTACTCATTAGTTGTGGAGGTGATGGTATTGTAAATATTTGGGGTATTAATGCTGCGGTGAATCAGGATCTGAGTGAGTTGTTTGAAATGGAGAACATGAAGCAAAAGCATAATTCAGCAAGAAACATTTCTATTGAAAAGTTGACTTCATTGGAGAATGATGAGTCGATTTTGTCAATGTCAATTCAAGACTCTTACTTATATGTGGGATTATCCAATTCTACCATCAATGTATGGGACTTAATGACATTCCAATTGATAAGATCATTTCATTTTGTTCATGATACTGACATAAACGTGGCAACCTCTTCAGCCAGCAGCGAAAACTCTACCTCTGTCTCTACCCCTACCAGTTCCTCTTGCAGCGACGAAATATTGAGTATGGCTATCTTCAATGATTGTATTTTCAAAGTATCAAACCTTGGGGGATTAATCAAATTCACCCTTAACAATTACCAGCATATCAACTCCACCGAATCTAATCTCCCAGATGATAAGGGAAACAATAACTATAAAAGCTTCAAGAACAACAATTTGTCCCAAGACTTGCATTTATCTCATATTGTATCGGAAGAAGATGAAAAGTACAACAAATTATTCTTCAAGTCTCATAATTCGGTGTTGGCTATCCAAATTTTCTACATGAACTCAAGAACATATTTGATTTCCGGAGGATTGAAATCCTTATGTTTATGGGATATAAGTGACGTTGGCATGAGTAAGAAGTCAAGTAAGAAGAACTCAATCACTACAATTAGTGAATCAGGTCAATCTTCATCTTCAGTACTTGCAAATCACCATCTTAGCAATGATGATTTGCTAAAGTCGTTGAAGAAGTTTATTTCATATAAAACTATTCTGAAGTATCCTACATTATATCTTGAAGATTCTCGACACTGTGCTCAATTTTTGAGTAAATTGCTCATGGAACTTGGTGCTAAACAAACGAAGTTGTTACCCGTTGAGAATGCTAACCCGGTTGTTTATTCTCTCTTCACCGGGAACTCTCCCACTAAAAGTGCTACCCGAGTGTTGTGGTATGCCCATTATGATGTGGTGGAAGTAAATAATAATGAGCAATGGCAAACAGAACCATTCCATTTGACAGCTAAAGATGGCAATCTTTACGCTAGAGGAGTAACCGACAACAAGGGTCCCACCTTGGCTGCTATTTATGCAGTATCAGAATTGTACCGAAATCGAGAACTTTCTTGTGATGTAGTTTTCATTATCGAAGGTGAAGAAGAGTGTGGTTCAATTGGATTTCAAAGTGTAATTCAGGAGAATAAACTGCTTATTGGTAATATCGATTGGGTGATGCTATCGAACTCCTATTGGCTAGATGATGAAACTCCGTGTCTTAACTATGGATTGAGAGGTGTAATTAATGCTTCAGTGAGTGTTACTTCAGACAAACCAGATAGACATTCCGGGGTTGATGGAGGAGTGTCTAAAGAACCAACCATGGATTTAATTCAAATTTTGAGTGAATTGGTTGACCAGAAGACAAATAAAATTAATATTCCCAACTTCTATGATGATGTGCTTCCATTAACAGAGACGGAGATTGAAATTTATAAGAATATCGAAGAAGCATCCTATCATAAGACCAAAAGTCAAGATTTAAAATCTCTTATGGCTAAATGGCGTAATCCTTCATTGACAGTCCATAAGATCCAAGTTTCGGGTCCAAATAACAATACTGTTATTCCTCAAACTGCCAAGGCATCGATTTCTATTAGGGTAGTTCCAAATCAAGATCTAGCTACTATTAAGAAGTCATTGATTGAGTTTTTGAGTCAAAAATTCAGTCAACTACATTCAGAGAATAATTTTACCATAAACATTTTTCATGAAGCTGAACCATGGTTGGGAGACCCATCTAATTTGGTATACAAGATCTTGTATGAAAAGATCAAGCTTAATTGGGGAACTCCCGGACATGAAATTGAACCATTTTATATCAGGGAAGGTGGATCGATTCCTTCAATTCGGTTCTTGGAAAAATGTTTTGATGCACCAGCGGCACAAATTCCTTGTGGACAAGCCAGTGATAATGCTCATTTGATGAATGAAAAGTTAAGAATTGTCAATTTATACAAGTTGAGAGCAATTTTAACTGACACCTTGAGAGAGCTTGGCCAATGATCCTGTGCCTAATATATATTTAATTCATGCATTTTACTAAATTTGAGCCTCTATCTCCGATTGTAGTTAAATTGAAGGCTGATTCTAATCCTGATAATAGTGTCGTTCAGTAGATTTAACAGCAAAATGATGCTCTCATTAACTACAGAGGAATTCACCAGATAAGTATATTAAATTGAGAGTATACATAGAGGAACTGAATACGGAACTAAATGCGAACTAAATACGAACTGAATACGGAACTTGTGTTCCAACTTTTTATTGAGGGGACGCTAAGCGAAGATGAAGGCATTAATTTTCACTGGTTTGTTTGTCCTGTTGGCGTAACACACTCTAGAGAATTTAGAACTATGAATGAGCTTATTCATTTGTTTGACACTATGAATATTGTTGGAGACTTGCCGACTTGGGTTGTTATTAGAAGCTACGAAGTGGAAGCCATCTTGATCATCTTCATCATCAGAATATTCGTAGTCATTACATAAGTCAAAATCCTTATCGTAATAAAGCCAGGAGAAGTGGTTCGCTTCTTTTTTCAGTGATTGGGTGTCGACAATGGATGCTTCGTCTTTGAATCGTAAGGTTTTTGCTGCTTTCTTAGCAGATGGAATTACAGATGAAGTCGAGCTCTTGGTGGAGCTCAGATGAATTGAAGCATTAGAAAAGGTGGTTGCAGATGTCTCAATGCTGGTTATCGAGGGTCTTATAGAAGCATGGTGGTTAACGTTGGTGTCGCTTATAACTGGATCTGAAGAACCGCTGATAATAGCCTCTTCCTCGGGAATATCAGATGTCTCTGGATCAACTCGTTCATTCTTATTTTTGGAGTTTAAATCGGCAATAAAATGCATGAGTTCTATTAGACTAAGTTTGTCCTTATAGGACAATCTTTGATGATGAATGGCTTTATCAGAATGATCTTCATTGAGATTTCTGTACTTAGCAATGCAATTAGGATCATATTGATCGAAGAATACCAAGTTATAGCGGAATTTTGTTGATTCCAAGCCAGCTGAAATCATTGCACCTAATCCGAATGAAACTGAGGTACTCTGGGTGTTGAAGAGAAACACATGGCTGAATTTGGAGTTATAATCGAACTCCGAATCCGACAAGTTTCCCTGTTGCAATTTTTTGATCTTTTTTGGGTCTACGAACCAAAACGATTTTTGGTCAATGTTCAACAATTTTAGCACGATTAAGATATCGTTGATTTCTTTGGACACTTCGTTCAATATCACCAAACTTCTACCTTCAATTTTCATGGAAGAATATGAGGTACTGACGAAGTTATCCTTGAGGAATGAGTAAAATGGGAGCATAATCTCCAAGGCAAAACAGCAGTCATGAAGACTGATATTCTCTGGGATTTCAATCAACGATTCGTGGGGATTTTTGATCTTCATATAATCTTGGAGGCCCCCATCAATGTTGTAGCCGAATTCCCAGTTTCGAAGACACTTAAACCTCCTATATTGAAAGTAGTTGTCTGGGGTTAAAGCCTGGACATCATGCTTGTGTAAATGGCTGCAATTGGCACAGTAGTCGCCATCTTTTTGTATTAGACAGTTGGAGTAAGGAAATACAAGGAACTTCGACGTTTCTTTATCAGTGTTAGGGGAAACTATTTTGCCGATGATTTTATTACCGGGAACCACATTCACCTTACAAGCCTTGCCATTTTTCAATAGCTCGAAGTCTTTATCATAGTTCACTCCGATGAACTTGACTTTGAGAAGGACCTCAATGGTGGAGTGCATGTCGAATTGACGCGACTCGGGGGAGCTGGGGAGGTGAAACTCATGAGGTAGTTTAGTGGACTCTTTCAATTTGGCATGGCGATGATCAAATAGTCGTTTTGTGGGGAGGGAGTTGATCTGCTGGGGAAAGACATATGACTCGTGGACCACGAAATCATTCAAAGGCGACATCATGATCCCGAGTTTTGGAGGAAAAAAGAGGTTAGCGAATGTGGTGAACTGAAAATAAGAAAAAAAATGTTCGAAACTATATTTCACTCGGTTATATAATATTTTCTGTGGGTATTTTCCAGATCCTTAAATTAGCAATACGATATAAAATATTATTTCGCTCGATTTGTTTCTTAATCACCGGTCTGTTATTTCATTTCCTGCATGATCTTTGAGTTGTTTTGATATTCAGAGAAAAAAATTTTATTTTCCGTTATGGTTTATAGAGTATCTTATTTTTTAGCATGTGTATTCTTCCGAGATCGCTGTCATAGCAATTACAGACGTTAACACTTAAAGGAGTATGTCTCGATATCAATTACGCGTGGGAACCTCTCCATGAGAGCCGGTTCACGTGTCGGCAGCTTGTCTTGTTGTTGATTTCACCTCTTATTATGAAAAGATTTAAGTTGTATAATAATCGGTAAAACTTTTTTAATTCCGCTTTGTGCGCACAGGACTAATTACAAAATCAGATTTAAAGAGTCTGTGTACTGAGCAGGTGAGTTCCGATTGCATTGTTCTGGATAAACACCAAAGCCAGACACAAATTTCAGACGATGATATCATTGATGAGGTCCAAGGTACCTTCGGAATCGACACTGAAGACACTATTGTGCTGCTTGACGAAGGGGAAAAATAAACTTTTGACGATGCACAACGTGCAGATAGACTTCCCTAGACAATAGGAATGTGCTGAAAAATAATCTCCCATGATATGTGACGGCACTATCAAAGCTAAACCTTACCTTTCAGCCATAAGATGAATAACAACAAATCAATATCCGATGATACAGAATGCTGGCTTATAGGCGTGTGTCCGCCTGTAGAACAATTTATGCAACATAGGGGCTTTATCTAACAGAGGAGATCACCATGCCAATCTTCAAGCCATGCACACTTACGCACACTTACACACACCAAAGGGGGTTAAGGCGATCACCAGCGCCGTCGTTCCCTAGCGTCATACCAACATACCTGACTCTGGAGATGTAGCTGCAGGTGTACTTAACATTTTAACGTAAGATTAAACTTGTTGTTTTACCCAGAACGGAAAAAATACTTTGTTAGCAAATCCACACAAAATCCCACTTGCACTTGACTATTATTGTGCGTATATATAACGTGCACTATTGCCTTGTATATGCGGCTTACCAGGGGTGAGTACTAAGGCACAAGTACAATGAAATGAATCCGATGTGTGGATGTACGGGTGAGGTTTCTCTAGAGGTTCTCATTTACGTATACGGTACTTTACATTACTATTTGGGTTCTAACTCAGCCATTTGTTTTCGTCTAGAATACCCGAGGTCCACTGTTTAGCACTGGGATATGTTTCGAATACCCTAGGCGAGGATGTACGGGTGAAGTCAACGAAGTCAACCGCTTAATTACTTAATGGTGAAAGAGTATTTCTCCGTTCGGGCTCTGCCTTTCAATCTCCGATGTCCGCCGAGGTCCTCGTGGTGAAGGACTATTCCTGATCAGGCTATGGCTCTGTGCGGATGTCTATTTCTTTCTTTCGGGCTCTGCCTTTCGTTTTCTTTCCTCTTCGTCGAGAATCGATAACCGGAGCGCCTGCTCGATCATTTTCTGTTCGACCGATTGTAGTTGACTGTATCTACTGCTGCGGATAACGCTATCATTAGAAAACCTTCTAATGCGGTCTCCGTTGGTGTTACTGGAATTTTTGGAAGAATTGTCGTCACTAGATATTAATAAATTAGATGCATGGATAGCACTGGCGGTCGCAGCCTTTCTTGCGAGTTTGTTTCGACTACTGGCCAACTTCTGTTCCCAGTCGGGCCTGATGTAATCGGTTGTGATGACGCCAGGAGCATCTGCGGCCACCGAAGACCTTCTACGACCTTTACTAAGAGAACCTGCAGGAGGGAACGGAGACATGTCTGACTTTTCCGGTGACGAGCTGATAGCCGAATCTTCGGGAATACTACCAAAATAGTTCACCGGGTGCCAGTTGCTTGGTTTGATGCCATTTACCCCGGTATTGATTCCGCGGGGGGGTTCGTAGGTCACGCCGAAGTCAGACATGGCACAGTAAGGACAGTTTGCCGACTCGGAAATGAGCGTGTGAGGAAGGGTGTCATTATTAGAAGGGTCATTCGAGGCATCGTCGTGAGGAGGATGCGGGTCGAGCCGTTTGATTTGCACAAAGCATTCAGTACAGATGGGCTGGCGACAGCAACGACTATAGTTCATTATGTTGGGATAGTACAAGAAGCATATGGGGCATTCGACGGCGGATTTATAGAGCCTAAGGAGGAGTTGTCTCAGGGGTAAGTCGGAGTCTACGACGTGATCAAGATCCCTACATCTGATTTTCTCTTCGAGGTACTTTTCTTCTTCGTGTTTCTGGAGTTCTTTCATTCGTTCTATTAGGACCTGGAGTTTTAGTTTTTGTTCTTGACGTTTGTAAAAGTTGGTGGATCGGTGGATTTTATGATCGTCGATATCGTCCACCTCCTCTTCTTCGGAGTAGGCGATGTCGATGGAGTGGAGTGGCAACTGAGACACGATGATAGTCAACTCGTCGTCAGTCCAGGACTCGCTGAAATCCTGTAGAGGCGTGTAGAACGGGGCCAATTTTCGATTAATTATCAAATCCCGGACTATGGTGGTGTTGTAGTCCAAATTGGACTTGTAGGTGCCGAACGGGGCGAGATAGCCTCCGTCGACGTTATCGTTATATCGAACAATCAAGTCAAGATGGTGTTTTTCCCGCTGCTTCTCCTTCTCTTCGTGGCTCTTCGACTTCTTGTGGTGGTCGGGGAAGTGGGTGGCGTTGAAGAGGATGGAGGACGTGGTGTTGCGGCGCCCGCTTCGGGTCAGGCCTTCACTATATATACTGTTGGGCCCGGCGTACGAGCTGGATCTGCTTCTTCCTTCTTTGGCGGGTACGTTCCCCATGATGGATTGGATATATGGACGGAAACAAAAAGAGGAACAGGACTAGAAACAAGAATATCTATGGTACCCCAGTCATAAACTGATGGATGAGTAGATAGAGCCGAGGGAAGGAAGGTGCTGCGATGCTAACGGCAAAGAGGATGATGGGACGTTCACTTGAGAGAGTTAAAAAAAAAACTCTTCCGATACAAAAGACGTCTTTTAGTTGGAAAAAAAAATGGTTGCTGAATAGGAGAGAGAAATCATTGCAAAAGTTACCCCAGTAACAAAGAGTGGTGATCCTTTTCTGCCGTTATGAGCGAAAAACGAGAAGAAAAAAAAAAAAAAGGAAAAAAAGGCCAAAAGCGGGCCAGAGAGCTAAATTTCGTTCCATCCAATCCGGCCGGGGGGAACGGCTACGTCCTGGCCAGGGCTACGTGCAAGAGAAGATGATATAATGGTATATTATTAATTATGATCCGGCTACGTCCTGGCCAGGGCTACGTGCAAGAGACGATGATAGAATGGTATATTATTAATAATGATCATGATGGTGAAAAAGTGCTATGTAGAGGCGATGTGGGTAGTGGGGGCCGGATGGGCCGAGTGGGCCGATGGAAGATGACCGGGGATTTGGACCCCCGTGACCAGGCTTAGGCCCGCACTTTCCTGCGGTTTCTGGGCCCGCACTGTTTGGCCCGCGCTACCGTCTCTCGCGGGTGATGCCTAGGCCGAGGCCCACGCCGATCATCGCTAGCACGACGGCCACCCAGAACAACCCGAATAACAAGCTGAACAATCTCTGAGTCGTGGTATACTTGCGCACTTGACGCTGGTTGACCAGAGCCTTTTCGCTGTAGAATTGTCCGTGGTTGGAGATGGAGTAGCTGTTGAATGCGCCCGCCGCAATGAGAAAATACACCGGCGGCACCACCAACCCCACCACCATTAGGCCGAGGAACCGCGACCAGGATTGGTGCTGGGGCTGCGACCACACTTGTTGTGGCTGGCCGTACCCCTTTTCAGCTAGGTTCATCCGCCGAAATGACTCAAGGTCGTCAAACGGTGCCCCCACCATGCGCTCGTGCAGTGTCTGCTTGGCCAAGGTGTCGGCGAGTTTTGCTGGTGGCACCGCATACCCCACGACCAGAGCGGTGAGAGGAGTGGCCGGAGATGGGCCCGCATCGGTCGCACTTCGGGCTCCGCTCAGAATCCCTCTGGCTCCACCGTAGGCCGGACGCGGCGACACCACCCGTGCACCCACGCTGGACCCACTGATGGACCCGTAATCGCTGCTGCTGGGGCCAGCCTCGGCTGTCCCAGGAAGCTCAGTTTGAGGGGCACTTATGGCCTGAAGCTCCGTCCGGGGAGTATTTACGGTCTGCACATCGGTTCTGGGAGTACTTGCCGCCTGATGATCAGTCCTAGGGATGCTTATTGCCTGGAGATCAGTCCTGCTGCTGCCGCTGCCGCTGCTGCCGGGGATGTCGTCAGACCCGCTGCTGGTAGACCCCGGTTGCAAGTGCCGCAAGGAGCTGCGTCCCGGCCGGTTCAAATTGATCCCTTCTCTGGTCTCGTATACCGACCACCTCTGGTTATCCTCATTGAAGTCGCGGTCTTGCACAGTGTATACCGTCACCGGCAACTCGGTGCTTGAATCAATGCCTGCAGTCAAATTCGCGAGCGTACTTTTTGCAGCCTCATGGTTGTAGTCATTCGCTCTGGCACCGTCGTAGAAGTTGTCGAGTTTGCTCAACAACTCCCCCGAACTCATCGACGACCGGAACGTATCCCGCTGCATGCTCTTTCCTAGCACCGTTTCGTCGTAGTTCGAAATGGCCGTCGAATAGCGGATGTTTCTCACGTTAAGCGGCTGCTCACTCACATCGGGCGACACTCCGTCCTCAGAGTTGGTGGGAGTGTCCGACCATCTCATTAGCTTGACCGGCGTCTGGGTCGGCGTCACATTGGGCTCGGGGTATTCTTTGGAACTGGCCCCGACCACCATGTCCAATTCAGAGAGGTTGAACGGTGGATTGAGCACGTCAACGTTCGATGACGCACTAATGACATTTTTCCGTTCTGCAGCTACTTTGACACGTCTCTGCGCATGCTTGCCTTGTGAACCTGTTTCTTCGTTTATGGCATCGGCATCATTGTATATTTTGAACCCGGCCGAGTTACGGCTGGAGCTGTGGTCACTGATGGAGTTTCGGGCGTCTTTATAAGACGAAGACAGCGAGCTCCTCTCCGCATCAATAGGCGACTTCTGGCTATAACTTCTACGAAGCTGTGAGTTTGACAGTGACCGCTTCGAGGAACAAGACGAATCGTGCTTTGTCAGAGACCGCTTGGACGACGACCCTGAATTGTGTTGCTGACTTGGTGTTAATGGGGTAACTTTTCTTTTCTTGCTAACTTCTGCATCATTGGTGGAGTCATCGAAATCCTCTTGAAATACAAACCCGGCATTTTCCTTGTTTTTATCAATTAATCGGGCATTGGAAGACATTTCAATAGGATTGGTGTCTCTTATTTCGTATTCCTCAAGTATCGAATTTATTGACTCGCTATCATAAGTGTACCCTTCTTCGGACAGGGTATCGGCAAAATCCTCCACCAGAGGCTTGGCCTCGGTGGTGGTGATGGGGTTTGCAGACGAGGCAGTGGACTGAAATGACTTTGATTTGATGAAACTGGGCTTTAGTAGGGATATAACTCCTCCACTGGGCTTGGATGGAGATTGTCCGATTTCTGGCTCTTCGCTTATGCTTTCGATGGAATATGCTGAAGCTCTATTCATAAAAAAGCTTTTTAAGGACTTCGTTGGCGAAGTGTATGATGTGCTTCCTGTTTTTCTGCTTTGTGGGGGAGATGCCGTTGATGGAGAGGATTCTCTCGGTATAAAAAACTGATGGCCAGGGAGATTGTCCCTCTGCCGGTTCCTGTGTTTCTCGTTTGGGGTATCACTGATATTGGTATCCATTATTCATAGGTTCATTGAAATCAAGTAAAGGAAGGATGAGTTAAGGTGGGAAGAATGGAAAGTATCGGCTGAATGAATTAAAAATATGAATGAATGAAAATTCGTGCTGATGAAGAATGAAAGCACGTATACTGTCGGTTGACGAAAAGAATGAAGTAAAGTATACTGGGGGGTGACACAAGCAATAAATAATGAGGGCTAGCGGAAGTAATTCAGGGTATCCTGGTAATCGAATGCTGTACTTAATGAAATAAAGGAATGAAAGTCAAGTTGGTATTCTATAGGATGCTATGGTGTGGAAACAATTAGTGATGTGAGCCCCAAAATTTCAATGATAATGAGAACAATTAATTAATATTCCGTTTCTACACTAACAATAATCAACATACGCAATTGGTGTATTCTACGATGCCCTTTCATTTCTACTTTGATGCAAAAGCTACAAATTACAAAAGTGTTTGCATTTCGTCCAAATCGGGAAGGAATCTGGACGAACCCATGCCACTTTCCCAATTAGGCATAAAATAATACATACTCTTACTGCGCGCAATGTTCCTGCACTTCAATGACAGCTGCGTTTACAGACGAAAAGTTGCAGTAATTGACGTTAAATTAATACTATATCAGATGAAGTGAATAGAGGAATCATTTATAAAAATATGGAAAGAAAAATTGGTAACCAAGTATTGAATCTTGTCGTAGAAGAAGGTATGAATGATAAGATTAGTATTTTTTGCACCATGAAAAGTGCTTTTCACCACTCATTTAATCAATGGAGCATATTGTTCAAATGGTGGCTTTTGGGTGGCATAAGAATTAGTATAAGACTTCTCTTCTTCTTCTTCTTCTTCTCTTTTTACATGGGGTCGTAGTAGCTGTGCTAGTACCGCCATTAATGGTAGTTGTAGTACCCGCTTTGCTGGTGGTGGTAGCACCTTTGCTGGTAGTGGTACCAGTTGGGTTTCCACAGTCACCGCTGAAAGCAGCAAAAGCAGTGGTGACGACAGTTTCCAAGGTACTAAGAGAGAAAATTTGTTTGAACAAAGATCCGAGTAAACCAGATTCTTTAACAGCAGAAAGAACTTCACCAATATCTAAAGCGTTATTGGCCAACACTTGTTTGATTAAATCAACGGCAAATGGAATGTAAGATGAATCGGTAAGAATAGACTTAACCACCGAATAAGCCAAACCTGAATTACCCAAAGATTGTAATAAGTTGATAACAACTTCACTAGTATCACGCTCATCAAATTGGGCAACTGCTGGTAAAGCAGAGTCATCCCTCTTAGAAGTAAACTTGTCAACACCTTCTTCAATCAAAGTTTCGACTTTAGAAGCCAAGTTCTTAATCAAAGAAGCGGCCAATGAGAAGAGTGATTGGTAAAGGGAACAATCAGAAATTGCTTGGCCAATGACGGTGTTGATCAAACCAGAATCAACCAATGCTGATAATAAAGAGTCAAAGTTAAGCAATCCACTCTTTAAGAGACCAACAATAACATTAACCACAATTGGCTCGAAGGTTGAATTGGTGGCAAAGTAATGGATAATTTGTGGTGCCAAATTGGTATCCTTTAAAGCAGAAAGAACTTCAGTAACGATTTCATACTCACGCTTGTCTAATTCATCAGTAAGTGATTCTCTTTTGCTTTTGTATTCGGAGAAGGCTTCGATTTTGGAAATCAACTCCGCATGATTGATTTGTCTGACAGCCACTGCACCATTAGCCTCTACTTGGGCAGGGGCAGCTTCAATAAAGGTGGTGTATGCCAAGATGGCAGTAATAGCACTCGAAGATAATCTCATTTCAAACGAAGGTAAATGATAAAAGAATGAATAAGCGCTTTAGATTTAAGATTTTGATAGAAAAGTGAAAGCCAACTTAAGCCACCCCACGGGAAAACAGTTGGTTTATATAACAATAGCGAGTTAATTTTTCGTCAATTCGGGGTGTTTAGATTTGCAAAATAAACCCACTTCCATCTTCAGTAAGATGCATTTAATTGTGGAACTTTGAATTTATAACCTCAAATCAGTAATAAATCTCTAGTAGTTAAGAAAGAAAATGTATGTGACAGTGAAGATTTTTGCAATTAGTTGACCCGATTAGGAAATTATCCCCTGCACACAAGCAACTTTCGAGATGCAACCATTTATGAGCTCTTTCCTAATCGGGCAATTAATGCTATGACCAAAAAGGCAGGTGGTGAGAACCCCTACGACCAAAAGATGAATTTTATTGATGTTTAAGGAAATTAAGCACTACGTCACCAAGCCATAGTAGGGCTGGAGAAGGGCTGAAGAAGGGCTAGCAAAAGGGCTGAAGACGGTTGGACTAATGTATAGCTACTTGGACCAGTTTATTTAAGTATCGTGAACCAACACTATTGACAGATATAGTATAGAGAGGGAAGATGGATCTGAGACTAAAAGATGGGGTAAACACTTATTCGTCACCGTTACTTACATTGTGTAGGAAAAAAAAGTCTGGGTTTTTCCGCCAAATTGGGTAACGTTTTCTTCACGGCAGCGATTGGATATTTACTAAGTGCAAACGCCCGAAATATCCTATTTGGTATTTGCCTACATGAGTATATGTAAATGGGTTAATAAATATTGGCTACTTATTTCGACTTGAAAAATGACATCAACGAGGCTTGCTTCTTGTTCTTATTATCGGACTTCTGTTTCTTAGTATCTCCCAGGGGTGTACTTTTCTTTATTGGAATTCTTGATTCCAGTTTTGTTTCTGGCTTTTTGGCTCTATAGGAAGTAATGTATCCATCTTCGTCTATAGTAGTCTCTCTTGGTGCCACTTCGACTTCAGGCTCTGCCTCAGGGGTAGCCTTGGTACTCGATTGCAACCTTGTTGTTACGTCGAAAGGACTCTTCTCTTTGGGTTCATCAACAAATGGGGTAGTTTCAACAACAGGGGTCTCTACTTTTACGTCTTCTGTTTCTGCTTCTTCTATTATAATCGGTTCAGCTTCTGGATGATCTTGAACGGTATCATTTGCCGCATCATCATCACTGAAATCATCGATGAATAAGTTTTCTAACTCTGAAGTTGTGAATTTACTAGGAGGTTGGGCATATTTCTCGTTTTTGTTGTCATCATTATCATTGTCATCATCTACGTTAGAAATAACAACCCTTTCCATCGGTTCTTGTTTCTGTGCTTTTCTTGATTGATACACGTAGCCAGTCGATTCAGGTTTAGGACGTTTGGTTGACTTCTTGGTTTCTGCTACTGGCGTCTTCCGAGAGACGTAATGGTACAGTAATGAGCTATGGTCAGATTTGGTGGACGACGCTGGAGATGGGTTGTTGGAAGCTTTACGAGACACGTATCCTGATGTCAAAGTAGCCGATTTGGTTGGCTTGGCGGACGATGATGGGGTAGACGCTTTTGGTGAATCAGCTTTAATTGCCTTTGGAGAATCAGCTTTGATGGCTATTGGAGCAGGTTTTCCTATATTCTTCACCTTCGATAACTCAGGGCCCTCTATTAAGCCGTTTTTGATATACTGATCAATATTTTCATGGTCGATGGGGTATTTCAATTCCAAAGCTGAGATATCAAAGCTGGTAATGGGGCTATCCTTGATCACTACGCAGTAAACGTGTATAGTATTGATTTTGGAAAAAGCTGACATGTCATTTGCAAGTAAATTTTCATTTTCAGATAACTTGATCAACATTTTGCCTTGTTTGTCTTTACCTGTTATTATGAAAGAAGCTGTTAATTTGTCCTTGTTGGATTTGTAGAAATCATAAAGAATGCGTTTTGCATAATCGGAATGAATGTTCAACTCTCGCGAGAGCGAATGATAAGTCACGGGCTCCTTGGAAGAGAGTATTTGCGACGTGAGATAATCCACCTCGTCAGATGAAGCATCCATAGTCATGCCGTAGAGTGTAGATGGGACGTGATGGAGTTAAACGCGTTGAGAGAAATTATAGAGATTTTGTGCAATACAGGTCTCAAAATTTGGTGTCCGGGTGTGGGGAACGGATACATACCTACTGAAATAAATAGTAAGAGATGAGGCCAGAAATTGGGCCAGGGTCGGGTAAAGAGATAGGCATTAATAATGTTGTGAGACAAGTAGAAAGGATCGGATACTTAAATACCTTGTATGAAGCTCTAAATTTTCTTAGAGAAGAAGTAAATTGTGGGGAAGATGATCTGGATATCGTCATCATCTGTCCAGCCAACTTTCTGCTTCAATTCATCAATATAAACGTCAGCAACGTCTTTATTTTCCTTTCCATTCTCACGCATCCATGAGTGGTACGCACTCCAGCTTTTCACGTACTGTCTCCAGATCTCTAAGTTGATTGTCTTCTTTATGAACAAGGTTGTTTTTGAAGAGTCATCTCCATCAAGTTTAGGATCATAGTGGTTGATAACCACGTTCCCTAACATCAGCTTTGGTATTTCCACTGTCTTCAAAGCAGTTCTGAAGAATTCGTGACCTGGTTGCTCGTAGTACAGGCCCATATACTTTTCTATCCCCACCTCACCGTTTGCAAGAGAAGACCCGTAAGCGTAGTTCTGGTAAATCTCATTGGCAACTTCAGAACCCTCGCCTATAAACACCGGATCAAGGTAAAACCAGTAGGCCAAGGTTCCGTTTGGTTTCAACACCCGATGTGCCTCAGCAAAGAACTTCTCGTGGTCAACCCAATGACAGCACTCGGCTCCCGTCAATAAGTCCACTGAGTTGGGAGCAATAAACAGGGGAGACTGTTCAGCAGCAGCAACAGCGAAACGGAGATTACTGTCTCTGGTCCGCGGGTCTTCTACGCATTGCTTGATCATGGTTTCTGAAATATCAGTGCCAATCACCGATTTGAAGTGCTTCGATAACTGGAACGTAACGAACCCTGATCCGCAGCCAACATCTAACGCCACATCATTCTCTGACGGAGGTGTAGAGTTGTGATACTCAATTAGCGTCTTATAGAACTCCTCAGGGTATGAGGGTCTAGCCAGGTCGTAGACTTTGGTATTGAAGGTTTTTTCGGAGTAGGTAGCCATTTGGTGGGTGAATATGGGTTTGAAAAATAGCTGCAATCGCCGGAGATTTATACTGCGATTTGGCCGGTACCGGCAGTCACCCCACATATACACGGATTGTGACTAACAAACAACTGTAGAGGGTTTTTGCTCGGTGCCCGGTGCTAAGATAAGCACAGCTGCAAGGTACGTGGGTTCAGTGCTTTGGTTGGTGCTGGTCAGGAAGGAATGGAGCAATTGCGGTATCTTTGGCATAAGTGAGCAATGTGCTAGGAAATCTGCGTACTAGTATAATTGTATAAATCAATATGCAACGATAAATGTCTGATCTTCGCTAGTCTACTGTTCTACAGCAAGGTACACATGGTATTAGATTAGTATTAGATTAGTATTAGATTAGTATTAGACACCATTTTGCCCATATGATAACAATGTACAAGAAAGTATCATAAAAAAAAAGACAAAAAGATACTCGAAAATTCGTAACAACGACATAAAATATTAAATTGTTTAGTTTTTTGTTTTCTAGGGTGAAAACTCACCAGTGTGGGAAATGTTAAGAGTAAAGGACTCCGAGAATGTCCGCTATATGTTCTTTTTCACTTCTGACCCCGTAGAATTGACGGTCAGTGATTCTGACATTGCAGTAGACAGAGCAACATTCTTCTTTGATTTTCTGTTAGACAAAAATTCCTTATATCTGCTCAATGTGATATGCTGTTGCATTTCCTTGTACTCGTTAACAAACTTGTATTCAGTTTTGTTCATTTTATCCCAAATCGTGAAGAAGGGCTGCGAAAAATTATTCTTAATACCCCATGCTTGGTGGTGAATATCATGATAAATCGAGTTGTTGGGGAATATGATCTGAAACAAATCATAGGGCAATCTGTAACCACAATGGTCATCAACGGTTTTCAAAGTTGCAAACGTGTATAAAACAATGCTTTCACGAGGTGATAAGCAGGTGGCAATACTTGCAATACCAGTTCCTAAGGTATCAAGTAAGAATCC
Source organism: Isabelozyma rhagii (assembly GCA_003708185.3). NCBI lineage: Eukaryota > Fungi > Ascomycota > Pichiomycetes > Serinales > Metschnikowiaceae > Isabelozyma > Isabelozyma rhagii. Next base: position 143,849 of record PPNO03000018.1, read on the forward strand.
CTCTACTGGATCATTGTATAACGCACCATAAGCGTATGGAACGTATAGACGATGATGTCTGGAGTGGAATCTTCTGTAAAGCGTCTTGTTCAAATGCATAATACGATGCAACCAGTATTGCCAAGTATCTATGATACAAATGGCAATACACAATCTCAATAATGACCATCCATACATATAACCGGCCCATAATACTGGGTCAGGGACCCAACTTGGTACAAAGTTTTGTCTCAAGTACCACATTTGATATAATTCGTGTCCGGTAGTTGGAGGAGGGTCTAATTTGTATACCCCGAAACCAACTATGGTTTGAATGATATGCTGCAATATCACGTCTTGGATTACATTGGTTAAAGATGCCTTGTTTCTTGATTGTTCTTCTTCAGAAGGATGGATTCTGTAGAGTTCTGCCAACTCGTAAACGTCAATTATATGGAAGAAGGTAGCATACGACCAATATGCCACTATAGGTGCTAAAAGCGCCAAAACTCCATCGGGAAGACCCGATATAAGGTCGGGCTTAGGAAAACGATATATGGGAGGAGGCGAAATCGATGCAGAAAGTATCGACGAGAAGTTCTGAGGTGGAACGATGGACTGTGTCACTGTGGCCACGGAAAACATTATAAGGGGTTATTAGAAAGGATGTGTTTTTAGCTTTTTTTTTTTAATGTTTTTGCCTATTTGAAATAAAAAAATTCGTGTAGTTAACCCCGGGATGGAAAATTAAAATATGAAAGGAAGAAAATGGAAAAGCCGTTCCGGGAACAGAACGATGACCCTCAGTTATCAGCTTATATATATATATATATATAAAATACCTGTGGGAGTTTAAAGTGGTGAACCGAGCAAGTTTGAAAGAAAGTCTGGTGATGAATGGTAAATAACCTGTTTTTCTTTTTTTTTAATCCGTTATGTTTTTCTTTTCTTTTCCTCGGAGCTCGGGTTTCACGCGAGTGCACGGGTCTAGACCGGAACTTTTTTTGTCATGCTATATGGAAATAGGGGTGCGGGCCGGATGACTAATTGGGTGCAAAATAGACGGCTTCCGGTATCTAAAATATATAGTCAGTATATCTGGAAGAGGAAAGGGTGCCGGATAAACTGAAAGAAGGAAATTGTTTTGCAAGCATGTTGGAGCCGGTCCAAGCAGGTTGAAGCTGCCTGAGGTAAGAGCTTGCAGGTAGAGGCTGATTGGGCGCAAGGAGAGCTGGATGCGGCCGCCCGGAGCATTACATAAGATAGGCTGGTGGAGACATGCTGTCTGAAGCAGCCTAGTGCCAGAAGTGGGCTTGAAGCGGCACGGGTGGACGTTGGTGGTATACGAGAGTATGCGTCAGGTGTACGGATGTCTTCGTACGCGGTACGGGCGCACGACAATAGATCGACCTGAATTCTACAACATTTCCTTTAGACCCCAGCTCTGCACAGCACCATGTCCAAGACCACCAAGTTCTCCGGCGACGACATCTGGAAGAACAATGTTGAGAAAATCGTAAGTACAGGTCCTGTTCACGTCTTTCACCTACTAACAAACAGAACTCTGAGCTCCTCACCCTTACTTATGGATCAGTAGTGGCCCAGCTATGTAAGGATTTCAACAACAATTTTCATGAAGTCAACAACCAACTAGACAAAATGGGATACAACATCGGGCTCCGATTAATAGAAGACTTTCTCGCCAAGACAGGAGCGCAAAGATGTCAAAGTTTCAAGGAAACTGCAGAAATGATAAGTAAAGTCGGGTTCAAAATGTTCCTTAACATAACGCCAACCATTGAAAACTGGTCTACTGATGGCAAGTCGTTTTCGCTTATTTTGACAGAAAACCCACTTGCTGAGTTCGTCGAATTGCCTTTGTCCGCCGACTACAAGATCGAAAAAGAGTTATGGTACTCCCAGATTCTTTGTGGGGTGTTACGAGGATGTCTACAAATGGTTCAGCTTGACGTTGAAGTATTTTTTGTCAAGGATGCATTACGAGGTGACGATAAAACAGAAATGAAACTCAAACTAATTAAGGTGTTGAAGGACGAAATACCTGCAGGGGAAGATTAATATCAACGTTTTGCCGCATCCTCATATTTGGTCATTTATTCCCTCTCTTTGTCGTTATATACGTCATTACATGCACTTTCTGTAACCACTTTGGTTCACTTACCCCGTATTTTTCTCCCATCATGTGCTCTGCTTATAGAAAAAATAATGGGCTCGTTTTCCCACTCATTTTTTATATTTCGTACGCATGGTTGCTGATAACGATAAGTTTGTTTTTTTGCCTTTTTTTCTTTTGCCTCTCTTCTCTAACATGCTCTTCTGAGTTCATAATGACAAAACATGAACGTGACTATATCTCCTACCCGCAAGACCCTCCATCTGCCGGAGGTTTCAAGCCATTGCAATCAATTATGAAGAACGATGGCATCACCCCCAATGAAGACCAACTCAACATGCCTGACAAGGTCCATCAAATCGACTCCAATATCGTGGTGGAATTCATCAAAATCGTGGCCTATGACTTGGTTCTATGGTTCTTTGATATGATCATTCGTACGTTCTTCAGAGATATCCGTTCAAGAGGAACATTCAATATCCCCAAAAAGGGTCCTATCGTATTCGTGATTGCTCCTCATCACAACCAATTCGTGGACCCGATCATTGTGATGACAATTGCTCGAGAATTCGCGGGTAGAAGAATTTCCTTCTTGGTTGCTGCCAAATCCTACCGGAGAAAGTTCATTGGTACCGCGTCTAAATTGTGTAGTGCCATCCCGGTGGAAAGAGCCCAGGATCTCTTGAAGCTGGTGCCAGGGAAGATCTCCATAAACTTTGAAGATGACGAATTGATCGTAGAGGGTGAAGGGACGCGATTCACCAAAGACTGTATGGAGAAGGGCTTAATTGGATTACCTGAATCCATGGGGAACGCCCAGATAGCAGAGATTTACTCCGATACCAAACTTAAGTTGAAGAAACCATTTGCAATCCCCAAAGACCCAGCAAACCAGACAGAAAGAGACCAAAAGAAGATTTCATGGTTGACCGAGGGAACACCGTTCAAAGCAGCTCCACATATCGATAACAACAAGGTTTTCGAGGATGTTTTCCGCCATCTCAATTCGGGCAAAGTATTGGGAATTTTCCCTGAAGGAGGCTCCCACGATCGAACAGACTTGCTACCATTGAAACCGGGCGTGGCTATCATGGCCCTAGGTGCCGCTGCGACCAATACCACCGACCAGAACATCAATATCATCCCTGTAGGCTTGAACTACTTCCATCCGCATCGATTCAGATCTCGGGTAGTGATTGAGTTTGGTAAGCCCATCATAGTCACCAAGGAAGACGGTGAAAGATATCAACAGGACTCCCGAAAGGAAGTAGGTAAATTATTGGACTTAATCTCGCTCAAGTTACGTGAAGTCACGGTTACATGTAATGATTACGACACCCTAATGGCATTACAAGCAGCTCGGAGATTGTACACTTCTTCCAATCGAGAATCGATTCCACTACCATTGGTTGTGGAAATGAACCGAAGAATCATCAAAGGATACAACAAATACGCCGATCAACCGGATGTCATTGAACTAAAGAAATCAGTAATGGAATACAACAAGAAATTAATGGCTTTAGGATTACATGATCACCAAGTCGAGAAAATCAACACGACCAATCGTTTGGGGAACTTAGTGACATTCTCCAAAAGATTGTTCACTGTTGGTCTCTTTTTCTTACTAAGCTTGCCTGGTGTTTTGCTATTTTCTCCTGTATTCATAATCTCCAAACGAATCCTGAAACAAAAAGCCGACGAAGCCTTGGCTGGATCCGTGGTCAAAATCAAGGCTAACGATGTGTTAGGAACGTGGAAAATCTTGGTGGCTATGGTGATAGCGCCCATGTTGTATATTTTCTGGTCAATTTGTGGTACCATATTAATCAACTACCTCAACTTCTTACCCAAAGTGTCCAATTGGGTAAAATTCATTGTGTTCTACCTTTGGTCAGTTTTGACTACTTATTCGTCGTTGAGAATCGGTGAAGTTGGCGTTGACTACTACAAGTCGTTAACCCCATTAGTTTATTCCATATTATCTGCGCATGGTAACGTCAAGCAAATTGATGACTTGAAGAAGAACAGAGCAATACTCGCCAAAAAGGTGACGGAATTCTGTGATTTATATGGTCCAGATACTTTCGAAGATTATGATCAATTTTACAAGGGATATAATAATTTCAATCAAACCGATGAAGATGATAACATATTATTAACCAAAGTCGATACTGACCACAGCCGCACCTATAAGAAGCTTTCCAAGTTTCAATCTTTCGATCTTAATAACTTGGCAGATGTGCCAATTTTTTCGAACACCGGTTTTCTCGACTCATTCACGAACCATGAAGACGCGGACGATGACGATGACGATGACGATGATGAAGCCTTACCTGACCCAAGTCCAGAAACAAACACGAATCTAAGACAACGTATTAACGCAGCCATTACTAAAAATAGACAACAACAATAAGTCTTTTGGTAGATGGTCGTGTGATGGGTTCAAGAAATCACGGGGCCACGTCATACAATGTTCCCACCTCATCCAATGTGGGAGACTCAAAATAAGTAGGTACTTAAAATATAGTTAGTAACAAGAGGTAGGCGCAAGCATAATAGCGGCCAACAGGGTCAGTTTCACATGAGCTCACAACATATTGTCATAGGTGATTGTTTAACTCTATTATAACAAAACACTATACGAAACAAGGAAAAAATTAAGGTTTCTCAAATTACTGTTTTGAGAAGTAGGGTCTGAATTGGTTAGCGGCCATGTGCAGCAATCGTGGACTCAAAGCCCTCTTAGATTGAGCCCTGCCAAAATAAGTCGCGACCAACCCTATTTTGCAGGGCAGGTGTGCATTCTAGGTGCGCTAATCTAGATTATTCATGCGGTGGGACGCTTCTTATGCATCAAAAATACAGAAGTACATAAATACATAGAAATCCAGGCATGTTTGAGGCCGCCCACATCCAAGAAAGGAAGTTTTATATCTCATCAAGTAGTGTTATTTTTTCGAGCATTCATGGCCTCGGATTTAACACAACATCCTATAAGTACTATAGATCTTACAAGTTTTTTGTTAATTTTTTCGTACCTTCATAGTTATCAGCTGCAAAGTTTCCTTTCCTTCGTTATGAAGCTATTTATAATACTACTCGGCATACTAGGAGTGGTGGCCTCCACACCCATTCCCGCGGACACCGACCTCAGAGCCACCTCTATATCAAATTCATTTACAACTATTGTACCTGCTGGTCCAGGTAATGTGCAAAAGCAGATCAACTACAAAGATGAAGAGCAACCATCTTTTCGAGTTGGGGCAAAGGAACCCAATGCTTACATCTACGAAAAGACGAAAGGATACTTGGCAGAGAAAATTGTACCAAGAGACGATGTGCATGGGAGCAACATACGGTTAGGTTAGAAGGTTTATACGGATATAGCAAAATTAATGATCATGATTTTTTAGACTATTGTAGTAGTATATATGGATGTGTGTGGGTGTATTCCTGGTGTACGGGTTTATTCTAGCCAACCACAGGCGAGGCTGAACGGTGCTTTGGACCCGCCATGGTTCTGGCCTGACACTCCTGCCTCGGATCGGGCCTGACACTGGTTGTGGTTCAGCCTCTTGTCCCGGGAAGTAATCGTCAGTTAGTGTTACATGACTCAGAGAAGTGGATGGTTTGATAGTGTCTTTGGCTGTACAATACTAGAGATCTATGAATGAGCCGTCCCGTAGGCTCATCAAGGTATTAAGTAAAGTCTACATCACAGCAAAGAAGCTGTGTCAGTATATAGTGAAGGAACGAAATGTAGGATTTTTCGAATTTTTGAGAATAATGCAAATTTATGAAAATAATGACCAAAAGTTATTGTATGAGTATTACGTTTGGGCACATTTTTAATTAAGAAGTTTTTTCTTCCAATTTAATTTTCAATACTTGTTTGAGTAGCATCGCATTGCTATGTACTTACAGCTGCTCATGTAAATTCTACTTTCTGATGTTTGAGAGGAATAGAACTTAGGTTTTTCAGCTTTACGGTCTCCCCAAAACTTTCATCAGCCGCCTGAAGTAGCAAAATCTCTTCATTCAGTCTACTTCTACCGTTCAGCTTTGACCGTCCGTATCCCATCTGCTAGAGCTTTCAGCACTCTGCATCTAAGCCCACCAACAGAACTCCATCTAGAACAAGTTGCAAACGAAGGCTCAATGTACACCCGTGCATCCCAATTAACGGAATGCTACATCCGTGCCTCTCTTTTTTCCGTTTTCGTCTGTTTCGGTTTCTTTTTTCGCATTAGATTATTTTTTAGCTCCGGTAGTGGCAAACAAATGGTTATCAGCCCGATTGAGTCACTCCTTCATTGATGAGTTTCGGATCCACTGTCATTTATAATAGGAACCTCATTTTCTTTTTGTTTTTTTGATCCCTTTTCTTTAGTAAACACACCAAGATGAAAGTTACTATTAGATTATCTACCGAAACCTCCTACTCCGTCACCATCCCCAATAATTCCACTGTGGAGGACTTGAGAAACTCCGCAAAAGTGGCTTGTCCCTCTAGCGCCAAGTTGCCAGCAGACTTCAAATTAATTTATAACGGAGAGAAGTTGGCGCCTTATTACAAACCTTTACTGAGCTTCAACATCAACGAAAACGATACCACAACCACCGTCATACTCATGAACAACGGTAGCGATACCCCTATCACCTTGTCGCCACCGGTAGCTCCAGCCGAAAGCGTCGAAGCGGTGGTTGCTCCCAAGAAGAAAACGAAAAAGAACAGATGTTCGCTCAAGACTTGCAACTCAGCTCCTTTACGATTAGTCGGCGACTGCGGCCACTGTCACGGCAAGTTCTGTGCCAAACATCGTTTATTGGAAGACCACTACTGCCAGGGTTTACAATTCTGTAAGGATAGTGCGCATGAGAGAAATGCCATGAAATTGCATAGCGAAAGTACTATTGTTAGCAAGGTCTAGTCATCCGCTACCCTCCCAGTTACTTGTTCCCTTACCGTTCCAGGTATTATCATTTATGTGTTCATTTCTTCGTTTTCGTCAGCCTTTTTCACTCAATCTCTTCTTATTCCCCTTTTCTCCCGCATGATTTCATGTTTGGTGGTACAGCACGCTAATGGTCCTTTTCTTTTCTTTCTTATAGTTTTTTTGAACTTTCATAGTCAAAGAGACTGAAATGGCTCTACCTTATAGACTACAGAGCTTACCCCTTATAGACTACATGTTGATTACGACTTTTTGTTGACGTTTGTAGATTCTATTTTATTTCTCTTTTATACCCACGGTTATGATTTCATGATTCATCATCGTTGTTTAACAAGTTTTGTAGGATGTTCTCGTACTTTCCATTGGTGGCATTATTGGCATTAACCAACAACTTTTCTGCCTTTTTGTAGTTCTTCTCTTGGTCTTCACTTTCAAGCTCATACAAATTACCCAATGAAATTAATGCTTCGGCGATATTCACCCAACTTTCAGGCTCTAAATCGTCATTAGCTTCGTTCAAGTATTCAATGGCCTTTTTCACCAATTTTTGAGATATCTTTCTTGCTTCTTTCTTAGTCAATCCATTGATGTCTTTTGCCTTGACCAGAGTATCGTACTCTAATGTGGTGAAAATATTTATTGGTTCTTCCGCCTCTAATAAGTAAGATTGTCCAATTTTAGAGCAAATAACTTTTCTCAATTTTTCATCCTTATTCTCTTCTTGCTTATCGAGATTGGTCAAGAAAACTAGAATATGGTCCCTCCACCATTGATTGTACTTATCGGTATTTCTAACACTATGTAGTGGATGTTGCTCACACAATTCCACTGGTACATCGTCCTCATCTTCTTCGTCATCACTTTCTTCCCCTTCAAGTTTTTCCTGCCCAAAGTTATCGACAATATCCAATAAATCATCCAAAGCTTGCAAATTATCGAAATTGTCTTCGTTGAAGGCTGAATAGTCCCCTTTGGACTCACTCAAGCCCTCACCAATTTCATAAGCTTCTAATGCTTGGTCCAATAATTGCTCTACGTTGTTTTCAGCATCAAGTTTACTATCAGGAGTCAACTTGGAGATGATCTTCAAAGGAATCAAATTAAGCAAGATTTTGCACTTCGTGAAGTTTAAAACTATCGACTCGGGAAACTTTTCTAATCCGATGTCAGCCCTCTCAATAGCTGCATCGAAGAATTGTTTAATTTTGGCTTCATCGTCATTATTATACTGAGGTAAACTTGACAATGCTAAGGCATAAATAGAGTAGAATTCTTCTGGTAATACCTCTTCTTTCAATGCCTCAGAATTATTGTACTTTCTCAATATCCGGTCGCACTCATGTATTAAACCATTCACTACCAATTCATTTTCCTTGTCTCCTTCGTTGTACACTTTCCACAAGGCCTTTAATTGTCCTAGGTCATCGTTGGCATCTAGTTCTTCGTTGAGTTCAACGGTCAACTCGTCCTGTTTGGTTTTTGCAACAGGAGCTTCTTGACCAGGACTGGTTGTCTTTAGCTTCTTGGACTTGGCGACTTTGCCGAGCCCCAAATGTCTTTTTTTACCCATAATAGCTGCTGGAATTGAAGGCTGCAAGTGAAAAATAAAATCATCACCTCATATTCACGGCCTACGTGCAGGACACCTGATGGAATGTACGGGTCTGATTGGGCTGAGTTCAAACCCCGCGCGGTTTTAGAAGTTTCGATACGGATTCGCACGTGACTTCACCTCATCGAGAAGCTATCCATTAACGATGGAGAAGTTGTCATGAAAAATTGCACAAAAGATAGCATATATATAGCAGTGATTACAATCTTTCGAAAACTAAAAAGACATTAGCAGAAACAGTGAAAAATGTCCCTTTTACTTACTTCCAGTAACTGTAAAGGGGAGACCCATATAATAATAACCAACGGGACTACTGCTATGTCGAATGTTACTTCCCTTCGTATCAACACCATCGTGGAATCTGGGGCCAACCCTATACTTTTGATAGACGGAGACAGTAAAGTTGAAGAGACTGCGTTCCTGCTTTCCACTCAAGATCATATAAAGTCAAAGAAATTAATCATTCTCCAGCAGAAATTTGACATCAACCTCTTAAGACAACTTGGAAGAGATGAGGTGGATAACTATGCTGACAGGGTATTTGTTATCTTACCCATTGCCGAGAACGAGCAAAAAACAGCTATATCAGTGCAATGTCGTAAATGGAGAATCCCCATAAATGTGTCAGACTCTCCTGATACCAGTACTTTTGCCCTACTATCCACATTCAGACAGGGTGACTTTCAATTGGGAGTCACGACCTCAGGTAAAGGCTGTAAGCTAGCTTCTCGGATCAAGCGTGAATTGGTGGGCCACTTACCAAACAATATCGGGGACATTTGTAACAAAATTGGTGAACTAAGAGCAAACATCCAAAAAGAAGACAACATAAACGTTTTCCCAGTGGGTGAAAATGATGACGATACTATTAATACCAGTAAATTCAACTCATTGATTGAGGAATTTAACATGACTCAGGAACAACAAAGACTCAAGAGAACAAGATGGTTATCACAAATCGTTGAATACTTTCCTCTTTCCAAATTGAATGATGTTTCAATCAACGATTTAACAGCAGCCTACAAACAAGACAAAGAACTTCAAGAACCTCCAGCAAAAAAACAGAAATCAGCTGCAGGTTCTATTTCATTGGTGGGTTCTGGTCCAGGTTCAGTGTCTTTATTAACCCTTGGTGCCATCCAAGAGATCTTCTCTGCCGATTTGATCCTTGCAGATAAGTTGGTTCCGCAACAAGTTCTTGACTTGATTCCTCAAAAATCAACAAAGCTCTTTATTGCAAGAAAATTTCCTGGTAATGCCGAAAAAGCACAACAGGAACTTCTCTCTATCGGTTTGGAAAGCTTATTGAAAGGTGAAAAAGTGGTGAGGTTGAAACAAGGAGACCCATACATCTTCGGTAGGGGTGGTGAAGAATATAATTTCTTCTCTGGCCACGGCTTCACCCCCATTGTTATTCCTGGTATCACCTCTGCCCTTTCCGCTCCGGTGTTGGCTAATATTCCAGTTACTCATCGTGGGTATGCTGATCAGGTGTTGATTTGTACCGGTACAGGACGTCGTGGGGTTTTACCTGACTTGCCTGCTTTTGTCAAATCAAGAACTACGGTGTTTTTGATGGCCCTTCATAGAGTTGTGGATTTGATTCCTCATCTCATCAACGAAAAGGGATGGGATGCAGATTTACCCGTTGCCATCGTCGAAAGAAGCTCATGTCCTGATCAAAGAGTTATCAGAACCACTCTTTCGAAGACAGCAGAAGCAGTGGAGGCTTGTGGTTCAAGACCTCCAGGATTATTGGTCACCGGGTATGCGTGTGAAGTCATAAACAACGAACTCAGGAAAGACGGTAAACCTTGGGTGATTGAAGAAGGATACGAATACACCAATACTAATTTAAGTCAATTTTTGGCATTAGCATCAACCGTTAAAAAGGATACTCACTACATTGAAACGAACGTCTCGGCCACTCCACCACCAGAGACCGCTGCATAATTATTTATTACTTTACTTCTTCATAGCATAAATCATAATAGACATTTGTTACTTAGCATAAATCATAATAGACATTTGTTACTTAGCATAAATCATGATACACAACTAGAAATGTCATACAAAATCTGGGGTAGTTCACGTGCACAATATCACGTGACTAATACTAAAAATCAAATATGAAAGCTTCCTTGATAAGCAGCATTTCTTGGACAAAGTCTCATCCTTCCAGTCCTTCAATTGGAATATATCGAATGTTAGCAACTCAGACCAGAACAGGAGCATTCCTGCTTCGAGCCCCTATTAGCCACAACTTCAAAAATTATCGGCTTTTTGGAACTTCTCGTCGGTTGCAGTCAGACATTGCTTTCGTTTTCGATATTGACGGTGTGCTACTTAGAGGAAGTAAAGCATTAGATAGTGCTAAACCAACGTTGGAATTGTTGAATGATAAGAAGATCCCATTCATATTGCTAACTAATGGTGGAGGAGTGAGTGAAAAAGCGAGAGTAGACTATATTTCTGAGGAGGTCGGAGTTCGAATTTCTCCATTACAAATAGTCCAAAGTCATACACCTATGAAAGTATTGGCAAAGAATAAGACCTACAACAGAGTGTTGGTGGTTGGTGGTCCTGATGACAAGGCCAGACACGTTGCACTTGATTATGGATTTGAAGATGTTATCACCCCAGGTGATATCATAAGACAGACCCCTGCCTTGTCTCCTCATCATAGATATACTGCCGACCAATTTGAAAAGTTCACAGTAGAAAACGCTGATTTAGATACTCCTCTAGATGCTATCTTGGTTTTCAACGATCCACGTGATGCTGGAACAGATCTCCAGGTTGTGAGCGACTTGCTCAATTCGGATGGGGGAAGAATTGGTACAAGAAGATCTGTCACGAATGGAAGTGACAAACAGGAACCTTCGATTCCTATTTTGTTCAGTAATAACGACTTTTTATGGGCAAATGACTACCCGTTGCCTCGGTTTGGTCAAGGGGCATTTAGAATAGCAGTTGAAGCATTGTACTCGGAGTTCAACCAATTAAAGCCCCATGAGAAATTGCGTTCGACTATTTTTGGGAAACCATTTAAAGTACAATATGACTTTGCCCATTCAGTGTTGATTGACTGGAGATCGTATTTATTGGGGAATAAAACACATGGACATGATGACATAAACTTACCTAGTTTGAATGAAACTCCACAAAACACTCCATTCAAGAGCATTTACATGGTGGGTGACAATCCTGCATCTGATATACAAGGTGCTAATGAGAATGGCTGGAAATCGTTATTGCTTAGAACCGGAGTCTATAGAGACGAGGACTGGGATACCATTGTAGCCAAGCCCACTGATGGAATTCATGACAACGTTTATGAATCAGTCACCTATGCGTTGAAGGAAAACGGACACCTTTGATTCCACCAAGCACGATGGGGGCAGATTAATTAAGCACAAAGTAGATTTATAGATGAAAACACGATTTCATATGCGGTGACTCTCGATTCTACAGATCGTATGCGCAAGTCAAACCTTTCTATTCTTATCAACCCAGCGAGCCAATAAAAGCTTGGTGATCGAGGTCATAGATTTGCGCTAATTTGCACCCGTCTTTCATGGCAGATGAAGGAGAAAAAAGCATCTGAAAATCAGACAAAAATATTTTTACCCGCAGATTATGCACCGCATTACCGACACTCCGAAGCATGACAAATAAGAAGGTGAAACATAGGGCCTTACAGAAGATCAGTAGAAAGCTGATGCATAGGGTTCAACAGAGTGTGTTCAGGAAGATGAAACACGGAGTCTGGCAGTCAAAAGACCCTGTTGCTGCAGCTAACCCTACTCTGTGGTTGGAATCTGTAGGTGCTTTAATTTAAGAGAACATAATAATACGATAGCACTAACAGGGAAGTTGCGTCTTCGGTTAAAACTATACCTCGCAAGCAGAGGTGCATGATGCTACCGCGCATACCAGATGCGTCTTAGGTAACGCCGGGTTTGATCATATGCGCACATTTCGGAGAAATATGCGGGGCTTAAGAGATGAATTTTTTTTGTTCAAATTCTAGAGCCCTTGTCCATTTCCACAAAAAGCCTTTTTAAGGTTTCAGTTAAAAAAGGGTAGAACATTAAACTATTTTTAACAAGAAAAAACTCTGGTTACGACTCGAATGATCTCATGTACCTTAGTAATTGAGTTGCCCAATTGAGCATGAGATTTTTATTTTTTGTCTGACCAATTTATTGTATCAGCAATGTGTATTTGGATCTTTGCCAGGGTTACAGTGGCTTGATGCCCAAAAATTAAGGAGGAGGATGAAACAAAAAAATATTGCTTCCTTTCATCTCTTCTATTGCTTGGTATATGTCTCCGCCCCTCCTCAGTTTGTTATGTGCTAAGAGAAGATGAGCGGTGCTTTCCATGTCATCTCAGGAAATCGTACATTTTCTGCAAAATTGTCTGCTGGTTGGTGTTGTCCCATTTTTGTGCATAAAAAAGTGAGAAACATATGAAAAAATCTTACCCGAAACTACCTTGGTAACACTAATAGCTAATTTTGGGCTGTAGAAAGAAAAGGCGACGTGGTTTCTTGGACATATCTTGGAACATGAAATCCTGGGTACAAGAAGCGATCGATGATGATGATTATGCAGACACCAAGACGATTCCTTCACACTATTGTACTAATGCAGTATGGAACATTTTTGCTTAGTTAGAAGTCGACTGTTTCCCGGTTCCATCATCCAAGCTACGCAAATCCCTGGGTATTCCCTGCGTCGACTGTTTCCCGGTTACATCATCCAAGCTACGCATTTCTCTGGGTATTCCCTGCGTTGATGCTGTGAAGCACACGTCTAGACAGCGACAGAATAAAAATGACACATAAAAAAAAGAACATGTTGCATTTGTAGTGCATTTGTAAATCCAGTGGTGCATCGGTAAATATTTTCTATGTTAGTTTGTGTTAATAATATTATTAATACGAGGGAGATGGTTTTTTCTCTTGTTTTCTTACTATCAAAACAACTTCTACTACAGATTGACAGGGTTCCATCCATTGGGAGAATTTCATGGTGGCAGGTATTTTTTCAAGCACCAAGAGAAAGCTGTACATGCAAACCTCAAACACGCCGAGCCGTGGAGAACGACATGTTGGTTACAGATGAACTATATTGTGGGGATTGAGTATTTTTGGGTTCATTGGAGTCAAGAGTTTTTTCTTGTATGGCGATGAACTCGAATAGTTCATGTGGTATGCTGAGATTGTGATACCCCGAGATTTTCGAACGTTAAAAAGAAGTGCTGCAGAAGGTTTTCGGCTCAGGGAAGGCAAACATCCGTGGCCTATACAGCGACTATGGTGACCTTGGTAGCATGGCCAAGATATTGCACAGAAAAAAGAACAGGCTGTTTGATTCGTGGCACCAATGGGGTACAGGACTGTACACCAATGTTCGTAAACTCGTCCACTTCATCTGTTGGGCGGCGTTGAGCTTCTCGACGTGAAGATCAGTGTGCCTCAATGTGGAGTTTTTCAGTGATGGGGCAAAGTGATTTTGAACGGCGACCCCCAAATGTATGTTGACTACCGTATACGTGCAATGCATTGATGTTAGATTTCCTAAATAGACATAAAGTGAAGATTACAATCAGAAAGTTGCTATTTTGGAGGCTGCAGGCTGCAGCAAGCGGACCAAAACCGGGCTTCCACCACATAAACATAGAATTCCAAGATCCGGGTTCCTCAGCCGCCGTTCACACACACAAAGATTCGTTGTACTTACTCAATCCAGATAGAAGAGAATCTTGCCCGAAACCCACGCTTGGTCGTAAAAAAAAGGGTCCGATTTAACAAATAGACGAGCAACTCCATGATTGGCTTCAATCTTTGACCCTTCCTATAATATTCAATCTACGCGTAATGTTGCCTATGATTCTGAGTAAAGTTTCAATAACTTTGTATTGTTCGTTTTATTTTTTTTCTTTTTCGAGTGGTCTTTTAATAAATTCCCCGTCTTCCTGGCCATTAAAGGAGATTCAATCAGATATCTCATGTAGGTACTCGTTCTCCCAAAATTTCATTCCCTGTGCATCATTTGGGATACTTGGAAATTATGAGGCAAGTACGTGAGTTGGGCCCTATTTGTGGTATAATAGAATGGAATGGACTTAGAATGTCTGACTGAAGAGATGCTTGAAGGCGTGCGAGGGTGTGGTGGATGTCTGAACTGAATGGTGGTGTCTGACTGCGCCAGGTCAATACGGTCCTATCTACAATGTAAATCTACAATCGGATAACTTGGATGTATTATTAAATGTGATGGTTTGTTTGAAATGTTAAATTAAAGTAGTGAGCAAGAATTGAATGCAGATCATAGCGATGGACTAGGAGATTAGATGAAAGGTGTTGTAAATACGTAGTTGAGCGAATGATCCGTGGGTAGTAAATGTTTTTCTGTGTCTATTTCACGACTGTCTGAGTTCGTCTGTGTCCTTGGCTAGTGTCTGCATCAGGCGTCTAGAAGTCTGCCAGAGTCTGTCTAATGACGAAGTAATGGCATTGCACTGTAGTTATGACTCATGATTGGTGGAGGTAAAGGTAAGCTTGATGACGAGAGCGGGAAGTGTGGATGGGCATGGCCTGGTGGTGGTAACATTTGTGGGGCCGGTTGAGAATGCTGAGGAGGAGTTGGATGAGTTTGTGCTTGCTGTTGATGCTGGTAAACTTCTGAAGCAACTGCTTCATGTTTTAACAAGTTATTTTCGTTGAGCAATTGCTTCTTGATAGAAATTCTTCTACCGTTTTTACCCTTGCAAACCTTGTTGTTCAAGACTTCTTCAGCAGCCAAAGCAGCACCTTTTCTCTTAACCAACTTGGCATGGAATAACCCACAAGCATTACACAAGGTTCTCACTCCATTTGGTCCTCTTCTCCATTCGGGAGTTTCAGTGGTTCCACATCTGTGACACTTGTTACTGGGTTTATTGATAACTTCCGGCAAGGAGTATTGTGGAGATGCAGTTGCTCCAGGCATCCCCCCGTTATACATGTGTGGTCCTTGGTAAGCAACATGCTGCTGTTGGCCCGGTTGATAGTAATATGGCTGATAGTATGTACCAGGGGAAGAGTACGCTATTTGCTGCTGGTGTTGAGGGAGTGGAGGTAAATGGATAGGAGACTGGTGATAGGTGTAGTACTGAACCGGAGCATGTCCACCTGGAGCAGGTTGATGTTGGATTGGAGCAGCAGCCTGAGTTTGATTGTTACTTTGCTGCTCATAGTATGGAATGGATGGAGATGGAAGCTTTTGAGCATTGGTATTGACAGCGGAATTAGCTAAGACATAATTGGATGCACCACTAGGTTTAATTGGATACTTGAAGTGATTAGTATCCTTGGGAGATCCAATACTTTCAGAAGAAAATGGCCGAGGGGCGGTGGTTGGTGACACCCCTGTGCTGTTGCTTGCCGATGGATTAAGAGATGGTAAAACCCGTTTTTCTTCTTTTAAGCTTGGAGATTGTTTATTGGAGTTTGATGTTAATTCATTTATAGATGGCAATCTAACCCGGTTTGCTGGATTTGGAGTTGGAAGTGCAACTTCTTTAATCGAAGAAGTAGTAGAAGTAGTAGACATTCTTCAACAATTACCGGATAGGAAGTTCAGGGATAAAAGTTGGGAGTAGATAGTCAATATCAATAGAAAATTAGTAAAAGGATCGGATGCCTAGAAACGATGTCGGCTAACAATGTGACTGGAGGGAAAAAAATACTTCAGGAGCCTGAGAAACAAGATCGAAAAATGATAAATGATTCTAAAGAGAACGATATCTAGAATATATAGTTTCTTAGGAAAAACAAAAAAAGAGGAGTGGGGAATGAAGGTTTATATATAGTTTTTTGAAGTTTGATAGGAAAATAAAAGATATGGTGATGATTGAGGGACTGAAGTTATTTATGTCTAACGTAAAATAAACTTTATCTGTAGCATGAACTCGCATGCTTTAAAATATTATACAGGTGTCTTCAAAAAAATAATTTTGGAGAAAATATCATGACAAAAAATAAAGCAAGGTGCATGAGCATAGTGCGATTGAAAATATACCAGAGAGAAGGCGATAGGGTACAGCATACGAAGGACAAAAATAGTTGCATTTTTGATGAGTGGTTGAATTAAAGTAAAATTAGAAGAAGTCAGGGAAAACAACAAAAAATAATTTTAAGGAGAGAATAAATATTTTCTATACAGCACAGTCAGACATTTTTTTTTACAAGAATGTTTCCGAAAATCAGACAATTTTGGAGAGGAACTTTTTCTTCTCTACAGGACCCCCACCAGCTTTTTCTCTTAGCTTGACATCTTATTTCAGAGTAGCTCAATAAGTAAATTATGGCTCAGTCACACTAGATCTTGCAGAAAATTTGTAGACATAGGCATCTACAAAATGTTCTTTCCTCCAATACAAGTTTAGTCAGATTCTCGGGACGTAAGTAACCTTCCCTACAGAAGATGAAAAAGAAAATGATGCGGAATTATGTCCTGCATACACATTGCGCTTCAACGGGGGACAGGCCATAATAATTCCAACATGGTCTACATTTGACAATTGTTCCCTCTTGATGATAAGATTGAAAATTTCACTTCGGATAAACGTGGTTCAATCTTATCCATCCTATCAGGTCATATAATTTCACTATTGAAAAATTGCGCTTCTGGTGAAATTGTAATTGCACTGGAAAAGCAATTAACTAAACAAGTATCAGGTCTAAAGTTTAATTTTCTGTACCTCGTCAAACCATCTAGATTTGATGTATTAATAGCAGTTAAAAATCTGTAGTCAGTGTCAAATCGGGGGAGCTAATCGTACCAAACTCAAGTGAAAACCGCCGCATTTATTTTAATATTTAAATCTCTCACTTCGGTTAAGCCTTTGTTATCCGAGCTTCTCCTAGTAGACATTAACCGCTCACATTTGGCGATATTCTCTCAACATGCTTTATGCAACTGACGGCGGTTAATTCACAAGTCAAAACTTCTATTTGAGGGTTTCAAGAAATAATAATCTGAACCCGGGTCACCTGAGAAACACAATGTTTCCGGTTGAGAACAATATATGTCACTTTGAAACCCTTCCTACTTGCATCATTCCATTGGAGTTGCAGCAAACAGGGTACTATACAAAGAATATTACATCTGTAACAGAAGGAAGGTACTTTTTCGCTTAGTGATACAGCCGTTCATAGAAATGTGCGGCCCAGACGCCGTAGGTTGACAGCATAGGCCAGCTAGGTGTAGCCCCCCAGTGACATCTGTGTCAAAATCTCAGTGTTTAAGTTAAAGAAACAGATGATGCTTCTTTTTAAACCTTATTGTATATGTACACTGTTCTCAGCAACTCATCAAATCTGACAAGGCAATAGCCATTGCAGATCTCTTTCGGGATACGTGATCTCATGTTGAATAAGAAAGAGAACGTTTTACTCTGCCTATATCCCCCAACGGAATCAGCATTCGTATATGCATTTTGAATGAAGTCAATCACAAATCGTTTACTCAAAGATTAGATTGAACACATAAGTATATCACGCGGAGTGGCCAAGGGAAAAAACCAGACAAAATAAACTTTGGTGTCTGATGACTTTCGATACGATACTTCAGACTCGGTTTTCAGCGGGCGAGATAATTCCAAAAATAGAAGAAAGCACATTAGTTATGAACCCTGGAAGTAAGATTATTTTATATGTATTTTTCCTGTGTGTCTGGCCTATGTGACTTGATTTTTACATTTGTTGCATCCAGCAGTTTACACCTGAGATATGATCTCGTAGAAGTCGATCAGAAAGGAGAGGCGTACACCATCTTGTCGATGGCGCACTAATTGGAGTCTGTGTCAGCATTGATTTGTTTTGGGGTACATGTAAAGACGAAGGAGGTTATTGCTCTACATCGGTAGCTATAACCTTGATGCAAGTATTGTTGTAAATCTTTGTTAGCATCTCAACATGGTGACAGCAAAATAAGCTGTGTAGACTTCTTAACAAGTTCAAGTGCATGTGAAATTATTATTATACATTGTATTGATCATCGCTGATTTAAGTTTCAGCTATCAGGCTATCTCGGATAATCATGGAGATATTTTTAAAGCCTGTAAATTAAGTTTACAGATTCTTATGTAAATGTAATTCCTCCTCAGTAATTATAGTTTTGCACCTAATTTTGAATTTTGTCTACCATTTATTGAACTATTTCTATATTATTTTGCGAAATATGAATAGTATTTTTGTCTGACGACTTTCAATAAAGTTTCTTTTATGGTGGCCGTACCTCGGTTGATGTCAAAAAGAGGCAACAATGCCAAGTCATCACTGTCAGATATACTTCCTATAACATGTTATTTTTACTAGAAACACTTCAACGTGATGTAATTATTGAAATGACCGCGATTGAACAAGTTAATGAGGTTGTGCAAGCAAAGTGTTTGCCACATGCCGGGTACTGCAGCACCAACGGAGGGCTGAAGCATCCTCAACCTTCATTAAATGTTGCGAAATCTGCTTGGCTCTTATTTCGAGTTTCGAAGAAGTCGGCTAACAAATAGTATAGGCCACACTTCTGAAATGGAATTTGAAGGAGAGGTGTCTCGATTGAGTAGTCCCAGACGAGACGGGAAATATGTTCAAGACCCTACTGGTCATAAATTCCTATTTAGGATTTGGGTTGAACTCTTGCCCTTCACTTTTGCCGATAAAATAATATTTTTTATTCTGAATCGTTTTTTATATGCTGTGTACCTTAATCAGGACACCCGCGTGTTATTAACGTATGTTTATTTTCAGGTACAGCATCTCTTACCCGAATCAGATAAATGAATGCAACATCAGGTTCACTCTTGGATCCGAAGAGGGTTCATTTAAAATTAGACCCAGATGGCAAGCGTCGGCTAATGTAGAGAGATTAAGGTTACGAATTCTACATTATTATACCAATTGCGCCCAGTGATTACTGAAACTTGCCTGGGCATAGGACGGAAATCCAGAATTATAATGAAATATTCTAACTGAAAAGACAGAGCATGTGATTACCCATTAATTAGCAAGTCAAAAAAGATAATCTTGAAAAACCCCCAGGAGCAGATTAAAAATGCAGGAGAAGTAGAAGTGGGCCAATTTAGCAAAGTCAAAAAAACCAAAATAGTCTAACCTTGACAAACATCAAAGAAGTACAAAATGTCTGCAAGAAATATTGAATTAAACAGTTTAGCTCATATTTAAGGTTAGGCTATGTACATTAGGAGTGTATGGTTATTTCAGCCAATCTAGGCTGTCATCGTTTGGTTGAAATTGTTCCTACTATATCACTATACTGAATTTTTTACACTTTAAACTTTAAGCTGCAGTCCTTTTGGCCGATGGAAGAATTTAAACCAGCTGATAATCCTAAAATCCTCACGATACGTGATTGTTCTTGGTCAGTCCTTTTCCATGCCAAATTGGCTTCTTTATAACAGAATCCAAATTAAGGAGAAAAGCTTAAATATTCCTGCTAGAGAAATGACCCATAGGTACAGCAGAATTGATAAATTAAACATCGTCTAATCACCTACGAGAGATTAGATCAGTTCCTTCGCGAATCCGAGTCCAACAGACATACCGAAAAAAAGAACAATTGGGAAGTAAGATTAAATTATGCATGTCGTAGCCTTGGACGTCCTTGGCCGATAACCACAGCTTATGGTTTAACCTCGGCATCAGCCTTTTCAATTTCTGTGCTTTCAATAAATTTCATTCTATTGAACCAACTTCTAGTTTCAACTCCTTTGATCTAGATTTTAGTAGTTTACGGTTGATAAGAGTGCAGTATTATTTTTTTCAAAACTACGGTACAAAATTGCGCATCGACTAACCTGCAAGGGTCAACATGCAGACAAAATGCAGGCTTAACAGGAGCAAGAAGAAAATGAAGAAAAAGATTTCTTTACATTAAATTATCAAACAGAGAATGACCTTGCGGCTTTGCACAGTTTGAGCCTGATGAAAAGTTGAAGAAGTCAACAATATAGGAGGGTACATATAAAACTTTTCATTTGGTTTGCCTATAATGGCCACTTGGCAGTTAGACACTAAAAATCTTTGAAATTAGGACTATATGCAAGCAATGACATCACTAGAACTCTAACCATAAATGAATACTCATTAGTGGCCTGAGGTCGAGTCTTTGAGAATTATAGCGCTACAGACATTCCAAAAATTTATGACTATTCTTACCTGACTGGATGATGTATTTTGATTAACTAGTACCAACTGCTGGTAAGCTAAAAAGAAGATAATCTTGTAAAATTCAAATAGAGAGTAGGTGAGATAACTGGATCTCGAAATTGCCAGGGATACAAAGGGGTAAACGCCTTGATTAACCAAGTGATAATTTATTTATAGAAAAAAGAAAAGCAGAGGCAAACAGGTCTTTTTCCTGTCTTAGAGGTTGTCCACTTACAAGGGTTTCTTCATGTACAAGAAAAAAGAGCAACAACTACAACTGTAGAAGACACCGTTTAGTCCTATTCATCGGAAGAATAGCAACAGCATTCCATGCTTGGAGATATCTCAGTAACAATAATCGAACAAGAGACAAATATACCCGAAGAATAGCATTGCATGATTCAATTAGTTAAAAGAACATCATGCGGAGATAAAGCAGAATAGAATAAAGGATACGCAAATGCATGAACCGGACATTCTTATAGATACAAAAGCATCGTGGTGTGAAAGTGACTACAGTATCACGCTGACATGCATAAGACAGGCGACCCACATGCAGACAGAGAAAGATTTCCAGCGCGATTTGTTAAAAATAAATCGGGCATCTTGCTTAATGGAAGTTTCTTATGCAGATTCTTGCTACATTGCACAAAAGAGAGGAAATGTAAGTGTGAGAAGAAAAAAATATTCTGCTTGCACGTGGATGACGGTGCATAGGGCAATATTCTTGTGTTATCAGCCTCTTGCGCAATTCTGTATATACTGATTAAATAGGTGGCTTAAAAGAAACGACTTGATTTGGAAACCTCACACATAACACTCTGTAGGTAGGCTTCCAGAAGCTCACTAAAAAGAAGTAACGTTTCAGGATGAATAAGCCGTCTCTCCTTTTTTTGTCCTCTATTGCAACTTAATAAATAAACTTTTTTTCTTTTTTCATTTTCCAGGCAACTTCTTGCGACAGTTCTGGGGTGTAGATTGTGTAATAGAGACATTAAAATATTTTGTAGACATCTTCTGGATTTTTCTTGACCATTAGATTACAATCAAACTAGAATTAGATTTGGCGATTATAAAGTATACCCAGTGACTCTCTTATGTGACACGTCAACCTTTCAAGTTTTGATCTCTATTGATTCACTCTCCAAGAAGAGAAAAAATAAAAAGTAAGTGTGTACAAAAAGGATCGCCGTAATCAAAGGTTAAATGGTGCCTCAACTTTAATGTGTCGCATTCTTAGAAATTGAAGATTGTATACCTTGTTTGGGTTTGTGTTAGCCGATAAATATCTCGGAAGAACTTCAAGTTGAAGTGGTCATCTGAGAATGTTACCACCATATTTCCTCTAAGGTATGCTATTAAGAAGAAATGGGTAGCCATCTACATTTTCTTTTGACTAGAAATGTATCTATTTAATTATGCGTACATATTTCCTGAGGAATTCTTGGAAACAAAGATCTTACAAGCTTCTAGACGTGATCCCTTCAGAACTATAAACGTATTTGTGTGGCTACATTTCGTTGATCAAGCACAAAACCAAAAAAGCTTCTATGAATAGAATATAGGTATAACTATGTATGTACTCAATGATCATCGGTGGTATTTGCTAGAAATTGAAACCAGCTGGGCTTGTAAGAAGTGTCTCGATCTTGTGGCCAGAGAAAAAAGCCCTGTCCACAGCTACATCAAATGCGCTTCTGCATAGATGGTGTACAATGGGTAATGCTGTCTTATGTGGTTTGAAAGTTTTGCTTCAACGCAGATCAGTCCGAAGAGTTAAGTTGTAACTGTAAGCTTTTGCAAAAGTCTGGAATTTCATTGACGAAAAAATGTTGGGCACTAAAAAGGTAATCTTGCCGTGTCAGAAGACGCATAAGCACCGAATTTGTGAAATGGAAAACACATGTTGTCAAGGTAGTAGGCCACCTCATGTATGATCTGTCGTTGAAATTAGTTTTTTTTGTCTGCCGAGCCTTTAATCAATGTAAGATTCGATAGAATTAAAATTTTTTCCCAAACAGGAAAGTTTACGCCTGCCCCCATACGTAGTTAAGTAACATTGTGCTTTAAAAAATTGATCCAATAGACTTTATTATCCTTGGATGTGCTTGCCAATACTTTGTTACAGCCTGCTTTACACTCGCAGATGTAACCAACTGCAGTGGGGTCAAGGGACTGAAGTTGCATGAATATTATAAGATTCTAAATTACGGAATGCAGACAGAATCTAGATATTTTTGTCATGGCGCATGCACTGTTAGCATATTATCGGGGTCTCCAAATTTGACTGGGGGGAAGCGGGTGGGGGTTCACTTCTAAGCATTTACTTCATAGGTGAATGGCCCCATCTCTCGGCATTGCAAAGAAAGTTTCAATGTAAGCGCCGGGCAGTTCTGAATCCATTAGGATTGGCCCTGTTCGAGAAGTATGGAAATACCAGGGCAAGTTTCCGAAGGTGAAACACCTGATGCTTCAAGGTGGTTGGTAGTGTTTGAGTAATTGCAGGTTACAAAGTATCTAATAAGATCCGATCTGCAGCAAAAAGATACTCCTTTGTTGCTCGAGCCTCAGAATGTTATCTGAAGCTACATACAGAATGTTAGCAGATAAATTTTTTTGTATGGGACCATTTTCTTACATATTTTTTTCTTAGAGACCGATGCGGAGCTTTCGGGGCGTTCTGACCACTTTACCACCTACGCTTAATCAATACAAGTTGACAAGGAAAATTTCAATTGCTACTCCTCTATCGGTTAAGTTTCTTAAGCACTTTTATTGGCTTCTATGCACCTAAATAATCTTACACCAACTATGAAACTCCCAGGTTCAATTCCTTGGTTGGGAGTTTTTCTATCCGCTTACGTAAGCTAACATGGAAGTGAGAAAATTAACATTTTGACTGGCTAAAAAAGCGAAGTAGTTGAAACAACTTGTTTAACTGTTGAAACACCCATATAGCCCATAATGACTGCAGCAGCCGAAGCCTACGAGTACCCACCAATCCGTATGTATAGTCCCGTGGTATTGAGAGAACCCTACGATCCCTGTCGTTCTTAAGCAAACCAATAATGGATACTAACCATTCTCTAGCAAGTCAGAAAGAATTGGACGATCATGATGTTCCATTCCTTCATAGAGACAAATGTGCTGCACACTTGATTTCCTACTATAAGTGTCTTGATAAAGGTACTTCCTTCTGTAACAAGACCAAAGATGAGTTCTACAAGTGTCAATACTTAGCATTAAAGGAAAGACTCGATAAGCAACAAGCCCACTAATATGCTAAAAGAGAGAATTCACACTGGCCTGGTATGTTTCCACGCATATCCATACAAAAATCACCTGGCATTTTTGATTGAATGTTGGTCGTTGATGTGAAAAATGTGACTAGAGTAATATGAGGAGGTAAATCGAAACTTTATTTGCTAAGATGAAGTGAATCACCATTTCCAGGTGAAGTAGCCAACTATCAGTTTGTTCCTTCAATTTATGATTTCCATCGAGTACTTATTCCCCGTATTTTCTCTTTTTCCAATCATCTTCACGTTGTCCACCTCCATTTTAAACCAAACTCCTCCAAACTCAAAACTCTTCCAAAAATTTTCAAACCTCGCCAACGCCGATCTTCTCTTACCATCCTCTATTTATTACATTTGTACATCCAGTATACTTTACATATATACAACGTTTAACGTCATGGAGACCCTACCCCATAGTGTAGAAAATGGGTTGCGCACGCCTTGCTTATAAAAAGTTTTTTCCCGTATGTGAGAATTATCATTGGCTGTAGGCTGAAAAAGGTTTAACATTTTATTCATAAACGATTTGATAGCCACCATGTCAGTCAAAGAATTCCCACCACTTCGTATGTATAACAGGCCGTTGGAATAGTACCAAGACAATATTAACAATTAGTTTCTGAGGACGATTTACAGAAATATAAAGTGCCATTGCGTTGGAGAGACAGATGTGCTGCTTACTTTGCTTTATACAACACTTGTCTTATCAGACAATCGGCCAACTCATCCGTTGACTGTAAGCATGACAAGCATTCGTGGGAAGAATGTGAGAATTTGGATTTCATTAGAAGACAAAATGAATTGAAAGAAGCCAAAGAAAAGAAGAGAGCTGAATTATAGGTGAACAGCATTCCCATTTCCCTTTTGAAAGCAAGACTTCTGCCCTTGATAGATAAGAGCATATATTTATGATAATGTATACTACACTGACTACTGTCAATACAAAAACAAAAAGAACCTAGTTAACGGTCCTCTCTGTTACTATGTTGTACCAGAATACTGTCCATATTCTAGTGGGATGTAGAACCTCTAAATAACGTAGATCTTTACAGACCAACAATTAAAAACTTCAGATGCTCGTCGATTTGCCTCCGCTGTCCACACCATAATTCAATTACTTCTGAATTACAGTTCTATCTTATTTCGGAGTTCTATATCTATCTAAAGAGAGAAGAGAGAAATTTTCACACCAGAATGGGAGGTTTTATATTTCAAATAATAAACCCGTACACCCAACAACTACACCCGTACCTTGCTCTCCCTGAGCCCTCGATCCAAAACGAGTGACTGAGGGTGGCTAAGAAAAGCCACTTGCTAAGACCAATTCTGACAATAATCCATAAAATAATGGCCCCAAAAGAAGATCTCACCATCGTTTCCACTGATCCAGTTGAATTGGATGATCGCAAGTCTGTGTCGAAGCCCGTCGAAGACACTAAGTCTGAAAGCACGAAAGAAGAACTTGTCAAGAAGGACGAACCTGTTCAGAAGGAAGCACCAATCAAGGATGCCACTGAAGAAGTACCAATTGACGATGAAAACCCACCACCACCACCACCAAGACCTGCTTCTCCGGTATCACAATTGACCAAAACATTGAAGGATGCTTTCCCCAATATCGAAGATAAGTTAATCACCACAGTTATCATTGCTTCACAAGGAAACTTAGATTCATCATTCAATGCTTTATTATATTTAAGTGACCCTACTTTCAAGCCCGAAATAAACATCCAACCACCAGAGAAGCCCCAAAGACCAGTGAAAAACACTGATGACGAAATTTTGGCCCGTCAATTACAGAAAGAGTTCGAAAAGGAAGAAATTAGAAGGAGAAGAAGAAGCGAGGATAGAAGAAGACAGAAACACAAGAAAGTGGCCGAATTCGAGGATGAAAGTCCCGATGAATTTGAACAAATAAAGGAAACTTTTACTCAAGGAATCGAGGAAGCCAGAACTACGTTGAACGGATGGGTAAGTGGATTAAGCAAGAAGCTTAGTGGAGAACCAGAGCAAAGCAATGCCAGAAATGCTAACCCTAAACTTTTTGGAGCTTTGGGAGGTTCATCGTTTAAGAACAGCGACGTACGTAACAAGCCCAGATTCGATGAAGATCCTACGATTATAACCAACGATTTCCACGATAAGATTAGTTTGAAGAATAACGAAGAGGAGTTGCCAGAGCTTC
The DNA here is from genome assembly GCA_003708185.3 of Isabelozyma rhagii. NCBI lineage: Eukaryota > Fungi > Ascomycota > Pichiomycetes > Serinales > Metschnikowiaceae > Isabelozyma > Isabelozyma rhagii. The sequence continues at coordinate 170,236 of PPNO03000018.1, forward strand.
CAGTGGACGAAAAGGCTAGTAAGAAGTGGCAGCCATTGAATTCTGATGTTCCTATTAACTCGGATGCGTTCTTGGTGACAGACAGCGAAGAAGAGGACGATAAGAAGAAGTAATCTTGTGATTATTGAGTGTTGCAAGAGTGTTTATAAAGGATACCATTAAGTAGTTTTAAATAATACGAAGGAGATTATTGATAGTTATAAGTAATACGAAGGAAATTGAGGAATAGTAGTAGGCGCAAACTATCGAGTAGTGAATACCGAAAATTCGGTGGTGCACCGCTTGGCTATTGAGTACGACAATACTTAAGCAATGGCGGATCATTCGGTGATCATCTAGCTGTGTAATTATCAACAGGAAGGAGAAGACTAAAATGGTATAAAAAGAAGTTACATCGGAGGTCGCAGATAATCCGTGGTTTGATGTATTTTCTAGGCATATTTATGTACGTTTTTTTTTTTTTTTCTCAGGTAATATTTATATTGATAAAAAATACATGGCTATTTACACATAAAGTACAGAATTGAAGGTCCTGATGATGGACTATGAGGATGAAAGGGGAAAGGTTGGTGATGCTGCCATAAGAAATGAATATCGTAATCATTTTTTAGAATCATTATTAGAGAAAACATTAATCTTTTTGAACAAGTGGGTTGAGTCAAAATTGTTTTCGTTATTTTTGCAATTATATTTTGACCAATCAACCACCGGAGCAGTCAAGATCTTATGTTGGTTGGGTAAATTCAAGTCGTTATTAATTAAATCCACGAAGAATTTAATGATTAACGATTTATCGTTGTAGTTAATGATTTTCAAGATATTAGATAATTGGTTAATATCATGGAGAATCTTTAGTTTGCTTGATTCGAGTAATCTCAACGAAGAGGTTAAACTGATGTAGTCAGGATTCAAGTTCAAATTCTGGTAATAATCATTACTATTTATGAAGTTCCCTTCATTGCCGGAAATTAACTCATCATCATCATCGTCATCATCTTTGGGTGTCAACAAAGGAGAGTTTTCGTATTGCTTGTTATTCTGTAACTCAAAGGAAACCGATTTGTTTCTAGGTTTACCGTTGGTGGACAAATCAATTGGAGATGGGGATCGCTGTTGTATCGTGTGAAGCTTCCTTGGTTTCTTCTCGAAGCTGGCATCATCCGCGTCCTTCAACTTACGCTTGGAGCAGTGAATCTTAACTTCGGATAAGGTAGCTGCCATTATGCCAGATAATGATCTTTGACTTGTTAAAAAAGAACCAACGAGAATGTGGTTGAAGTTGGGGAGAAATTTCACTATTTTCAACTTTTGTCAAGTCGGGGATTTTTGTAGTGGCAAGGGGGGGCTCAGTCCAAGCAATCGTCAACCAGAAAGGGGTTCGGTAGCGGCACGACTCACGTGCATGTCACGTGCTAAGATAATGACTGGCACGTGATGTCATTTTTTTTTTGGTGCTGAACCAGACTAGAAGAGTTGAATGCAGTGTGATATCACGTCAGGTGGTGTTCGTTGCGAGGGGATGTCTTGTTATTCTCTGAACTGCCAGATAATGTTATCTCGTCATGTTTTATGCCGAGCAGATGTTTTCTTGGTGTAATGTGTACACCACATTAAGTTTCACGCCTGCTTCGTGAATTGCTGCAAAATCAAGTGTATTTAACTACATAGTTGAGGAATTGGTCCCTATATAATCATCATGATGAAATGGCTATATACGTGAAACAAGCCTTGATCGGCACTCGAAAGCTAGTTATTTGCTGGGCCAGGCTTACGGATAATTATACAGTATAGTTGGAGATTAGGTCTTGCAGCTAACGGTGCTTATCTGTGTTGTTCATGACGGCATTTTCCCGTTGATATAGTAAGTAACGGGATCCTGTTATCACTCTAGCTGCTGCTTTGGCTGCAAACGTGTCTGCTCAAAAGTTTGAGCAAGTCTTCCAATTCTACGGGCACCTGTTGGTGCAAATGTTCTAGACGTCGAATTGGTCATAGGGCAGCACATCATTTCTCATAACCGCTAAGCGGCTGACTGAAACCCCAACCCTATCCATATTATCCCGAAAAGAAAATCAGCTAACCGTCTATCTTGTCTTTGGACACTACCAAACGTCGCAGCCTCCACAGGACACTACGTTAAGGGCTGCCAATCAGTAAACCAGCACACAAAAAACGGCTATCGATTCGTCGGCGCAACACGAGAAATGCGGATCCACACACAACATCAGGGGAGAGAAAATGAAATTCGATGAGGCCGTAACAGGAAAATATGGTGGATGCACGGCAAATAAAGCGTGGTGTTCGGAGCGGTGGTTGATGCAGACAGAAAACGGTACCGGCACGACACAGATGACATCTCGGGGCTTCCGAACAATCACCGATTACATTCTGGGGGGGTTGAATGGACGACTAAAGGACAGAAGAATGGGCACGGTGTGACCACAGCAACTGCTGTAGACCCTAGCAGCGGCACAGCATGGGGCCCAGTCACGTTTCTCCTGCGCCAATGTCTGGCCTGGTTGCAATCTGGCTTATCGCGATAAGAAAAAGCTGCAACCTCACGGCGGTCTGTAACTGGTGTTTCAACAGCACCGTGGTGGTTCTGTTGCCCAAATAACCACGATCGCGGCCAGGCATCAGGTAAACGGCCGGCATCTGGCGCCCTGGCGGCTTTTTTCTCGATCTGTTTGTTTTCTTGTGGTGGCCATTTCCGGGCATGAATCCATCTCAATAGACTATTACACAATGCGCATCATTTTTGAGCGGGCTAGTTATCGAGCCAATCAGCTTCCACCTTGCTATGCTAGTGTACCGAACAATTATCATTACCTCTTTATGCAAATCGGTGATTCTGCTAACCATATTTTACAACTTCACTCAACCGTCATCGCTAACTCAGTCCTTCTTTTTTTTTTTTTTTGTATAACATTTTGGTGAAAGAAGTGAAAAATTAAGAGTCCACGATTTTGTTGTCTTCTTCTAGTCCACCATGGAACCCTATCCTCCAGACCCAGATAAGTCCAGCCTTGCGGCTAAATTCAATTTCAATCTCACCAACGATCAAATTAATGATGACGACAACACCAACGCAGAAAACTTGTGGAAAATGTATCATAAAGCCAAAGAGCTGTTACCGTATAAGAAGCGCATGGAGAATCTAACTTGGAGGATGATGTTCATCAACCACATCAAAAAGACCATGAACGTTGCCAAATATAACCATGATTATAAAATCCTTGCTTCCCCGGTTAATGATAATAACCGTGACTCGCCGATTTTGGACCCAGCTGCGGACGACTTCGACTATGTGGCTCACATACGCAAAATGGGCCTGGACGATAAACAGTCGAAGAAGCGTCCGGCCGAATTTTCTCCGTTGATGATTCCTACTGGCCCCCACGACATGGGGTCCATCCCACTCCAGTCCATCTACAGCCAGTCGATGCCTCATTCCAGTGGCACCACGAACTCGGCAGCATTCTCCTTCTCTTTCGATCCTCTAGCGTTTGAGGGGCCTTATGATAACATCTCTCCACTCACATCCCAGCCACTAAGTCATTTAATTCGCCAGGATAACTCGATGGTGAGTTTACCTGAATTAGGCTACAATAATCCTATGCTTGCCAACCACTCTCGGAGTATCACTCCGTTAGTCAACAACAGCAACCAAAGCCCTTCGTACGACGACGGCTCCTACTTTGACGAGTTCAAAAACATCCACCAAGATCCGTTCAAGAAAAGTACGAAAAAATCAAAAGTTAGCCAAAATAGTAAGAAAAAATTCGATAACACTCCAGAACACTCGCCAAACTCGTCGGCTGCATCCAACTTCAACTCAGTCAACTCTCAGTCATCGGCCTCCACCCTAGCATCGAATACAGCATTGAATTCTCCCTCGTCAGCGAAGAAGGAAGGAAATTCGGATTCCATCTCTTGTACAAACTGTCATACGAAAACTACTCCTCTCTGGCGCAGAAACCCTCAGGGAGAACCTCTATGTAATGCTTGTGGTTTATTCTTGAAACTTCATGGAGTGGTGAGGCCTCTTAGTTTGAAAACTGATGTTATCAAGAAGCGTCAGCGAGGTTCAAATAGTTCAAAGGGAACTTCATCAATAAAGTCCAAAATCAATAAGGATGGTGATGACCTCAATCCTACTTCGTTCAACAAATTCGACGATAAGAAGAAGAAGAAGGATACAGTTGCTACTCTTCCCAACCAAGCGTTTTTGGCCCACCAGCCATCACCTCCCATCTCTCAACCTCTTCCTTCGCAGCCTCTTCTGCAATCCGTACCAAATCAGTACCATAACCAAAACCTACATCCTATAGACGAAATGGACCATGAACATGATTTCTTGGGTCAATACAGAAAGGACAACCTCTCCAATAATCACTACTACAACGATTTGAAATTTGACGACATCCATCTTCCCTCAAACCCAGAACCCATTACCCAGCAACAGCAACAGCAACACAACCACCACCAGCAACACAACCACCACCCACTAAACAACCGGGATCATGGTATGGAAGAAGGCGATGATGCAGCCGGTGATTTGGACTGGCTCAGCATGACCCTATGATGCAAAAATGGTTACATAAAAATATATAAATGAGTGTACTATAAAAATAGATAAGATCTTTTTTTTTTTTCTCGTTTTTTCTGGTGATAATGTAATGATGAAGTTGAAATTTTCACCCCAAAATCGCTTTCTTGAACACCAAAGATGCCATTTAGTCAGTATCCCAAAGTAATAATCCAGTACTGTGCCAAGTGCAAATGGCAGAATCGTGCTGTATGGTACCTCCAAGAAGTTTTGCAGACCTTCAATGACTTTGAAAAGAATTTGGTTGTCAAGGAAGTGTCTGTGCAGCCAAGTTTCGAACAACCGGGGTTATTTGTGGTAATTTTGTTGAAGACAGAGGAAGATGAGTTGAAGCAGTTGGAAGAGGTTGTGATATATAAGAAAAAGCTCAAGAAGACGACTGAGGCACAGAACGATGATTTTTATTATAATGGATTTCCTGATAGTAAGTTCTTGAAGACATTGATAAGAGATCAGTTGTCTCCAGATGAGAAATTGGGACACATTGATAAGTACCAGGGGGATGCCTTAGTGGAATGTAAAGTGTGCGAGCGTGAGTAAAGAGACATAGCTGCTAATGGAACAATAAGACAAATGGACGTCTACAGACAAGAAAAGAATGAATATAGTCCAGTATATTCAAGTAGGCAGCACAGACTTCAAATTTTCAGTCTCTTCCATTAAACTTGTAAATAATCTTGATTCTAGATAAGCTTTATGAAGTAGCGGTGCTGGATATGCACCTAAAACATGAAATTCTGCGGTCACTCACAGTTATATAGTATTTCCAGCGGACAATTTGACATTGATGATGATTTATTGTATAGCAATACATATTATTTATACAAACAAGAAGCAAAAGGACGGATTTAAGCCAGTTATTCAACTTGGTTACTCTCATTAAACAACTCGGTATTTTGCAAGTCATCCCATCCGTTACTGGCTACCACGTAGGGTAACGATGAACCCAATATACCAAAGTGAAGAGTGTTATTGGGTAATCCCAATAAAGATTGGTACTGCTTAATCACAAACGTTGGGGACACATTCTTCACGCTTTGAGAATTTACGTTAGGAGAACCAGCACCAGTCGACCCCGAGTTCGAGGTTGTAGAGGTCGGAGATTCATCATTAGATGAATGGTATACTTCACCTCGTCTACTGGCAGCTTGGTAGTTGATTTCTTTGGTGATTTGTTTCCATTTATGTTTTTCTCCGGCCAACAACAACTGTTTCAAGATTTGGATATCTTGAGGAGTGAACTTGGCGTTGTAAGGGTAATTTGATTGTTGTTGACTCAGTTGATTCAATTGTTGTTGACTCAGTTGATTCAATTGTTGTTGTTGTTGTTGTTGTCGTTGTTGTTGTTGTTGTTGTTGTTGTTGTTGTTGCAGCAGTTGTTGTTGTTGCAGCTGCTGTTGTTGCTGCTGTTGTTGTTGTTGTTGTTGTAATTGCTGTTGCTGCTGCTGTTGTTGAGTATAATACTGTTGAGAGTACTCATACTGCGACGAGTAGGAAGGATTATAGCTGGACATATTGGTAGCACTATTGTTATTGGAATTGGCGTTGGTATTACCGTTGTTATTGTTGTTATTATATCCCGAGTAGTTCGATGGATTGTACATATCAGATGGTATGGAGACGTGACACCCAGCGAGGGCCAAAAAAATTTGTTGATGTGATTTGCGTGGTTTGGATGGTGAGCCAGTTTGATAATATTAATTTACGGAATATTAATTACACAAACTAACAGCGACAGCGAGGGAAATAATCTTGCAAACTTTGAAGAAAAGAAACAGTATATAAGCAAGTGAAGAGACAAACAAATTGAGTAGTGTGGGTTGGGAAATGTGTGTGTGTGCCAAAATTACTATATCAGTGGGAAAAAAAAAAAAGAAAAAGGAAGTCATGTATCCGCCTGTAAATGTCTGTACTATGAGATTAAAATTTGAACGGCGAAGATAGATACGAGGTGGTCTGAGAAAGAAGCATGTCTATCGTAAACGATAGCTCATTAAATAAAGCCTGTCGTAAACAATAGCTTGTTAATGCGGGCCCCAAAAGGCAAGTTAAAGTTATACTCAAGTTACGACCTCGTATTTGCAGAAACTTGTGTCTTTTGCTTCTTTTGTGCTGCGGACACTGTAGGAGAAATTTCTTTTGCTTCAGACAAATTCCATACATCGCCTGAGTTTCTGTTATCTTACATTACGTATGTGCGTGTTCTATTTTTTAGGTAGCGAATCCAGACAAATCGGGAAACCCCGGTGGGTAGGCTCTGGTAAGTCCAGATAGCTTGGGATGACCTTCGGTTTTGATTATTATGATCTACTTCACGACACTGCGATGTGAGTTACTGTAAACTGTGATGATCTTGCGTTTGACAGACTTCAATGGTCTTTCATACAAACTTAACCAACAACAGGGGTCAGATATTTCCATACATTCATTACATGAACTATTTACTTCTCATGTCACCTACCTATTCGCTGTATTCAAAATCACTCTCTTCTTCAGCTTCTGACATCTCTTCGTCGTCCAGACTCTCTTTAAGCTTGTAGGAGATCTTTCTTTTGGATCTTCCGCCTGTAGGAGGTGGTGTTTCGATCAAATCGTCGAGCTCATCCTTGATATTACTCTTCTTCTTGGATGGCTTTGGCTTTGGCTTAACCACGGCCTCTTCTTCACTATCATCGAGCACAACAGGTTTCGACTTGGTTACCGGCTCGTCTTCTTCCAGGTCGATTTGAATAGAACGGCTCGAACTGTCACCAAGGATCATATCATCATCACTATCACTGAATATTGAATGTACCTTGGGCTTATTTTTAGCAGCTGCTTTTGGCTTTGCTTCTTCACTGGATTCCTTGGAAAAGAATGACGGTAAATCATCGTCTGAATCAGCGAATAATCGACTCTGTTTCTTTGCTTTGGGCTTCGCTGCTTCCGTTTTAGCTTTGGGCTTCACTGCTTCCGCTTTAGCTTTGGGTTTGGCCACTTCTACCTTCACTTTAGCCTTTTTAGCGGCTGGCTCTGATTTCTTAGTATCAGTCTTACGGGCCCTTCTCTTCTTGGAGGTTGACTTGTTAGGAATTATACTATTTCTTTCCTGGAAATCTTCTTCCAAGAACTTATGCCATCCTTCTACAAATTCATCCAAGTCAATATTCCATAAGTCTTTGGCAGATTTCTTCAAGAGTTCATTCAATTCTCGTTGGATTTCCTCCACTTGCGACAATAACTTCTCATATCTTTCTCTGGTCAATGACCAAAGTGACATTCCCAACAAGTAATCATATTGAGAATAAACAGTTTCCGGTTTGTGGGTGGCCTCGGTTCCCAATTCCTCTTCAGCAATTTCCTCTCCGATAATTTGATCCTCTTCTTTTACAACATCATTTACCGGTTTTCCTTCTTTACTGAAACCTTTAAATCCATGCTTGATTAAACTATCAACTAACTCTGCTCTTTTCTTATTTGAAATACTCAATTGCTTATCAATGATCAACTTAATGAATCTTGCTTGTTCATTCAATTTCAATAATCTAAATTGCAAATCTTCTGCCATGTAATCTTTACGTTTTTGGTAGTACTCTAATCTAACATAGTAAAATTCTCTTAACATATCGTTTGGATTTTCATACTTTTTGATCCTTCCCAAGGAATCAAAGGCAACCATGTTACTTAAATTAATTGATGAAGTCAATTTGAATCTTTCTAACAATCCAATCTTCAATGATTTTGCCATTTCTTCATTTGTAAGTTTAACTACAAATTTGATATTAAGACCATGTTGCTCCTCAACATCTTTGATCCACTGCTTAACCTTATCATTTCCTAATCCAGATAATAAAAATTCCTTCATGTTATTCGTCCAAGTTTTCACCGGGATTTCCGTGATTTCTAATGTATTATCATCGATTTGCTCAATTCTACCTTTGACTTTATATTTATCTCCATTTGGTTCAATAGTACCTTCCCAACCTTTATACCATGGAACCAATTCCTCCAACTCTTCTCCATTCATTAATCTTTTGATGTTACTCACCAAATCTTCTGGATTAAAACACGGAATATTGGTTGACCATCCAGTACCAATACCTTCCGCTCCATTAACTAAAATCATAGGAATAACTGGTAAATACCATTCGGGTTCTACCGTTTGTTCATCATCTTGAACATAAGTATATAACGGGTTATCCAAAGGATTGAATATTTTCCTCGTCAAGTCAGTCACTTTGGTGAAAATATATCTCGCAGCTGCTGCATCTTTACCACCTGCATCACGCGAACCGAAAGCACCCTTTGGATATAGAACGTTGATGTTATTGGACCCGATAAAATTTTGTGCAAGTCCAATGATGGTTTGAAACAAGGATTGTTCACCATGGTGATAAGCTGTATGTTCAGAAACGTACCCTACTAATTGAGCGACTTTAATCTCTCCTACTAATTTTCTCTTAAAGCAAGCATAGAGGACTTTTCTTTGCCCTGGTTTGAACCCATCCAAGACCGATGGAATGGATCTTACATTATCTGCCATGGAGAAAAGAATCAATTCCTTATTGATGAAATCACTAATAGGTATGACATTTAAAGTGGGATCCAAATGTGTTCCTGGTTGGAAAGACTGTAACCAATCCTTTCTCTCATCAGCTTTCTTCTTTGAAAATGCCAAATCAATTAATTGTTGATCTTCACTCTGCAATTGATGGAATTGTTTCATATGTTTGTCAAGAGCCGAAAAATATTCTCTTGCTTCGGAAGGACTAGAAGTACCTAAACCTTTATAGTACTTATGACTCCAACGACATGTTCTTCCCACAGTATCACGCCACTGCTCGAACTCTGGCATGGAATAAAATGAAGTAGTTTGTCCAAGAGCTTTCACTTTGACAATAGGGGTGATGAATTCCAATAAAAAGCCAGGAATTTCTAGCAAACCAGGGAAACTTGTCTCCAAGAAATTGATAAGTAATCCTTTAATATGTGACCCATCCTGATCTTGATCGGTCATAATCATAATATGGCCATATCTTAAACTTTTTATGTTCTCCTGATTATAGTGCTTTTTATGTTGAAGACCAATGATTTGTTTTAAAGCATTGATTTCGGCATTCTTTGAAATTTGATCCGTTGAAGCTTCACGAACATTCAACATTTTACCTCTTAACGGGAAACAACCGTATCGATCTCTCCCCACCACTGCTAAACCAGAAACAGCTAATGACAACGCAGAATCTCCTTCAGTTAAAATCAACACACATTCATTACCTTTTTTAGTACCAGCAAAATTAGCATCAACAAGTTTTACCTGGTTCTTGACTCTCAGCTTTCTGGAACCATCCGCTTTTTGCAATTCTTTATCATTATTTGCATCATTAATATCTCGTATCTTTTCTACAATGCTGGTACTCAAAATCTTCTGAATAAAAGAATCAGATATTAGCTTATCACCTGGAGAACTAAATTGAGAAACCCTGGTGGTTAATTGCTCCTTTGTTTGGGAAGTGAAAGCAGGGTTTTCAATTAAACAATTCAAGAACAAAAAAGTATGATTTCTGATATCTTGGGCTCTAACTTTAAGTTTTTTCTTTTCTTTTTTACTCAAGACTTCAATCAATTTTTTGAAGATTTGATCAGAGACGTATTTCACATGAGTGCCTCCACTTGTGGTAGCAATGGAGTTAACAAAACTCACTTGATTAAAATTTCCATCGCTCACAGCAAACCCGATTTCCCATCTGTCATTTACCTTTTCATGTACTAAGGGAATGAAAGGTTTAGAGGTGACTTCGTTAACCTCAGGATCAGGAGATTTCTCTTTAATAGCCTTGACATATAATTCGATATAATTCTTGAAATTTTTGATTGCTAACTTCTTATCGTTGAGATAGATATTACAATCCTTTACTGATCCACATAAATCGTAAACTCTTCTTTTCAACACCGATATGATGTCTCCATCTAATGATTCCATACTAAATTTGGATAAATCAGGCTTGAAAGTGATTTTGGTGTATTCCTTTTTGGTCTTCAACTTGGTTATTTTAGGTTTAGAAACCTTTGACATATTATCGAGCCAAGTCTGTTTGTATAAAAACCCCGTGTTCAAGTCTGCGGTTTCTAGATGGAATTCGGTGGAGAAAATATTGCATAGTTTGGCACCATACCCATTACGACCCCCGGTAACTTTTTTTTCATCATCATCATAATTGGAAGAGGTAAGTAAATTACCAAAAATCAACTCAGGGATATAGATTTTCTCCTTATCGTGAATCTCTATTGGGATCCCTCTCCCATCGTTCATGACCGAAATGGTGTTGTTTTCTTCGTCTATGGCGATTTTTATGTTTTTCATTGAAGGATCACGGATCTTGTTATCAGCAGCATTGACCAAGATTTCATCAAAAATCTTGTACAACCCAGGAACGATGGTAACTTCCTTGTACTCCATGGTTTCGGTCACTGAATTGAAGCACCATATTTCAGTTGGAGTCTTTTCAATTGATCCAATGTAGGTATCGGGTCTTTTCAAGATGTGTTCTAATTGGGACAATTTCTGGTACTGATCAGATGCGTTGGACTTTTTTGATCCCTTGGACGGGGTATTGGTGGCATCGGAGAGAGGTTTGGAGACGACTTTTTTTTTGGTGGCAGAGGTTGGAGCGAAGTCTTCCGACCCGTCTGAGCTATAGTTAGCGTCGGACTCTGATTCAGAATCACTCATGGCGTAGGTGATGAGTAAAGAAAATGTGGTGAGAAATATGTTTATTTATGAACGCGTCGCGGTAGATTTTATTTGAAGAAACGATGAGCCCTAGAGACGGAGATGGGCCCAGGACGCGACTGGCCAGCCTACAGCTTAATGGGATCGTTAATGTAAGTGATACTATGTATTCAAGTTGACACGTATATGTAAATTAAATGCTTTGGACCTGGATGAAGAGACGGCCAGAGAGACCCCAAGAAGAAACGGAAACCTACCGGACAATAAAGCCAATGTGGATCCATCATTCAACCGCCTCGACCGATTTCATTGCTGCGACAGCAGGAAGAAGTCGGTATGGGCCCGATTTCCACGGACTGAACTCATCACCTCGTCTCCTTCTACTTCCTCTGTTTCTTCGCCATCATGTTCTTTTGGATCTTCTCAAACTCGTCGTCGCCAATGTCATTCAATCTCTTTGATCCTCGCTTTTTCCCGTACTTCGACTCCAAATTACTAATCAAATCATCCAATCTGTTTGCCTGTCTGTTCTGGATGATACTTTTCAAGTCATTTTCATTACGCAAGTTTCTCTTCCCCTTATCTTTTATGAGTTTCTCCAACTCCTGAGCTTCTTTCGCTTCTTTAGCGAGTTTTTTCAACATATTCTTCACCTTCACTTTCCTTGCCTTCTTATACTTATTGGTGGTGTCTATAATGCTCTTGTCCACCTTTCCCTCATCGATAAACTGTTGGATGATTCCAAACACTCGGTTCTCTTCACTCTCGGTGAACTCCAAATGGGGTATCACCTCAAATAACTTCAAAAAGTCCCCCTCGTAGTATATGTAATTATTCAAAATATCATGTCTCTCTTCCTCAGAATTCTGGTACTTGAGCTTATCTTCTTCAATCATGTCAATGGTGATTTTATCATTAACGCTATCGAAATACTGCTTCCAGTCAAAGACATCCTCATCAATGCCATCTCCAAGTGATCCTGTAGTGTCGTATCTACTTCTTTTGCCGGGATCAGACAATATGCTGTAGGCGAACTGGATCTTGGGAAACACATCTTTGTCGTCAACCTCAGTGGATGCCTGTTGAAGTTTGTCGGGATGAAATTTTAATGAGAGTTTCTTATATGCTTTTTTTATCTCTATGGGAGTCGCCGATGACGAGAGTCCCAACACCTGGTAAGGATCAATCTCAGGGAATGCCACCGCCATGGTTAAAGAAATAGGTTGCAGTGATGGCTGATAAAAAAGTTAATAAGTGCGCGCGAAAATGAGCTTAATATACTTGAATACTTTTCTGTAAATTAAAGTTCAATTCAATATGTTGAATATATAACTAAGCTTTGAGTTCAGTCAATGACTCTTTAAGAGCGTCAATCAACTTATCAACGTGACCCTCGTAGACAGAGTAACCCATGTGACCGACTCTAAAGTATTTTCCTGGTAATGCCTTGTGAATACCTCCAGCAACAGTGAATCCTTTGGAGCCCAACTTAGCCAAAAGATCAGGACCGTTGATTGATTCAGGGAAGTAAACGGCAGTCAACCCGTGAGCAGCTACACCACGACTGACCGGTAAGATTTTAAGACCCAACGATTCGACAGTGTCTTTGAAATGGGTCGAGATCTTCTCATGTTTGGCGAATCTTTCGTCTAAGGATTCCGATAAGATCTCGTCCAACGAGATCTTGAGAGCAGTAACCGTTTGCACAGCGGGAGTAGCAAAGTAAGCCCCGCTACCACTTTCGTAGGCTTTCATGATTGGAGTCCATTTCTTTAACGAAGCGTAGAAGGCAGTGTTTTTGGATCTGGATAACGCTTTCTCCACTGCTCTTTCGGAAGCAAATGAGATAGATAATCCGGCAGGCACTCCGATGGCCTTTTGGGAAGCAGTTAAGACGAAATCAAGTCCCCATTTGTCGAATTCGACGTCTTCAACTCCGACAGAACAAACCCCGTCAACAACAATCAAAGTTTCGGGGGAAACCTTCTTAACGATAGCAGAAATCTTTTCCACGTCACTCACGACTGAGGTGGAGGTATCGACGTGGGTGATGGTGATGGCAGAGTATTTGGTGGCTTTCAATTGCTCGGTGATTTTGTCCAATGGCACGACATCACCAACTTCAGCAGTTATGACGTCGACGTCAGCGTCGTACACCTTCAAGCACTCAGCAAACGAGTCAGAGAAAAATCCAGTGGCCAAAACCAAGACTTTGTCGCCTGGGTTGACCAAATTGGCCCCGACAAGGTCCCAACCCAAGGTACCAGACCCGGAGATGATGTAGGGCTGGGCAGCAGGGTTGGTGGACTTGAACAACTTTCTGAGGTTCACTAACGCACTTTGGAAGGTCTTGACAAACTCGGGAGAAGTGTGGGCCTGGGATGGAGTGGCCATACCATAGAGCACTGGGTCGGAGAACTCAATGGGACCAGGAATCATGGTCAACTTGTGGGCTTGTTGTTTGAATGGAGCGGACATAGTGGAGCACAGACTGAATTTCTTAACCGGAAAAGTAATTGATCGGAATCTTACTAGCGATTTAAATGAATTGATCATGTAATAAGAAAGAAGCAACTGAAGAGCAGGTGAAAAACGAGGTTGGGAAACTCTCCCCAGATTTTTCGGCACGATCCGAGTCAGCCCGGTGCACGGGTGTGACTGTTTTGGGTATGGGGTCCGGGGGACTTGGGTACGGGTCCCGGGAGTACTGAACACGACTAAATTGTTCGATATGATTCACATGGGCTGTGGAGTCGGCCTGGGGATCGAATAGATGACTTGGTGCCTTCTTTACTATCACTTACAGGTCAGATCTGAGCCCATATTTGCTCTTGCTGTGGACCCGCTCTCCCATTCTGTTTGCGACCTTTGGTTGCACCCGATTAGGATTTCTGCAGCACTCAATCCACAAATAATTTTGCAGTCTGTCTCTGTAAACCACCAACTCTGGCGCTGTTCTCATCTCTAGCAATAAACCACGTCCACTGCCAAATACCCTTCTTGTCTCTCCGACTGTTGATATGGGCGTTTCCGTTCTTGTACTAGGATGCTCCAGCAACCTCTCTTACCTCAGTTATGTGCTCTCATGTGAATGCAATGTAGTAGTTTGCTTGATGAAAGAAGACGAAGAGGAGAATTTGGGAGATGATCCATGGTTGCTCTTTACCCTTACTTCCGCCGACCCCATTAAGTTCCAACCCAAAACTACATTTGTCGATGATTCGAAATTTTTGCAATTTATTCGCCGAAATCCCCAAAAATTCGATTACATTTTCGTGGGCTTCGAGGCTCACACCATGTTAAAGCAAAATGTTGAAGAAATCGCTAAGATAATGAAAGAACAAACCATTGTCCTTGTTGATGTGGATAATAATCCCTGGGCTTTCTCTGAAGTGGATGATTTGTTCGACTATAATCCTGTGGTTTCCCTTCACTCCTCCATCGATTGTCGGTTATTGAACAAGTCTCGGATATCCCTCCAGCTATTCAACGTTCACGACTTGAACATCAAAATCGGCTTGGTCGAAGACAGCGACAAGCAAATCAACCATAGCTGCTTGGAGTACGGTGGGCAATTGGATTACTTACAAGAAATTTACAGTAAATTTCATGACCACCAATATTCAGTTGAATTAGTCCCGCTCCATTCCAACGGGAAGCTCATAAAGTCCATTTGGAAAGGCATCATCTCCTTGGTGTGCTTCCATATTCTCACGGTGGTATTTGGTGACCCCGACGTGAAAACTTTGGATGCTCATGACTCGAGGTATTGCTTCTTGAACGGCATTTTTGAAGAAATCTTGCAAATAGCAAGCCACCTCAAGGTCACAATCGTGCCCAAGCCGTTCACAAGCGGTGCCGATAAGTTGTTGAAGTTCTTGGAAATATCCGAGGGATTCCAGAAAATGAAACGAGCAGCTTTGGTAACCAACAATTACTTTCCTGAATTCATTGATGCGAACAAGTTGTTTTACGATTTCAGCCAGGATTTGCCGGTGAATGTCAATGATATCTTGTTAAAACTACTCAACATCTCCCATCATGCCAACATCAACACTCCATACATATCCACCATCCATACCGTCTTTAATGTGTTATTGAGCATCAGAGACGACAACTCCAAGCTCTTTCAGTCTAAAAAGTCGTTCAATTTGACCCAGTTGAACGTAGTGAACGAAATCTCCCCTACCCAGAATATGATGAACTTCCCTCCATTTAACCCTTTACCTGCTCCCACCAACCCCATCGTCTTTGTAAGTGAATTCAAACAAGATAGTCCTCCTGTGGAAGAAGATGAAACCAGCTCAGTGGACTCAGATTTACAGGAACTCATCTCGGGGACAGAGCATTTGACCTACGGCGAGTATGAAGATGCAAAATCTTCTCTTCCTCTACAACAACCACCTCCTCCACCTCCAATACCACCCATACCAGTAGCAGCACACACGTCCCCATATCCGTATGGCCCCGGACCATATGGAAGCACACCAGAATTACCCCAACAATTTCTTCAGCATCCAATGTATGGCTATCCATTTCCTTACCCTCCTCAGCACCCTTTCATGATGTCGCAGTCAAAATACCCTCCTCCCCGGCCACCTCCAGGCCAGCTCCCTGACTACCCATACGAGCCGCACCATGTGAAGAAGAAAGTCTACAACCCTCCTTTTCCCATAGGGAAGCACACCAACGCTCACTACTTGCTACAAAGCCACACAGAGGTGCTTGATGCGGTGAAATTCGACGGCCTAATGAACAATACAACATCCAGTAGGTACGGAGACTTGGATACTACAACTGTGGTTTTGAATAGCGCCAATAACAGCCGGGGTAGTAAATCAAGTGTCATGAGCTTACCCAAACTAGAGCGCAAGCACAAGAAAGATAAGAGAAAATTCACATAGAATTGTTTTTTGCAATCAAAAAATTGAGGTCTGAAAGATCGAAAAAAAAAACATCCAAACCTCTAATTTTTTTCTTTTGGCTCTTATTAGCATTTTTTTTTATTTAAATATCGTAATATATACAACATGGCATTCCCATTCACCACGCCGAGTGATGAGGACATTTCCCGAGATTTCCACAACCGAGAGCAGACAGAGTTGTTGGTCAATTCACAACTCTTGTACAAGCAAGTCATTGAGACCAGTACGAAGAAGAAAAATGACACCAAAATAGAGGATCCTCCAGTGATAGTGATAAGTAAGAACGATAACATAAAGCGAAGGGTAGGTCAAGTGCTCGCTAAGTTGGAGGAGGAACGGGAGGTATTTATAGTGGGAAAGTCACAACATACCAATAAGTTGATAACCATAGCAGAGATCATCAAGAACAATTACCGCGATGGAGGAAACATATTGCATCAATTCAACAAACTAACTATGGTGAAGTCAATTAACAATCCAAATCATGGGTTCAACAAGCAAACGAAGGCTCAGAAAGACAATTTGAACAACTATCTAGGTGCTGAAGCTGAATACCAGAATACATTAAATGAGATAAGGCATGGCCATAAGCAGTACGAGTTGCCGGTGCTTAATATTGTCTTAGTGCGGACGGAATCACAGGCAGACGTCGTGGGGCTAGTAAAAGCAGGCTGGACCCACCAAACGAACGACGTGAAGGAAAATCAGGACTAGCCACACGAAAATAAGACTCAAGAAAGGCTGACAGACGTAGGATAGTAGATAATACGCAATATATGGTGTACAGATCTCGGTTATCAACCATCGGATGTACGGGTTTCACGTGACTTTCTCCAACCAATTAGAAGCTCATAAAATTGTCTTGAAAATCGTAAGACTCTGAGAAATGAGGTGGAAAAAAACTACATAAGGCTTGGATAAGCATTTTTCACAAACTTCTACACTTCAACCAATAAATAACCATGGCTATTGACGCAGAAAACTTCAAGTTCGAAACCCCTCAATTCGATCCAAGATTCCCAAACCAAAACCAATCGAAGCACTGTGCTCAATCATACGTTGATTACCATAAGTGTATCAACGCTAAAGGTGAAGAATTTGAACCATGTCAAATCTTCTTCAAAACTTTCACTTCCTTGTGTCCTGTTGATTGGGTTGAAAAATGGAATGATCAAAGAGAAGCTGGTAAATTCCCAATTAAATTAGAGTAAACTTCTATAAAAAAAAAAGGTATTTATTCATATTTATTGAAACTCTAATCCTTTAGGACAGCATATATATTAGCAATACATTCGATCATGAAACAGAGAAATAGTATAGAAACGGAGTTTTGACTAAATTAGTGTAGTATATTTATGTAGGGATGTATGTCATTTGGTTGGAGATGACTTCAATTGTATGGGGTTCATTCAATGTCCATGGCAAGACCACGGGTCCACCCGCCCAATCGTGGGGCCATTGTTCGCGACCGGTGCCCAAATTGGGTCGTCAATCTATGCGAGTGTGCCCACAATCGGCCTGCTTTCAGCCCGACTACCAGAAATCGTCCTCGACCCAATTTTCATTTCTGAACTGGTTACTGTTAGCGTTGATATTTTCCTCCGACATCAAGTCAGCATAGGCATCTTGGGTTGATACTGGCTGTGGTTTATGCTCATAAGTAGGCTCTTTCTTTTGTTTCTCTTTTTTAGCTAAGCTTTCCTGAGTTTTGATGAACTCTTCAGTAGTCACCTCTGTCTTTGTCTTATTTAACTTATTCACTATGCTATTTTCTTTCTTTATTATATGGATTCTTTTGATCTTTTGCGGATTTTTAAATGTCACTGTCCCTGTATCCATAGAACCATCAGTATGCAAGTTATCTACAGGAGTATAAATAATGGTGATGTTGTTCAACTTGTTGGCTTTTATGGAGTTGGCCTTGGTAAGCTGACCGATTTGAGTAAGCAAGTCTTGGGGAAGTGAAAGCAGTTGAAAATCAACGGCCTGGAGCTCGGGACTTAACTGAAGGTATAGATGAGCGGAACTGAACTTATCCACATGAAACCAGAGGTTTTTCCTATGGGACTTCTTGATTAATGGGTCATTTTCGAATTTATCCTTTCCCATATATATTGTATATTCAGCAGAATCCTCGGTAACTGAAAAATCACTATATTCATCATCGCCGTTGGAAACGACAGCCTTGAAATAGTAGACCATATTGCACACGAACAGAAGAAGATAGTTTTTTTTTTGCAGTAAAAGGTAATGGACATGAAGTAGCTCCGTACCTCAAGAGATGAGCACATGAACAGCCCAATCTGGGGTTACGGGAGTATTAGGCGCGCACACGACCATTGTTTAACACCCGTACATCCGGAGCCTTGAAATTCCTGTGAGGCTGAAAATGACTTCAGCCGCCTGCATACGGGCATTCTCCACGCCTGAAAACACCAACATGTGGTGTTGTATGCAGTATGTATGTAAACAGCGTACCTGCGGCTACACGAAGAAAGGTTCTATCCGTGGGAAGGAAGCTGAGTAACGGGGGCTTTAGAGCTGATGTAGGACAATTATATGGTGAAGGAGCCATAACACGAGTAGTCACGAAGTAGATCTAGGGGTGTAAGGGGGTGTAGGAATTACTGGCTGTAGATCGACGTGGGTTGTAGATTAATTTCCTGATGTAGAAATGTCAAAAAACGGCCTCGCTTGTGTGCTGCTGCAAGAGAGAATTTGATATCTTTAAACGGAAAAAGATATTCGTCTTCTTCTTCTTCTTCTTCTTCTTGTTGTTCTTCTTGCTGTTCTCCTTCCTTATCTCTCTCTCGTAAATCATTAGATCCCACTCCTTTCGTTCCTTAATACTGCTGATACCCACTTAGTCACTCATTTACTACAGTTCTGTTATCACAGCTCACTCCTTTACTACAGATTTACCAATCATTTACTACAGATTTACCACTCTTTAACTACAGTTTTTCACTCCTTTCTCACCCTCTACCGTTATTTCCACTCCATGTCTGATATCGACTACGAATCTCTTCTTGAGTTTGAAGACTCATTGAGATCGTCAGCCACCTCTCATACCCAGTTGTTACAGTTCAATTTAGAACAAAAAATTGATTCCAATCGTATCATTAAATTCGATGACGACTTTAACAACCCTGACTACGAGGACGCTGACAGCCAATTCTCCCTTCAAGACTTAGAGCTCGTGTTATCCCAATACGACTTTACCAAAGATGATTTCTTAACCTGCTCTAACTGTGGGAACAACTTGAGCAATATTGAAAAGTATTCCAAATGTTGTCATGATTTCGTTGACACTCATTCAAACATAAGCTCGAACCTTGAAAAATCATACTGGTTGTCGTTTATAAATAATCCTTCCAGAACCATCAATACTTTACCCTATTACACAGAACTCTTATTCTTACAAACAGGTGTACCATGTCAGTTAAGGTTAATAGTTTGGAAGAAATTACTCTTGATTGACTGCCATCATACCAATTACACCGTTCCAAAGTCGTCCAAAGTCATCTACAATAACTTCCAACACTCCTACAGTGCTAGAGTTTCCAAGCAAATCAGCAAGGATCTTCGCAGAACATTTCCTCTGGCCGAGTTTTTCAAGGAACCTTCCACTATTAACGAATTATCCACCATAATGAACGTTTATGCTAACTATGATATCGAATTGGGCTACTGCCAGGGCCTTTTGTTTCTTGTCGGGGCCTTACATTATCGATTCAAAAATGACTCCGTTCTAACCTTTCATTGTTTATGTAGCATCATGGAGTCAGAAATAGAATTGCATAACATCTTCACCACTAATTTGATGTCTACTACCTTGGATAAATGGTATAATGAATTCATATTCGTGTTGGACAAAGTTGACAAAGAATTGTACGATCATTTAATACAATTTGTGGACTTCAAAGTGTTTTTGTTCCAGTGGTGGTTATCATCTGTTTCCAGTCATACTCCAGATTTGTCATTAGTGAATAGAATCATGGAATTTTGTATGATTCAAGGGTGGAAAGTCGGAATGTTCAAAATCTCTCTTGGATTATTGATTGTAAATAAACCAATTCTCATGACTTTAAGCCCAGGAGATGAAGAGGTTGCTTACCAGCATTTGTTGAATGAATCCAAATGGGGGATCACAATGAACTCTTTGAACCTGTTTTTCGGCAATTTACTATTATCTTGGGATGATTCATTGTTTATGAATTTCACTAGTAAAATACCATCCACCGAAGCTCAGAAACACAAGAGAACTCCATCCTCAATGATTGAAAAATTAAGAGGTTTGAAGTTAAATACCAACTTATCGACTCCTTCAATATCGTCATCCGGTTCATCTGCTTCTCGCGACCGTTCTAATTCTGATAATTCATTCAACAACAATACCCAGTCATCATTATCAGTTTTCTCCATCAAAAAACTATTCGATGGTGAAAACGAATCAATCTATTCCGATTTGACTAGTGAGCATAGTTACGATGAGAGTTCGCCTTTTTCTAACGACAGCAAGTCGATGTTCTCTGACTTCTTGAAGTTTCCTAGATACCTTCAAAAGTACTCTGAATCGACTAATCTGGAGTTGAAACAGGAAATTGATAGTTTAAAGAAATTGTTATTGGAAGCTTCACATTATGTTAGCGATGAGGACTTGAAGAATAAAATTTCTTCTGCTTTAGTATAATCCGACCGGAATTGTTTATAGTTTGGGAATATATTCATTGGAAATTTAATTGTAGGAATCTAGCTTTGATTTACTTCGGCACGGACGTCTATGGAAATCTGCAGCCGGGTAGAATTGGATCAAAGTTTTAGAATACCTTTATGATATTCGACAAAAGGTTGACTTGTTAGGTTCGTTGAACATGCAAGTTTTGTTGAACTTCAATCTCTATAACCAAAAAGAGTGATTGTTAATGTCAACCAATTCTTCACTTGTATACTCTGTAATGGAGTGCAAAAACAGGCCCCCTCCTTCTCACTCCTCACTAAAACCCCTTCTTACACAACCATAGTCCTTGATCTTTTTTCCAAACAAACCCTCTCAAATAGAGACATCCTTTGATTATAAAGCTTTCATTTAAACTTGCTGCAAATAGCTTAATCCGGGTAACCCTTAAAGAAATTTAGTGCTCAGTGTGTGCCCCACCAGTTTTCGTGTACACCAGAAAATCTTTTGACATCTATATTACTCCCGACAACTCACAGTAAGGTTTTACAAAGAAACACATAACCATTGCAACTTTATGAATAATAAAACAGGCTAATAGAGTTTTTTTTTTCTAATTTAATTGATAGATTAAAAAGAAGTTGTGATAAATAAAATCACTAAGCCATATCCCATTTGCCACAACATTCATAAGAATTTCCATTGTTAGACTACTGATTAGATCTAATACGTGTGATTTCTTCCCATTGCTTCCCAAGTTCATTTCCCTTCCCAATTTGTATTTAGTAAGACTTTTTTCATTGGGTTTGAAGTTGTTTCATTTTTAGAACTGTGGAAGTTTATTCAATTCAAGTTCCTTCCTCCGTTCGAAAAATCATCAAATCGTGTCTTCTATATCCATCAGCGATAGCCCAAGGGGCAACATAGTATCATCATCCCAAAAACCAATTCCCCAACCCCAAAGCGAAGATCAAAAAATAAATAATCCTAAAGCTGCCGACATTGAATTAGTTAAAATAATAATCAACCAATTATCTATCTTAATTCTCACCTTAACCAAAGAAAATTTCGATTCTCATTATAGACAAATCAGATATATCATTTCGAAGAACTCATCCTCATTGAATATTTACAGTAATTACTTGGAAAAACTTACCAATCTAGTTATCGTAAATAAAGACAACTCTCCAAATCAAGAATTAACTTTAGTAGAAGAACTCTTCAAACAAGAATTAAAGTTCATCTCCAAAGATCTCAAGCATTTGAGACTATTAACTCATCATTTAAACCCAGCTATTGAAAGGTATCAAGTTAATTTATTCGATTTTTTTGAAAGATTTGATTGTGATTTAACCGTCTCGTTTATTTTAGTTACCGACTTTCAAGATTTATACCCAGAAGTAAGCAAAACCTTTGTTCGAGAATTTTCGAAGGAGTTGTCTGAATTATTCAAATCAAGAGTAGCCAATTATACTAAAGGTTTTAACTGGACTTTATTATTAGATTCTTGTTTAACATCCAATACTTTTCCATTTATCCATAAACTTCTTGCTTTAAGTTTATTCAACGCATTTTCATTGGATATTGCCCCTATCAACCGGTTTTATAATACTATTCTAAACATGTCATTCAAAGATTTATTAGAAGAAATCGGACCATATAATTTATTGTCGGAAAAATTATTACCCAGCTTATTGCAAATAAAGTCGACAGAAATCGACCTGAGTATCGCCTTAATCCTTGCAGAAGGATTGATCCCCGGCTCTCAAGGATTGCTGGTGAACTCTCCTCACCATAAATTTCGCTGTACTATACCAGAAGCCAGTGCTATAGGAACCCAACTTCAATACTGCTTGAAAAGCGTTGACGAAGACCCCAACCTCAACCTCAACTGGTACGAAATATTTGCTTTAGTGCAGGAAAAATTATTTGATTCACTTAAAAGAAACATTCAACCTTCTGTTCCAAATGTCATCTTGTTCATATCCGCTATTGATTTCAAACAGGGGATTGTAGATATCTTTTTAAATTATGAATGGTGGTTCAATAGAAGTTTACTTTATGACTTACATGCCATGACCTTCGAGGAAAGTGGGTTCGATATTGCCAACCTGAAAAACTTAACTCTTTGTTTTGAAGATGAGCCTCAATCTACATCCCGAAATATTTTACGATTTGTTAATATTGGGAAACTTGAACTACAGGTTTTAGCTAGTATTTCGAAACAAAATCAAGACCCAGCTCAAATTCAGAACTTAGATGAAGAAGAAAAGAGAAAAATTGTCTATTTAAGTCAAGTTTTTGATAATGATTATAGAGTCTATCCTGAATATTTGATCGCTGCTGCATTATCGATTGTCGATAAAGATCAATTCATAATTGGTTTTATTGATAATTTGTTCACTCATTTGATGGACACGAATAGTCCTGCTTTGGACAAGGTATTTGTCAAGTTCAAAGAATTGGATGTTCAACTAGCACTCAATAAGTTAATTGACTACTACAAAAAGAGATTAAACACCGAAGCTACCAACAAAATTATTAAGATTGCTATTCTGGCCAATTTGATTGAAGAACTTTTTACTAAGTTCTGGGGATTAAGTGTGAATGTGGGATTAACATTTGCCATTGATGCTTTGAACCAAGGTTATGACTGTAAACCAATGATCGAGTCTAAATTTCAAGACCCTCAAACGAAGGGTGCTCATTACCAGGCATTACTTGAGATTTTGGAGGTTAGAACTACTCAAGACTATGAAAAGGGTCAAGTCGCTGAAACAGCCCCTCCCAATGACTCTTATAAAGTATTGAGGGTTCCTATTAGTTATTACTTACTCGAAAAATTGAAAACTTCTAATGGTTTAATTGATGCTGAGAAATTGAAAAACCTTCAACTACTGCTTTTAACAACTTACCCACGGTTAATCAACTTTGGGTGTGGCCATGATGAAGCAATTTTGAAGAATGAAGCAGAATATTCCAACTTGTTTCCTTCTCAAGTGGAACAAGAAATGAAAGCTTACTACTCCAAAATGTACAACAAAGAGATGGAAATCAAGGACATTGTTGATATGTTAGTTAGAATGAAGTCGAGTGATAATCCTCACGATCAAGATGTTTTCGCTTGTATGATTCATTCATTATTAGACGAATATCGTTTTTTTGCTGAATATCCATTAACAGCGTTAGCTTCTACTTCTTTATTATTTGGTGCTTTACTTCAAAAAGATTTAATCCAAGGTACGACTTTGACTGTGGCATTGAATTTCATTTGGGAATCCTGTAATCAGCCTCAAGATTCTCATCTTTTCAAATTCGCTGTTCAATCGTTATACAATTTCAAGTCCAGACTTCATGAGTATCCAATTTATTGTAAGCATTTATTAGAATGTCAATCGCTCTCATCTCACGCCAAAATGTACCAGATTGTTCAAGATGCTTCCAAAGGTATTCCTTGTCCTGAATCTCAATCACAATCTGGAAATGAAGTCAATTCAACATCAAAATCCGAAGTACAAGATAATAGCCCTAAATATCAATCCATTACGGTCTCCGAAAAGACTATAGGATTTGTTCAGCAGGAAAAACCTTCTGAATCAGTTTCAGATAAACTACTTTTCTTTGTTAATAACATGACAGAGGACAATTTAGCATCAAAAATTCCGGAAGTTAAAGAGATTTTATCTGAAAAGTATTCACTTTGGTTCGCTAATTATTTGGTTGTGGATAGAGCCAAAGCTGAGCCTAACAATCACGATTTATATGCTGAATTGATTAAAGCGCTAGATAACGTGGTTTTTATGGAATATGTTTTGAATGTCTCTTTGAAAGAAGTTGAACATATTATTAGAAACTTCAAAGATTCGTCCAATGAAAGAAATCAATTGAAAAACTTGGGTGCATGGTTAGGGAAAATTACTTTGGCCAATGATAAACCATTAAGAAGAGATCAAATTGCACTCAAATTCTTATTAGTGGAAGCTTTTGATTTCAAATCATTGCATTTGATAATTCCATTTGTCTGTAAAATCCTTGATCAGGCACAATACTCGAAAGTGTTCAAACCTCCAAATCCTTGGGTTTTGGGAATTGTTAAGGTATTGGCTGAATTATATGAATGTGCTGATTTGAAGTTGAACTTGAAATTTGAAGTTGAGGTTCTCTTGAATTCTCTTAATTTGAAAATCAAAGATATTGAACCATCAACTTTGGTTAGATCTCATAACCCCAAACCTTCTGCTTTAGCTGCAATGTTTGGTATCCATCCTGAAGTTAATATTGCTGGTGAAATGCCTCGTTTGAGCATTGATGAACACACTGATTCTACAACAGCCCAGTTACAACAACTTCAATTACAACAGCAGCAACAACAGGCGCAATTTCTTCAAAACCAGGTTCAACCTCCAGCTCCCGGTCTCAGAGGTGCTATTGACGATCCAAATGCCGCTACTGGACCAGTTCCGGGTGCCGCTGCCTCGGATACGCCTTTCAGCACCTTATATGGTAATACCATCTTCACGCAGAATCCCAACTTGAGAAGAGCATTTCAAGCTTCACTATCAAGAGCGGTTCGTGAGTGTGCAGTTCCAATTTTGAGTAGAGTATCTGAAGCCGTTCTAACCACCACTGAAGGATTAATTGGAAAAGATTTTGCTTGTGAACCAGACGTTAATAAATTCCGTAAGAGTTACCAAACTTTGGCCCAACAATTATCCCATAGCATGGTGGTTTGCAGTGGTCGTAAGATTTTAAGTGAAACCATTGAAGCTACTATGATTCAATTGTTAGGTAATCAACTTAATCCTAATGAACTTCCATTAAGTGAGTTAAGTATTGCTGTGCAAGCTAATGTGGATTTATGTGTGGATATTGTTGATAAGATTGCTGCTGGTAACATCAGTGAGCTTATTGATGAAAGAATGCATAAAGGAGTGGTTGCAAGAGAACAGTATCAACCTGGTGGAAGACCTTTTATTGAAGAAGGTGCCTCAGAGTATGCCTTGAAATTACCACCTCCATTAGGTTTACAACCCGAAGGACTTAGTGCTGCTCAATTGAACATATATACTGCTTTTGGTACGAATGGATCCAATATTAAGACAGACTTTGAACCTCCTGCTGAAGCTCAAGGTACCGTGGTTGCACCCCCTGTGACTCTGTTAACTCCTCAACAGCAATTAGCTATTTTACATCAACAACAGCAACAGCAACAGCAACAACAGCAACAACAGCAACAACAGCAACAGCAACAACAGCAACAACAGCAACAACAGCAACAACAATTGCAACAACCACAACAAGAAGATTCAGTTCCAGCTGAGCAGCTATTTGCTGCCATCACTCAAAGTTGTGATAGAGCCATTCAACTCTTGAACAATGTTAGAGAGACAAAATTAAGTGATTTAAGTTCTGATCATCCAATTATGAATGCCTTAACTCAAGCATTAACTTTGGCTCAAAGCAACGCTCTGAAATATCCAGAATTGTTGTTGAAGGTTGCTCAATACGCAGTAAACTGTTTATTCACCCAAGTTCATGAAAACCCAATGAGCAATGAAATTTATGTGGTTATTCTTGATAAACTCTGTGAATTCTCGCCATCAACAGCAAAAGATGTCACTTGGTGGTTGGTCCATTCTTCTGACCAACGTAAATTCAACACTCCTGTGATCTTTTCATTGTTGAAAGTACAACTTGTCCAACCAATTAAGTTGGACTCTTCCGTGGGAAGATTGATCAATGATTCGAATAGTCCAATTGTGGTGAAATTTGCTGCTAGCTTGTTACTAAACGTCTTTAGCTCTGAAGAATTGAGACCAATAGGTCTTCGATCCGAATTTGGTCTTACTTTAGATGCATTATCCAGATATGTCGGGGATACTTCAACTGAAGAAGGCAAATTGGCTAAAAATGCTCGAGATGATTTGTTTGAACTATTGAAAAAATCACCTCTTCCTTCTGGAGGAAGCTCTCAAGTACTTTATGGTCAAATGGGTTATATATTCACCGAATGGGTTAAGCTTTTGACTCATGGCGACGATACTGAATTGATTCAACAAAACTTCATCGAAGGATTATTCAACAAGAGAATATTATCAGAACCAGAATACTTCGAAGCTTTCTTTAAGGCTGCTACTGAAGTCTCGACTACAGCTTTTGCTACAGAACATGAAGTGAGAAGCAGAACGTTAAGAGAAACCTACTTGGCAGTGGATGCCTTTGCTATCTTAATCGCGAAAATCATCTTGAAATTCGATAAGCAACACACGGAAGAAGCTCTTGATTACTTACGTAACATCTTTGGTATTATCATCTTGGTATTAACCAATGACCATGAAACTTTCAAAAATGGATGGAATGAAAGAGCATATTTCCGTATTTTCTCTTCATTGTTATGCACTTGGAATGATGCCTCAATTCTTGATGCCAAAGCCACCAGCCATTTGGATGAGCTCTTCTATCCATTTATTGGTGAAGTAATGAATTCATTACAACCAATAATTTATCCTGGCTTCACTTTTGCCTGGATTTCTTTGATTTCTCATCGTATGTTCTTACCAAGGTTACTTGAATTACCGGAAAAGAAGGGATACGCAGTGGCTGTCAAGTTGTTTACCGCCATCTTGAAATTTGAAGCCATTTATGCCAAAGATGATTTGGTTCATCACGATGTAATCAATGTTATTTACAAATCTATTAATAGATTATTTGTTGCATTGGCTCATGATGCACCTGAGTTTTTAGTGGAATGCCATTATCAACTTGTTACTGCAGTTCCTCATAACTATTACCAATTAAGGAATATCATTTTATCCGCAACGCCTTCTAACATTCAACTCGTGGACCCGTTCACCCAAGGATTGAAAGTTGACAGATTACCTGAGATTCATGATTCTCCACTTTTGGCCTATCAACCAGTAGACGATTTGGCAAAAGTTGGCTTAAAGAAGCCGGTAGATAATTTCTTACGGATTCCAGCTCCAGCATTGGTTAGATCGATCTATCATGGTACTAAACTCAACCATCCGAAGGAATCGCTGGATAATGTGGTTCAGTATAATGTGAAATTAATTAATGCTCTTGTCTTGCATATTGGAGTGTCTGCAGTTGCAGATAAATTACCTAACAACACCCGAGGATTTAACATTAAGTCATCTCACGTTTCTTTATTAATTGACTTGGTTAATACCGGATCACTTGAGTTCAAATTTCATTTGATCAATGCCATTGCCAATCAATTACGTTATCCAAATAGTCATACTCATTGGTTTATTGGAATCATTTTACATTTCTTCAGTTCCAATTCAATTTGGGGATCCAGTGAGGAAAAACTTAGAATTCAAGAACTCATTACTAGAGTTCTCTTTGAAAGACATGTTGTCCATAAACCTCACCCATGGGGTTTAACTATTGTCTTTACCGAATTGGTCAAGAATGGTGAGTATGGGTTCTTTGATCTTCCTTTTGTTAAAGAAGCGTCCCCAGAGGCTAAGGTTATTTTTGATGCTTTGGCTAGAAATGTTAAGGGGGCTCCATTACCTTCACCTCTGGACATTCCAGTATCTGAACCTACTCCAGCTTAAAACCACCACACCTTTGTACACTAAATGTATATTATAATGTCGTTTAAACGTTGTAGACTGTCGCCTACCAGCGCCGCCACCCAAAATACGTTTTATTCTTTTTCAAATCAGATATCAATAAAACCCATAGGCATCTTTCTATCGGTTCTTCTTTCTCAACTTCAACTTGAAAGCTTTAATATCTCAGACTCTTATTCATATGTTCAGTTCAGTACTTCATTGAGACCTACAATCAGAGATAACTGCTACTATTGAACCAGGTAGAAGTTATCACCTTCTAAATCTACAATTTTGTTCCAACTGGTGACTCACTGCCGCCAACAACTAATGTGATACACAAGCAGTGAGACGAGTTTTCTTTTTCTGTTTTTCTTTTTTCACTTGAAGTCGTATACATAAATTTGTGCGGCAATGACAGCTTTTCGTTATCACACACACAAATCATCCAAAATCTCACCTTTCTTTCCTGACGACCCAGCTAAAGCTATCAATAAAACCAGGTAAATCATGTCGAGGGTGAAAAGAATTGCTAAAGAGTTAGAAGAGTGTCGTCAAGACACCCAATCTGGGGTTTCATTGCAATTGAATAATGAGAATGATTTGACTCATTTGACAGGGTTCTTCAAAGGCCCACCAGAAACTCCTTATGAAAATGGGGTGTTTCAGGTTGATATCAAGATTCCTAATGAATATCCGTTCAAACCTCCTCAAATGAGATTTATAACTAAGGTCTATCATCCAAATATTTCATCAGTTACCGGAGCCATTTGCTTAGACATCTTAAAGGACGCTTGGACTCCAATTTTAACGTTGAAAAGTTCGTTGATTTCTTTACAATCATTACTACAATCACCGGAGCCAAAAGACCCTCAAGACGCAGAAGTTGCCACTCATTACATGGTCAACAAACAGTCATTCGATCAAACCGCTGCTTACTGGACGAAACTTTATGCTGCCGAAGATAAAGACAGTAACGCCGCTTTGAGCGACTCTGCGTTGTATGGAATTGACGATGACATTGTCACCCAGTTCGAGAACATGGGATTCCCCAGAGATAAAACCATCTTGGTGTTGAGAAGAATGGGAGTTAAATCCTTTAACGGAGTTGCCAATAAGGGAGAGTTGGAAAACAAGATCTTGGAAGAGCTTTTGAAGGAATGCCAATAATCCTAAAAGCTTCAACTTACCATTTTGGGCCTTGCTATAACATACTTTTGGCCACCAATATTTACACCCGTACCCCAAACATACACCCGTACATCTCACATTATTTCCTTCTTACTTCAACTTACAGGATTCGCCATCTCCATTTCTGGTTCATATCTCTATCGTATGTACGGCCATGTTAACTCGTTCTTATAGTATTTTAGGTTGTAGTTGTAGTTACTCGTTCTTATAGTATTTTAGGTTGTAGTTGTAGTTACTCGTTCTTATAGTATTTTAGGTTGTAGTTGTAGTTGTAGAGGTGAAAAATTAGCGACGAAAAAAAAAAAAAGTTCGTGCTCCTACTGAAAAATTCGACATGAAGTTGATATTAGAAGGCTGAATCCGAATTATCTTTTTGGTTAAAACTAGCCACCAATAATCCCCTCAGTGATATAGCAAGGGTAGTTCAACGTATCCAATTCAGTGATCGGTCTGCCGTACTGTGTTTACTTAAAGTTTGACTGGGCTGCTTATCTACAGGTACTGCCATTTTATTTTTTCACTCATCTTTTGATCTTCTAGCTGTGGAGTATTTTCTTTTGGATCTTTCGTAGATATGACCACTTCACCAGTTGCTGCTCGTGCTGAGACTTCTCAGCCAGACTCTATCGGCTGGTTGTTCATTCAAAAGTACTATGAAGTGTTTACCAAAGAGATTAATACCATTTATCAGTTGTACGATAAAAATGCTAGTATTTCTCATGAAAACTTCCCAGGATCCTCCCAAAAGATTGTTTATCAAGCCAAAGGAACTGAAGCTATTAAGAATCACTTCAGAACCCAATCCGAATCCGAGGAGAAAAATAGGATCGTCATCACCGGTGCTGATTTCCAATCTTCTCTTGATAAGAACATTTTAATTGTTGTATTTGGTGAATGGGCCAAAGGTGATTCTACTTATTGGCAATTCAGTCATACTTTCTTATTGACTCCAAGTAAGGAAAAGGTCTATGATGTTGCTAATGATATCTTGAAGTTTATTGATTTCTCTGACTTCAAACCTCAACCAGCTACTATTATTAAGGAAGAATCTCCTAAACAAGAAGAGGCTGTAGCTGTCGAAGTTGAACCTAAAGCTGAAAACATCGCCAATGGTAGTGTTTCAGCTCCAGTTGAGGAAGAAAAACAAAAGGAAAAGGAGAAGGAAAAGGAAAAGGAAAAAGAACAAGTTCCAGTGCCAGTGTCAGAAGCTGAACCAGAAGCTGAAGAAGCTGCTGAAGTGATTCCTGAAGCTGATACGAAGGAAACTGAAGCTGCTGAGACTAAACCCACTTCATCCGTTCCACTCTCATGGGCCGATCTTGCTGCCAAGGAACCACCAAAGAGTGCTAAGTCACCAACCACTGCAACTCCCAAATCGGCACCGGGACAAACTTCAGTAGGTAAAAAAGCTTCTCCTCCAACCACTGCTCCTCCACAAGCTCAATCTAACGGAAAATATAGAAAGGAGGATTGGTTTCCTATTTATATCCGTAATGTTGACATCGATACCGAATTATTGAAAGAATCATTAATTAAACAATTCGGAGCGATTAAATTTTTCAAGAGAAGTTCAAGAATTGTATTATGTGATTTCGAAACCAAGGAGGATCAAGAAGCTGCTTTAAAAGCCAAGTCAATCACAATTGGTGATAATGTGATTTCATTGGAACCAAGAGAAGCTAAAGACTCGAAGAATTTTACTAAGGCAGATCCAAAACGTAAAAATGACAAGAAGCAAAATGGAAAGAAAAAGCCAGCAAAAAACTAGATCGTTGGTGATGATTGCATAAATAAAAATTAATTGTAAAGGGTGTACATACTATTTTCAGCAATTAATAAACACTAATACAGAAAATCGTAATAAATTGTGAAAATTGAAAAAAAGATAGAAAAGCAAAACAGAGGTATGAAGAGTTTCCTTTTCATAGAGCATTAAAGTTTATCACGATGAACGACGAAAGACTTAGTCGGATATAGCAAAAATAGAGAGATGATTAAAATATAACATTAAATACACATAATTTATGGCCAACTAACCATGTACTTGAATAAGATAACCTTCTTATGGTTGATGTATAAATATCCATATAATGCGAGATGCTTTCGAATCATAATCTTTGACATCGCTTCATACGGACCCCACATGCTTAAACTCTGAAGCATACTAGGCAACATGTGAAGCCCAGCAAGTCGGCGATTCCACTTCAGAACTTAAATGACTACAGAGCCAATTAAAGCAAAGGATCAGTAGTCTGATAGCAGTTTGGTCACAGCCTAGTATTGTTATATCGCCTCAACATGTATTCTTTCGCAGCTACAAAACAGCCGTGCACCATTAACCGCACCGAGATCATTTCTTCAAAACAGGTCGCTCATAGCCCATTCCTCATCTTTACATCCCATATTTCGATTTCTTCTTTAAAAAGCACCGGTCATGAACTTCTTGAGGAAGAGAAAGAACTCTGGTTCCGATGATGAGGATGCTTTTGAAGATAATCCCTCCAAAGTTCAAAAGTCCCGAAAACCCCCAAATACTGCCTTCAGACAACAGAGATTAAAAGCCTGGCAACCGATCCTAACGCCAAAAACAGTGATTCCTCTATTGTTCGTGCTTGCCTGTATCTTCGCCCCATTGGGAGTAGCCATAATATACACCACCTATAACGTGGAGAATATCACTGTCGATTACACCCATTGCACATCTCTCAGCTCGAATAATTACGTCGACATACCCAAAAAGTACACCAGCTACCATTTCAAGCATGACAATGCTTATCCTGACTTCAAATGGAAAGTTTCCAATGGCACCGATAGTTTTGGAGACTTAGAACAAGTGTGCCAGATCCAATTTACTCTCCCAAGAAATCTCCAACCACCAATTTATCTCTACTATAAATTGACTTCTTTCTATCAAAATCACCGGAAATACATCAACTCCTATGATCTCGAACAATTGATGGGACATGCTGTGGACAAAGGTGATTTGGTGAGTCAATGTGATCCTTTGAAGATCCGGGATGATAAAATCGTATACCCATGTGGATTAGTAGCCAATTCTTTGTTCAATGATACTTACTCCAGCCCCGTATTATTGAATGCCAAAAGTGGGAGCGATAACGAAACTTACGAATTATCTTCCGAAGGTATCTCCTGGTCATCTGACGTCAAACATAAGTACAAACCAACAGATTACACCCCGGATCAAATTGTTCCTCCTCCAAATTGGTACAAGATATTCCCTGATGGTTACAATGAGTCTAACTTACCAAATCTTCAAACATGGGAACATTTACAAAATTGGATGAGAACCGCTGGGTTACCTTCGTTCTATAAGCTCTACGGTAAGAACACCACGGCCGCTTTATCATCAGGGACCTACGAGATATCCGTAACAATGAACTATCCCGTGAGCATATTCGGAGGCACCAAAACCTTGGTTATAACCACCAACTCCATTTTTGGAGGAAGAAATATGAGCTTGGGTATAATTTACATCATCGTAGCTGTGATTAGCTTGGTTCTCGGAGTGGCTTTCTTACTTCAACATCTCATAAAGCCAAGACGAATTGGAGACCATAACTACCTTCAGGGGGGAGTGGAATCGGGGTTCAACGAAGGGCCCTCCAACTTCAGGGACCAACTATAGTATATAGCGTTTAAAATATCACCAATAAAATCGGTACTTAATCAGTATAAAGATCCGTACACTCACATCGATTCATCAACTTCAACTACCCCATTTGCTTCTGTCTGTTGAAACCACTTAGTTTCAATTATTATATCTCTCTTAATAGGTTATATCTCTCATCTCCTATTCCATCTTTAGGTATATGTGACCCATTTTAACCATTCCATAGACTAGGTGTGGTCGAATGTACGGGTGGTTCTCAGGGTAGTGTGCCATCCAGCTGTCAAGGAAAAAAAACCTATACCAGTTCAACAAAATCTAGGATTTTTCCTTTTATCTTAAGATTCAACTGATTTGTATATGAATTCAATAGTATAAGACCAGCTTAGATAGAGAATCGTTGATACATTGTCATATAGAAATAGAAAGTGGTGAAGAATGAACATAAATCCTCATCTTCAGTACTTGCAACAGCTGCACCAACTACAACAATCTTCGCAGAATCAGAATGTCAATGGAACCAGCCAATCTCCCCAAGTGTCGCAATTGCAGTTACAGCAACAGTTACAGCAGCAAAGACAACAGCTATTAAACCAACACATCCAACAGCAACAGCAGCAACAACAACAACAGCAGCAGATAAGTTCTTCTGGTCCCACAAATCCACTTTTGGCTGCTCTTAATGGTGGGGGACCCAATCCTAATCAAGCTGGTACTCCTGGGAATGGATTATCAAATATGAACTATAACCAGAACGTCAATCCTTTATTACAACTTCAATTACAGCAGCAATTACAACAACAATCCCAGCATAGTCATATCCATCCACTTCAGCAACAGTTGCAACAGCAACAGCAACAGCAGGCCCAGGCACAAGCCCAAGCTCAAGCGCAGGCAGTTCAGGCACAGGTCCAAGCACAAGCCCAGGCACAAGCTCAAGCCCAAGCCCAGGCCCAAGCCCAAGCACAGGCCCAAGTGGTACACCAACAACAGCAGGCCCACCATCAGCAGCAGATCCCCATCATCAAAGAAGTTTGGGCCCATAATTTGGAACATGAATTCCACAACTTACGGTCGGTAATCAATGATCATTCCTCTACCGTTTACATTGCCATTCATCAAGAAATACCGGGAATTGTAGCCAGACCCGTGGGGACTTTCAAATCATCGTCAGATTATCATTTTCAAACGTTAAGATCCAACTCTGACTTATTGAACTTAATTCAGTTATCGTTATGTGTGACGAAAGTCAAATACAATGAGATTAGCACTTCCATTGTATGGCAGTTCAATTTCTTGTACGACCTCACTAAAGAAATGTATAATGAAGAACACTTATCTATGTTGGCTCAATCTTCTCAAATCAACTTGCAAATGCATATGAACCAAGGAATTCCTCATTTCAACTTTTCTGAACTCATGATCGAAAGTGGGTTATTACTTGATAGTTCTATAAATTGGATTAGTTATCATTCAGGCTATGATTTGGGATTTTTGGTAAGCTTGTTAACTAACGATATCTTGCCCAATGATGAAAAAGAATTTTACTGGTGGTGCTCCAAGTACTTCCCCAACTTCTATGACCTTAAACATCTTGGAGTGCAATTGAACTCCAACTCCAAAGCTGGAGGTTCTGGCTCAGGTCCCTCTGGAAGCTCTGGTGTTAATGGCAACATCGACTCCAGCGCTGGAGCAGGTGGTGGAGGAAATGGTTCAGGTAACGCCGCCGAGCTCTTCAAAGGCAATAACAAACCTTCAATTGAATATCTCGCGGAAGAATTACATTTATTACCAATTTCACCAATGATCAGTCAATACTTCACATCGGTAGCTGGCGGCCAATTTCCTAGCCAACATCAACAAATGACTTCTACTTTGCACGCTTATTTATCGATGGAATGCTTCAAAGAGTTGTTGAGACAAACTGGTTTCGACTACCAGCTTATTGCCAAATTCAAGGGTGTTCTCTGGGGTTTGGGGAATGGGACTGATGCCAATGGTCAAGTCAACGGTATTCCAATTCCAGTCAATATGTCGACTTCTTCTAAAAGTGGTGTAGTCCAATTTGGTAGACCTCTTTAATCTCGTTCATTTCCTTCAATTATTGTATTCTAGTATAGGGAATCAAACATGTTCCAATGTACATTCAGTTTTTTCATCATTTTATGTATTTTGCGACGGTTTATCCTCTATGCGTGTTTTAGGGAGAGGAGTCATTTTCCATGTACATTTGATAGTTTGTAATACCAATTTAATCCTAATCCTAATATACATGAACGAAATAAATATTAAAGCATCTATAAACAGAATTAGTTATCTCCAGAACTTTCCACATTACTATCTTCTTGATTGGGTTCTTCAACATCGACTTGACCGTCAATGTTCTCCTCTTCCTCAGCATATTCAGCATTGGTATCATCTTCCAATTTCTGCTTCTTCGCAGCTTCCTTTTCCTCTCTTTCAGCTCTTTTTCTCTTATATCCTGCCTTTTTATCTTCACCGATTCTTTCTTCTTCATCCTTAGGTGGTGATACAAACCAAGGGATTTTACCTCTGTTGAAATCATTTAATATTTGCTTAGCAACTCCACTTTCATCTGGTTCACCTCCCTTCAATAATCTACCTTGCTTTCTGGCAATCAACTCAATGAATTCGTTACTGGCGTCTTCTAATAATGATTCATCTTCTTCAAACTTACTCCAACCTTTGATTTCATAAGTTCTTTCTAAATGCTTTCTTTCACACTTCTTTAATAAATCAGGAATATATTGTTCTGGGTATGAAACATGTTCAACTCTCACCACACCTCTGAATAAAATATCCGATTCGGTATCTTTAGAGCTTGGAGGCACGATTCCAGGACAATCAATTAAGAAAATTCTCTTCATTAAAGTAATATATTGCCAAACCTTGGTCTCCCCAGGAATTGGAGCAACAGTACAAACCTTCTTACGTCTTAAAGTGTTGATAATTGAGGATTTACCCGTATTAGGGTACCCTATGAAACCAATAGAAATTTGCTTTCTATCGGAATGTAATGATGCAAATTGTCGTAATAATTGGATCAACGATCCTTTACCAAAAGAGTTGGTAATCGAGGCATGAAATGCTAAAGTTGGGAACGATTTAGATAAATGTTTAACCCAAGCAGCCTAAAATGTTAGTATAGATCCAAAAAAAAAAATTGAAAGTTTCTGCCAAAATGAAGGAATAAGAATAAAAAGAATTGATGTCGGCTTCTAGACTACGAATCTATCCAAAAGGCATCTTGCGATGGAGATAGCTTCAACTCAATAAGATTCCGAAACTAACCTAAGAACCAGACAAAGACTGTCTGGAAAAGTGTGGACGAATCCCGAGTCAGAACGACAAGGAAACCCGAAGGGTCCACGGGCGGAAAGTATTAATTTCCCAAAGATGTAACAGGCAACATTGTGGAGATTGTCGAAGACGGAGTGCCACCCTGACAAAGATCTTTGGTGTGAAAAAGAGGAAAACAAAGAGAGATAGAGAAAGTAGGCAGAAACCTATATCAGTTAGTATACGTACCGCAACCCAAGTTGGGACTAGATCACACTTGTTCAACACATAAATCAAATGCTTATGAGGACATTCGTCCTTTATATATTTTTCCACAGAAAGACATCTGGTTCCAATAGGATCTCTAGCGTCCAACACATGAATGACCACATCCGAAGAGTCAATAACCTTGTACAACTCATTCCAGATTCTCTTTGATTGACCCTTATGGAAAATAGCTTCCTTTGCTTCTTGAGTGAAATCATCCTTGTCGAGGATCGAACCACCCATTAACCCAAGAGTAGCATTCAATTCTTGGTTTTCTTCATAGGACTTCGAATCATCTGCAGTCATTTTAGCCAATTCCTCTAAATTAGAAGCAGCAATGAATCTTGGTCTTTTACGTTGTTGCTTGGGACCAAAAGTCAGTTCAAACGATTCGGTTTCAAGAATCTTCGCGGTAGGGGAATCTGTTTGGTCCTTTTCGTCTAACAACGACATTGGCAACTTATTTCTTTTCAATAACACCTGGTAACTATCATGTTTCTTATCACCCATAGCTTCTCTGAAGTGGGATAAAGCATCCTGGGCAATCACCCTGGTGTTACCAAACCACTTACGGTTAGGATCAACACGAGCAATGGGAGCGTCGGTGCTCTGTAATGCGGCAGCCTTGATGATATCCCCATTGGCATTTCTCACTGCTCTACCAGATTTATACATCTGTAAATGTTTCACCTTTTTGGCATCTCGGTAAAAGTTCTCCCCTTTGACTCGAAGGTTCCCATCACGGGTATCATTCTGTCTCGTCCGTCTCTGCTTTTCCTTCTTTTGAGTACCCATTGCTGATCTGTAGCTAAACCCGTAGAGAAACGCTTTCAGGAGATGAGTTTTTCAACTGGGAAAAAAAAAAAAAAATTACTGTGATGCCATCGCCGTGATGGATTTGTCACGTGATAAGATAAATTGCAAAATGTTACGTAAGCTGTCGTAGCAACAGATAAAGAAATGGCAAGATTCCTACAAGGAGGATATACGAGTTTTGGCCGTAGCGATGACAAATGCAATAATTGAGGATGGTAAAGGGCCGTGCACAGAGCTGGTTCCTCATTTGACGCCAACCCAAGAGCACTTCTTCAAGAAATATTTGCTTGAGAAGCAGCTAAAGCACGAACTTCATTACTTATCCCAGCCCAAATGTCTTGAACACATTGGTTCTCCATTCAAAACGGGATCTGAGGATAGCCAGGAAAATCCATTGCCGTTAGTGAAGTTCTTCTTTCATAATTTCATCGAGACTTTCCCATTCATTGTGAACAATGATAGAAAAGAGCAACTATCGTTCTGGCAGGACACAGTACAGCCATTTGTTGAAAGTTTTAATGAAAAGAACATTTCAGATTCGTTGGAACGTAAAGAAGAAATCACAAAAAGAGGCCAAGCTAACAGCAAACTCACTCATGGCCTTACTTTGTTCTACAATTCTATGCTAATCACCGAGAATGATTTGACCTACTTGACGGAAGACCATATCAGGCCGTCCCAAGCAGGGAAATTGGAGAAACTACAAAAAGGAGCCGCCAGCAACTTCGAGGATTTGCCCAATTTAGAGGATTTGAAATTATACAATGCCAACTATAGTGCATTACAGTACCATAATGACGTTTACGTTAATATTGTTGCAGTACGAAGAGTTGATTCGGTAGGTACTTTAAGTCCGCAAAGCTCTAGAGCTAGTTTTGCCTCTTCTAGTCGTGAGCTCAGCATGTGGAATCCATTCAGATTCATGTCACTGTCTGCAGCAACGCCGAAACACCACTATGAGTTCATTCTTCAGGTGACTCAAAGGACCAAGGTAGACATTGAAAAAGGGTATACATACTCTTCACATTACATTGGCAGGCCGTATCATCAGTTCAAAAGACTAGAAAATAGTTTGAAGAAGAAGTTTCCTGGACTCATGGCTGCAAGTGTGCCCTCTGTTCCTCTGAAGTTGGATCACGACATTGGTTTTCCAAGAGATAGCGAAAATCCCGATGACACTAAGTTATACCGAGAAAAACTCAGATCTGCATTAAGAGGCTACCTTCATACCCTCATCAAACACTCCGAGATCGTACATAGTGATATTTTTGATGATTTCATCAACGACAAATTCCTGTCCTATAAGATTCTTAGTCCCGTGGAAGAAGAGGATTATAAGGAAAGACTTCAGTATGAAAAATCAATCATTGCAAACCAGTTCGAATTTCAGCAGCAAACCATCAAGGTCGTTCATGATTTGGCCCAGGATTTTGAGAAGTTTAAGTTGAAATTGATCAAAAGTCCTGATACTTTGATGGAAATTTTCGACGAATTAAGTCATGCTGAGTCCGTAAGTGAACTTTCACCACTTCTTAGAACCTTTGTTGAGTGGTCAAAATTGGAAGTGGCTGCTACTTTATACCTGGTCTTCTTGGGACAAGATAACTCGAGCCAATGGCTCCTGAAGTGCCAGAAGTTTCACAGATTGTTTCCTTATAACATCATTTATGGGATTTTGAAGTTCACCAATCCAGTGAAGATAGTCTCAAGAGTAATTGACCTACTATTGGTAAATTTACCTTCTATATCTCTCACTTCCTGGTTCCCTCGAGGCGGTGAATCTAACGATGCTCTCAAACAAGAATCTAAGAAGACTGGTGCAAACAACTTATTGTCTATGATATTTGTAATGTTGCTCAATGAAGATTTGAATGATTTTGAGAAGGAGTTGAAAAGATTAAAGGAATCAGCCATTTTTCAACTGGGGAATTATGATGAATGCATAAAAAAAATCGAAAATTACGTTCTAGCTTCTGATGGTGAGACTGTTGATGAAATCAAGTACACAGCAGTGTTGAAAGATGAAGATTTATTGTTGACTGTCCTCAAGTCTGAAATTCTAGAACCAGCACAGTTAACTCACCCCGAGAGACTCAAAGATATAGAGGAGGCATACAGATTGTATAATTCTTTAGGAGAACATAAGGATTTGGAGGAGGCCGATCTTTATTTGACATTGAAGCAGTATTGGCAAATTCTCATCAGAAAGAAGGATAAGGACATTATGAAACAGTTATGGAAAGAACGAGAATTGACTCAATTGATTAAAAAGTTTCTTACCATCTTCTACCAGCCACTTATGAAGATTTTCAAAAAATGTGATATCCATCTTGTATTCAAAGATTTTGAACAGTTCATGGATGATTTAATTACCGAGCTCAATAAGTTGAACCAAGGACAGGTATTTTCCATGAGTTCCATTGAAATATTCAACAGATTTAAGCAGATTCTTGACCGGCACGAGAATGTGTTCTGGAGATTCCTTCACGACATGTACGTGAACGACGATACCCACATCTTTTTGACGTTGTTTCAATGGGTAGAGAAATTCTTGAAGATAATTCGCAAGAAGTACGTGGATGAGAATCAAGTGAAGGTTTTACTATATGGAATGACTGCATCCGTGCCACTGAACCCGGAAAAATTTACTACACAATTGAATGACCGTATCACCCATACCCTTAAAAAGCGGATGCTTTTGAAACAGTACCTACAGGAAGGGAGCTCGCAAGACACCGAAGGGAATATTGGCAGCTTGCAAGACCGCATCGACAAGAAATGGGAAGAAGTCAATGATGATATATTCGGTAACTCTAATGGTAGGGAGTTCGGCATCGATACTGATGACATCAATGATTTCAACATTATGCACAAACACCAAGACTATGTTAGTCTGAGAGGAAACGTCGATAAAAATAAGCCCGAACAGGACGAAGAGAGTGAAGAGAAGAAGTTGGTTTACAAGAAGATTGCCGAGATCGATAATGCTTTATCGATGCTTGACACCAGTGAATTGGACAAGTTTGCCCCCTCATTCAAGACTAGCATCACTGATCTCCTTGATCAGTTTCAACTAGACTAAAGCTGCTGGCTGGCATTTTGCGGATAGAATAAACGCAGACTTTTGACTTTGTCCTTTTTAAATGAAAAAAAAAAAATACTTCTAATACAAAGAAATTCATATTTTGTGTTTTTTCCTTTGCTTTTCTTTCTGCTTTTAGTTCTGAAGAAATCTCTTCAATGCACGTTTCATATAGATACCCATGTCGAAAACCCTTATTCAGTAGGTTGCAGGAACTATTGTGCCTATTAAAGTCACGTGTCTATTATACCCTTTTAGGTATACGGTCGTAAGCCCCAAAGATTATGACCTGATAGTCTACTTCCCAATTTGTTACCCCTATATTCTAACGATCTTACAATTGTGTAGACAAGAGGCTAGTTTCTTGCTGCACGATTGTTGATATATTTTTTTTTTCCCCTGATTTCATATACTAAACCTTAACTTTCGTCTGTGGGCTGTTACGAAGATCTGCTGTCTTTTTATTTTTTTTTTCTTTTTTGAATTTTCACCGGTGGACTTTTTTTTTTATCTGTGCAAGGGCTATTTTTATTTTTTTTTGAATCTTTTCGCTTTCTCTCTTATCATACTACGTGTCGAACGTTGTCTTTTGCATTTTCGGTTTCATTTGCAGGATGAACTTTCGTCATAAGCTTCCATCGGTCCCTCCCAGCATTTGGCGCGTTGTCAGTCATCGAGGATCAACCAGAGCTCTCAAGATAGTTCTTTTATTCTTTGTTCTCGTCAATATCCTTTACTTTCTATTCTTTCGTCTTAGAGGATCTTTGATAGTACCCTTGGACCTTGATATCATTGACGACTCCACCACCAATCAAGAATCCGACATCAATCAGCCCCAACAGCCCGTCAAAAATGAAGTAGGAGTCACAGAAACCAAATACAGTAGTCAATTCAATAAGATCTTGAAGAAGAAGCTCGCTTCGGTGGAAAAGGACAAGAAACGGTTTTGGTTGGCTCATACAGGTCTTACTGAAACTTCGTTCAAATTACCTGCTAAGCAATTTATGAGCGGACAGTCCAATCCATCGTCGTTCATATATAAAAACGAGTTGTTTTATGATCCCAGATTCACGCTTTCTGTATATTTTCATGAGTTAAAACTACGTTATTTGAGCCAGAACTCCGGCGGTGAAAAATCTGAAAAACTACATGCCAACAATGCTCAAGCAATCCAATTACCATTCCATTGGTCAGACTGGATGGATTTGACATTGTTGAACAGTGATTTGGCTAAACCCATATCTGAAAGAATTGATTGTGAGTACATCCAAGCTCACACTAATAATAAACCTAATCCTAGTTATTTCTGTTTGGATAATGCAAAATTAACCGATGAAGATGTTCATAAATTCGGCTTCAATAATCGTGAACAACTTCCTGGATTCATTATTCATGCTCACAGTACCCACGAGGATCGTACGTTTAACGACTTCCGAGTTATGGAGTCAAAATCTTATGCTTTGACCAATTTACTCAAACCCTATAAAGTGGTTATTTTGAGTGATAATGAACATGGAGGTACGTTTGAATTCGAAGTTAATCCTGATGTGCATGAAAGAATGGTAACCTCTGATATGATGATGAACTATTTAAGGGCCAAGAATATTAACCCCGAATCCGTTCGAGATGATACTACTATTGTTGTGGATCATCTTCGGGAATACAAAGAACTTTTGAAAGTTGTATATCCTAAGGTTTTAACAGACGAGGAGGATATTCATGGAATGTACCGGACATCAAAAAAGCAAATGGACCCTAAAGCTTCGAGAGAATTAGAACTCCCAGCCAGATTATTTGCTTACTCACCTTCTGTAGTTGAAGAACAAATTCGATTCTTTGAAGAAGAAAGTGAGATCAAAATAAGCGAGTTATCTCGGAATGATAGATCATACTATGAAGGATTAAAAGAATGTTCAAAATACGATGATAAAAACGAACCCACTTACTTTAAAATGGCCACTATTCATATCGATGATACTAGAAATCGTGACAGAGAATGGGGATGGCACTACGATTGGAGATTCTTCAACGGGGCCTTGAACTACGAGCGTGTCGGGTGGACAGAGCAAGAGCAGAGAATCAGAACCAACATCATTTTGGATAGGTTGTTAAGAAACTGGAACCGATTTGCTGAAGAAAAAGGGATTGTCACCTGGATAATGCACGGTCCTTTATTATCGTGGTATTGGGATGGGTTAATGTTCCCATTTGATGTGGATATCGATATTCAAATGCCAATCTTGGAGCTTGCTCGTTTAGCCAAGGAGTACAACCAAACTTTGGTAGTGGAAGATCCCACCGAAGGTTATGGAAAATATTTAATTGATGTGGGAACGTATATTCATAACCGGGGTATATCCGAGAAATCCAACCATATTGATGCGAGATTTGTTGACGTTGACTCCGGGATTTACGTTGATTTAACTGCAGTCAGTAAATCCAAGGCCAATCCACCAAGCGAGTACGATGATAACAAGCTAGCTAATATTAAAAAAGAACCAGATGATGACCAAGTGGAGATTTATAATGATCGTCGGAAACACTTCTACACCCTTGACCAGTTGTCTCCACTTAAATACTCCATGTTGGGAGGGGTTCCTGTATATATTCCTGCCACCATCACTGACCGGTTGGTCTTTGAATACTCTCGTGGATTGACTAGATATGAATTTGGCGGCTGGTTTTTTGTACCCAGGCTCAACTTATGGTTGCGAACAGAGCAAGTGGCCCAAGCTTTTAGTCATCTTGATATCGTTAACAAAGAAGGTAACATTGATAGAAACCTGTTGGTCAAGAAATTAGGTCAGATGACCGAC
Organism: Isabelozyma rhagii; assembly: GCA_003708185.3. Taxonomy (NCBI): domain Eukaryota; kingdom Fungi; phylum Ascomycota; class Pichiomycetes; order Serinales; family Metschnikowiaceae; genus Isabelozyma; species Isabelozyma rhagii. Next base: position 213,837 of record PPNO03000018.1, read on the forward strand.
CGTGAGTGCATGAAGTTGTTGGATAACGACGAAATCTTGGTGGAGTACTATTTAACCAGGGAACTTACCGATTTACATGCGCAAGAGAAACAGTACTTGTTCGACACTTTGGGACGAGATAATGCCGCACTTAATGACAATCGTGAGCTCAAGGAAAGGTACAATGAGCTTACATCTACTTTCAAGATGAGAAAACCACTCAGAAAACCTCTCTGGGACTTTGAAAACTTAGAGCATCCTAAGCACCATCAAGAAAGCGCCTAAGTCTCTTAGGCCTTGATCACATTGATTAAAGTCCACACGGAACATAGATGCCTATTACATTATATCGCATCTTCATAGACTAATATACATATCCTTACATCGACGTTGCCCTTTTTTCTTTTTCATTCGTAGACTTCTAGAAATCTTTTTTCCATATGACCGTTTTACGTCATACCCACGTTCTGTTGCCTTCTTTATCAGATGCTTTTCTTTTTCTTGCTCTGCTTGATTTTGGTTTTGTGGAGTCTTGGTAATACTGTCGCACCTTCCATCTTTTTTTCGCCGGTTAAATAATCGATAATCTTCTTCTTCTTCTTCTTCTTCTTGATAGATATCCGACCTAATTTAGTGAGGACAGCATCGACCACTTTCATTTATAAGCGTCCTTGATCATATATACATATGGTTATTTCCTTCTGAATCCCCAAACGATTTTTTTCTATCCTATTACTCGAGATCTGCCGGTTACCCGTTACCCCTATTCCGCTAATATGCTGAGAGTAACATCTACAAGTGTTTCAGACGTTAGGTTGGACACAGATCCGTCGTCGTCGTCATCAGTTCTTACAAACAGATCCAAGTCATCGCCAGAAAAATCAACTGAAGAGCTCTTGATTGAGAAACTAGACAACTTTCTATCCTCCATCGAATCTAGGCTTGATAGCTTTGAACAATACTTCAAGTTCAACGAAAATGTGTTGGACGACATAGAAATCGACTCAGATGCCACCAAACTGTTATCGGAACAATCGAGAAGAGGAAGTAGTAGTAGTTTGACATCAATTAAATCGTTCTCAGAGAAAAACTTAAATATGATCCACCAGAGACTTGACGTTATTAAACAATCAGTATTGAAGACCTCTTTCACTAATCTTGAGTACTTGTACAAGACACTCGATGACCAATATAACTATTTATTCGCATCTGGTAGAAGTATGAGTCCATCCGAAGATGGTGATACATCCGCAGACTCCATCAGTCCTTTGAATAGGAAAGAAATCTTATCGAAAAACATCATTACCACCATTCAATATTTTGACGATAAATTAAATCAGGTTGAAAATCTAATCCAACATAAAACCCCTCAAGCAAGCATCGGCTACGATAAGGACTCGAAGTTCAAATACTTCAAGTTCTATAATTTCAACAAAGCCTTGAAGACTGCCGAAAATGGCTATCTACACTACTACCAATTACCTTTAAGTTGGAGAGAGAACAGGTACATTATCCAAGGTTATAGATTCTCAATGAAACATACTACCTTGTTCAAGTCAGTGTTTCATTTCAATCACAACGAATCAATGAATATTTGGTCTCATTTACTCGGATTCTTTGTCCTTCTTTACATCACTTTAGTTCATTTCCCTTCAAGCAAAGCCTACCAGATGAACACATCTACTGACAATATTGCCATGTACGTCTTTCTTGCAGCCGCCATGCAATGTTTGGGTTGCTCTGTTGTATGGCATACCTATTCTTGTTTTGCCAAATTACAAACCAGAGCAAAATGTGCATGTGTGGATTATACAGGTATAACCACCTTGATTACTGCTTCAGTTATTGCCGCCGAATATTGCTCTCTCTACAACTACTCTACTTTGTTGAGAATATGGATCACATTTTCTACCATTTGTGGAGTTTCTGGCTTTAGTTTCAATTGGTCACCTTATTTCGACAGGGCTGATTGTCGTTCATTAAGAATTGCATTTTTCATGGGCTTAGCATTTTTGGGAGTTTCTGCTTTCTTCTGTATGTGTTTTTATGAAGGATTCGTCAAATCAGGGCTATTTTTCTCACCTCTTATCTACAAATCATTCGTCTGGTATTGGATTGGTGTCGTATTCTATGGTGGGTTAATTCCAGAGAGATGGAGATATGACGTGATAATCGACGAGGACGACACTTGTCATCATTCCCACACCACATCGGAGATTTTGACAGGAAATGTAGAGAATAGCGGCAGAGAAGAAATTGAAGAGATTGAATTGGAAATCGAAGAAAAAGATATAAATGAAACTGATAGTTTGCTTCATGATGACTACGAAGAAACTAATATACCGGAACCAGAGGAAGCACCAGCTTCGGATGATGTTAACTCCGATCATTATCATAACTATCGAGATATCATTGATAGCCATTTCCCAGTTCAGCCTAACTTGACTCCTTACCACAAAGATTTCTTCTCCTTATGGTGGGTTGACTACGTATTATCCAGTCATAATCTTTGGCATGTCTGTGTGGTTTTGGGTATTATTGGACATTACTCATCCCTTTTAGAAATGTATGAAAATATCGACCGTGTGGTTGGTTAAACTTAAACTCTCAACTTATGAATTTATAGACACATTGAACTTAGACATATGTGGAACAAACTCTTGCGATCTATTCTTTAAAATATCAAAATATCAAATTAAAGTGTATTTGGAACAACTTTTTGCGAAATATTCTTCAAAAGCTGAAAAATTAAGATAGTACAAAAGATTAGAAATATTTATGAATTATTCTCTTCCCCCCCGGGTACCCCACACGATACCATAAGCCTCCAGCGGTATCTCTCTGGGTACATTACTACAATCGGACAGTCTTCAGAAATAAACTAACAGCTTTAAACCTAGTCCTATACGCTACTAGTTATTTTCCGAGACAAGCCGCAGTGTGTCAGATTTTCGGTAGAATTATTTAGATTCTAGCTCGGTCATCGATCAGCTAACAAGATATGCTTCATCTTAGTAATCACTTCTATGATTCTTAAACATCTTACACAAAGAGTGGGCTACGGGGTAGACGCATAGTTCTTCAAGAGCAAATCTAATGTCATCTTTTTTTAGCAAAATTCAAAACGTCGGACAACCTTCATAATGATTGTTGCGGATTTGAAGGATGAAAAAGTACCACAGTTAGCAGTAGAACATTCCTTTCATACGGCGAAATCAATGTGCGATATAGCTACTCTCATATACCAATACCCTCGGCAATATTTCGGAATAAATAGAACTTACACAAACCCGGCACTAGCCAACCACAAAGCAGTGTGACTTCAGCGACATTGACCCGGAAAGAAAACTATATGCAGTACATAGCAACCTTAGTGGAAACAATTGTATTTGAATGCATATTTAGATTTTAAAGTTAAGCTGCAACCAGAAATCCCCACAAAAATCTTAATTAAAAGCAAGAATTGAGATGGGACAAGAAAATTGATTTTTTATTATAGGGATATCAAATATTCCACTTTACTGAACCTCTGATTTTTTTTTTTGTTTTCAGAATTTCACTTTCTATTGTAGTCAGTAAGTTAATTGTCACTGTCATGTTCGCCAATATAAACCAACTAGAATGAAGTATTCAAATTCCTGGCACCTCATAATATAGAGTATCGTTGATAGATGCTACATTTATGCCGGCTTAATATGCCCCCCCGCTGTCAAAGTTTTTCCCTGGCATCACAAGTCGAGAAAATATCAATACCAAGAAAAATAAAAAAAAATTGCATTTTCGAGGTTCGATAGACTAAAGCACAGATTGCCAAACACCGATTATGTCTTATTGAATTAGCGAGTATCTCCAGATGACTCCAGATGAGATCAAATGGAGATTTGATCTAATCTTACGCCATAATTGAGATTGTAAGCCGCTGTTTCAGGATTGTAAGCCGCTGTTTCAGGATTGTAAGCCGCTGTTTCAGATGAGTTGCTCGAATTTTTTGATGTACAAAGGAATTCTCCAGAAGGAACTAACGCTTGCAAACCGCGAACAATTCAGCTTTCAAATAAACTAATCTATTACCTCATAAGAGCACCAGCTATTATTAGGTTTAGTGGTCGATAAATATGACCACTGGGAAGTAAGTGGTGGAGAAGAATATCGTTTGCTCCCAACCATTAGCTGATACAACTATGTTAAGTTAAAGTGCAGGAGAAGTCAAACTAATGCAAGCCAAAAAAAAACAAAAAACAAAAATACACCGGGCACATAACCTACACTTGAGACTAGCGAACAATGTTCCGACTATAAGCGTTTCCCATAGATAAATTATCCGTTGCGGGACATACCCCAACCCAGAGTAACTAAGAAGCTTAGCTTTGATATAGATCAACAAAACGTCAGTAGAGTACCCCACCCAGAGAGCTGTTGCTATCGGCAAAGATTCTAGCTCATCCACACGGCTATATTTTAAGTGAGAATATTTTTTTTGGAATTATTAGACATCCTGAAGGAAGAGAAGGATTGTTACGTCATACCGCGTTCGAGTAGTTGCCGTTAACAATTTTTGTCGCGAAACATCACTGCCTTTTAAATGAGTCCTTTGTTGCATATTTAATCTGTGACAAGAGCTACGCCGTCCTCCCCATCAGTCTTCTCGGTTGCACAAGAAGACACGACACTACCACTAAAGTGCTGGACTAAAGGAAGTAAGGTCAGAAAAGGAAATGTTTGAATAGGCACAAAGCAATACAACTTAAATTTATAGATGTCTCTTCGATACTCTCTGTCTAATGTAGAAAATGTAAAAAAAAAAAAAATAAAACGAGCCTACACAAATTTGCCTGAAAAAACTTAATGCAGCCTTTCAGGTTGACGCATGCAGGTATCTTTTCTTTTTATGTCGTTATTTTTTCTGCAAGTTTCCTCTCTGGTACAGTTAAATTTTGCCAGGACCAGATGAACCCAGCGGTACCTGTTCTCTAATGGGGAAAAATACGTGTCATGGGGGTTACAACGACTCAGGAATATAAATAGTCGACAAATTCCCCAGTATTCCGGGGATTGTTTTCTATTTTCGTTATTGTTTAAGATTTATTTGCTTACTATCTAACATATATCAATATGGTTTGGAATTTGAAATCAAGAACTAATACGTTCGGATTAAGAGGTAAACCTCTTAGAGCTGCCATCACATGTACCGCCGTCACTGGGTTCTCCCTTTTCGGTTATGATCAAGGGCTTATGTCCGGTCTCATCACTGGTACTCAGTTTAACCGTGAGTTCCAAGCTACTTGGGCTGAACACGTCGGAGCATATCAAGCCACCATTAACCAAGGGGCAGTCACATCCTGTTATGAATTAGGTTGTTTCTTTGGGGCTTTATATGCACTTTTCAGAGGTGACCACCATGGTAGAAGACCTTTAGTTATCGTGGGTGCAATTATTATTATTGTTGGTACTGTTATTTCCACTGCTGCATTCGGTCCTCATTGGGGTACTGGTCAATTCGTCGTTGGTAGAGTCATCACTGGTATTGGTAATGGTCTTAACACTGCCACCATTCCAGTTTGGCAATCAGAAATGTCTCGTGCCGAAAATCGTGGTAGATTAGTCAACTTAGAAGGTTCTGTGGTTGCCGTTGGTACTTTCATTGCTTACTGGTTAGATTTCGGATTATCATACGTCGACTCTTCAGTTCAATGGAGATTCCCAGTTGCTTTCCAAATTATTTTCGCCGCTATGTTACTTACTGGTATTCTTCATTTACCTGAATCTCCAAGATGGTTAATTGCTAATGATAGAAAAGCAGAAGCTTATGAAATTTTGGCTGCATTGAATGACGTTCAAATAGAATCGGATGAAGTTGTGGCTGAAGCTACAGTTATTCAAGATGCTGTTAACAGATTCGCCAGAAACCAAGTTGGTTTCAAAGAATTATTTTCCGGTGGTAAGACTCAACATTTTCAAAGAATGGTCATTGGTTCATCTACCCAATTCTTCCAACAATTCACTGGTTGTAATGCTGCCATCTACTACTCTACTGTTTTATTCGAAGATTCTATATTCAGAGGTAACAACAGAAGATTATCTTTGATTTTGGGAGGTGTTTTCGCTACTGTTTATGCTATCTTTACTATTCCATCGTTCTTTTTGATTGATACTTTGGGAAGAAGAAAGTTGTTCTTAATTGGTGCTTTGGGTCAAGCCATTTCCTTCACCATTTGTTTTGGTTGTTTGGTTGCTAATCTTCATGTTGCCGAAGACAAGAAATCCGAAATTGCCAAGGGTGCTGCCGTGGGTATCTTCTTGTTCATTGTCTTCTTCGCTTTCACCATCTTACCATTACCATGGATTTACCCACCAGAAATCAACCCATTGAGAACCAGAACTGTTGCTTCTGCTATTTCTACTTGTACCAATTGGATCTGTAACTTCGCCGTGGTTATGTTCACTCCTATTTTCATGGGAAAAGCTGATTGGGGATGTTATCTCTTCTTTGCTCTTATGAACTATTTATTCATTCCTGTCATTTTCTTCTTCTACCCAGAAACTGCTGGTCGTTCCTTAGAGGAAATTGACATCATCTTCGCTAAAGCCTACCAAGAGAAACGTCAACCATGGAGAGTTGCTGCTACTATGCCCAAATTATCCTTACAAGATATTGAAGATGAAGGTAACCAGCTCGGTCTCTACGATGAAGCTTTTGACAAGGAACAAGTTGATGTCAAGGAAGACGTTACTTCGTCTATCTCAGGTAATGGTACCTCTTCTGGTGCTGAAGAAAACAAAGAAGCTCCTTTAGTCGAAAGACCATCTGCTGAACAAGTTTAAACTCGAAATTGTATTATAATGTGTTTTAGGTCACTTAGTATATGCTCCTCTAAGCGAACTGAATTGTATATCCTTCTATAGATATTTATTCCATGCTTATCTTAATTAATAGATATTTATCGATTGTAAATGAGGGAAAAGAATAATGTTCAACCCAAAGTATTTTCCGGATTATAGCTTTCCGGCCATTTATCTTACCCCAAAGTTTACATACCATCATGTGTGTTCTCCGCAAAGGTTTAGGCTCCCACACTGAACCTTAATTATATTTTCTCTGCGAACAAACAGTCTGCCTCCAAAGTAAAGGGAAAATGCAAACAAATGCCTTAAAACGGTTCGCGTAACTCTGATTTCTAATACGCTACGATCTTATCATTTTTCCGAAATTGAATTGTCGTATCCACATGATTCTAGAATCACGGTACCGGTGCCAACCTTTTAGCATCTTGGTAAATACACGTTGAAGACAACTGAATGCTACCTTTATTTAGCTTCTGTCAATAGTCCGAAGATGTAACAAGATTATTGTTCTTTACACAGGATGAGGTACCATCCTGGGAGTCGTTTCTTGTTATTGTCGAGCTTTCTTTCATTCTTGTGAAAGTTAAACCGCACTCATACACCTCAAAGGTCGTGGACTACGCAATAATATATCACGTGATCCGAATCTGGAACCTTAAGACCCAAAGGACACAAAAGTGTGATCGTACGCGATTGTTAAATACCACGGCTAAACATGAGACAGTGAGGTTGATCCGATCATTTGTCTCTGAGATAACTTTGTAATTTAGTTGAACGACTTCTATCTGGCCATGCCTGGGACTATTAAAGACCCCAAAAGACCGGGCGGACCAATCACCGAATTCCAATCCACCACTAGCATCGATAATAGAGAGTTGAAACAGTGGCTACAGAAATCAAACTGTCAGCAACATTATGCCCGGTTCATCGAACATGGAATAACCTATGATCTTCTTCCGGAACTCGATACCGCTGCACTTCGTGAAATGGGCATTACCAAGTTGGGCGACAGACTAAAACTTGAACTTGCAATTTCTAGCCTAAAAAGTGATCGTCTTTCCAACACTGTTTCTATAGATGAATTGGCCCAGTTGTTGAATGTGGGGTTGAAGAACACTTCTCCTGGTGAATTTACAGATACTGGTGCTAGTAAGATTGAGTTGGGAGGCTCAAATGATTCGGCGACACTCTTACCTGGAAGCAAATCTAGTAATTCCCTTTTAGCTACCACTAGCAGTTCATCTACCAACAAAGATTCCAATAAGAACATTACATTCATTCTTCAGGATGGGAATATCAAACGAGTCAACGTGACTGGTTGTTTCAATGCTCAGTCGATCAAACGTAAAGTATTGAAAAGATTGGGAATAAAGCAGCAAGAAGCAAGTTACGATACCTATATTCATTCTAAAGATAACCAAGCTGGATTCACTTCTACAAAAGTCAACAGGCTATACGATGTTGAATTGGTTACTATTTGTTATTCTCCTGATAGATTAGAAAAGCACAGAATCATCTTATGCCCCAAAAACGAAGAACCATCAGAATTGGCTGTAGAAATGTCCAAGAAAATTATGCAGAAATATGATAAATTCGATAAATCAAAACTAAAAAGCCGTGATAGTCTCAGTCAGTATCATATACCAGATCCTGTTAAGGCAAAAGCCACTACTATGAGAAATTTCTTTGGCCAAAGACCTCCAAGTGAATTAATCTCTTCCAATTTAGCCGAATACTTTCCTGAAGCAAGACAAAAAGAATTAGAAGCAACTGTTCGTAATTCCGTGAGATATAGCGTGAGGCTATCGCGGAGATTCAACTTTCCCCTGTCAGTCACCCCCGTCAGCTCCAATACTTCGGTCAATAGTCCAAATTATCGACTGTCAATTATGAGTTCTTCTGTCTTAGGAAGAAGTCTGTCAATTTTTTCCGGGGAACAAGTCGGAGCCCATAGAAGATTTGCAAGTCGAACAATCGGTGATGTAATGATGAATAATATTACTGCCATTGACGAGGCAGTTAATTATACTGATACCCAATCAGTTTTGAGTAAACCTCCATCCATAATTTCTGGTCATAACCCCAGTCAAATATCCGTACAAAATGCTGGTGAGGTGTCGTCAATAAAATCTACGACATCGCTGCAAAGACCCATGAGGCACAGACTGTCTATTGCTACCAATTTCGTTGAACTGTCTTCCACAAATAACGATCGGTATTCCCGTATCGAGTTGTTTAGTATTGACTCTGATAATGAGGAGGAGAATGAAAGTGGAGGTGAAGATTTCATTACAGAATACGGAACCTATGATAGCACTGAGTTAACTAATGGATATTCTGGAGCTGAAATTATTGCTGCGAAAAATTCAATGATCATGCAAAAGAAATGGCTACAAGGTGCTAGAATTGGTGCTGGTAGTTTTGGTACTGTTTATCTCGGTATGGATCCGTTTACTGGAGAACTCATGGCAGTAAAGCAGGTCTCTCTACCGGATAAAGATAGTGCTAACAATGAACTGCAGAAATCAGTGCTCGAAGCATTAGAGAGGGAAATGACATTTTTGAAGGAATTAAACCATGAGAATATAGTAAGATACCTTGGATCATCGATCGATGAGAGCTTTTTGAATATCTTCTTGGAATATGTTCCTGGGGGATCGGTACAGTCGATGTTGACCTCATATGGTCCATTTGAAGAGCCATTGATACGTAATTTCGTTCGTCAAGTTCTCATTGGGTTGAACTACTTACATGGTGAAGACATTATACATCGGGACATTAAAGGGGCCAATATTTTGATTGATATCAAGGGAACGGTGAAAATCAGTGATTTTGGTATTTCCAAGAAAGTAGGGTCCTCCAACGTAGAAATGGAAGATGGTGAATCAGACCAAGGTGGTCAACAGCGGAGAGGTAGAAGAGCATCATTACAAGGCTCTGTGTACTGGATGGCGCCAGAAGTTGTTAAACAAACAGCTTATACTAAGAAAGCCGATATTTGGTCGGTGGGATGTTTGATTGTAGAAATGTTCACAGGAAAGCATCCATTCCCTAATTTTAGTCAAATGCAAGCTATATTCAAGATTGGGACCCATATAACTCCACAAATCCCTGAATGGTGTACCATGGAAGCCAAGGACTTTTTGGTGAAGACGTTTGAATTGGAGTATGAAAAGAGACCCAGTGCCGTGGAAATGTTGGGAGAGCCCTTCCTCAATCCCTTGATCATGTCAAAACAATAGAAGATTATGAGCATAACAGCAAAGTACAGGGAGACTGGTTATGGACAATGTTACAATAGTCATAAATAAGCGATGGAATACATAAAGCTGATGGTATGTTAGTAGAGATATGGCCGTAAAAAGTAGTAAATAGCTGTCTTCTTAATCACTGGTCGTCATTGACCTTCTCATTCTCTTCTAGTTCTCTCTCATCACCAGGAATATGATTTGTCAGTTTCCAGCAAAAGATGATAACTAACATGCACTCTGCTCAACGCTATTGTTTTCACTCCACAGAATAATGCTCCATTACCTGTTTTGCACACCAGGACCATCAGCCATTTTCATGTAATTGTTCCAATCCCTATAGTACAGTTATGAGCCGTTGATCAACAACAAGTCCTATATGTCTTACCCACATTACCTCCCACCAGATGATGACTGGAGATGAAGCACGTGAACCTATTTTGCAGTCAAAAAAAGAGTCATAGAGGTCGTGCGCCCACCCGAAGCGCTTCGATGGATCGGGGTCATTCCTAGCCGCTCCCTCCACCTAACATCCGCTAGCATTCACACCACATTCTTCTCTTTTCTGTAATAAGACCCAGCTTCCTACAGACCATTACCGACTAGCACACGTTGTTTCGAGGAAGTTTGCCACGGAGATCACTACACGCAATTGCTCTTTGTTCATTGCGCAGATGAAGACAATTAAATAGCATCTGATAATACTAAAGCGAACAATATTTACAAGGTCAGGTCAAGTGGCATGGAAATCCCATTAAAATCAAGACCTAAAGTGTCGACAGTAGACCTCGTTGATGACTCGAAATTCAACATTAATCCCCATGCCGAAACCATGAAACCAACGCCCTCGGCGGCCATTGCAATTACTAGAGAACCACGAACATACCTGTACCACACAGAAACCGCGGTCGATGATGGGGACGACATAGCTCATAACAATCCGAAGAAATACATACTTGCCAGGACCTACTCCGAAAGTGAGGCCAACAACTTCGATGAAGAAACTGGTCATCGATTGTTTGATGATGGGAAGATCAGACCCACGATGTCAAGGACCCGTTCCTCTCAAGTAGAAATTAGTGAACTGGCCTCAAAAATCTATTCTCGATCCCATAATGAATACATTGATAATGACATTGGCGCTCTTGTGGGGTTGGAAGACGAATATATTCCTGGCTTGGACTTCGGTGACATGGTTTATAAATGGAATCATAGTGATTCCGATACAAACGTTACAGGAATGTACTATAAAGATGGTAACTTCGCTGATAGCCAGACTACGACCGCTTCCAACACTCCTCTGAGCAGAGATGCCTCGTTTCTCGATTTGAATAAATTGCATGCACAAGTAGCACCCCAACCCATTAAGCTACGAAATCCACTACAGCATTCCCGATACTCTGCAAGTAAATTGAGTGATTACTTGAGGATGAAAAATCAATTCACTGGGGCTGCTGCCCTGATCCCGGAACGGGGAGATTCTACCTCCACCGTAATTGAACAAACTTCCGATTACCCTGCCAAGCATAAGAAACTTAAAAGCAGCAGCACCCTGGTGTCATCAGCAGGCAATATCAATTATGAGTCTATCCTCAATAGCTTACCACCAAACTTCAATGAACTCCCCTACTCTCAACGGAAGAAGTTGGTGAAATCATTTTCTGAGTCCATCGATTACTCTCAGTTTTCATTATTCGCCAAAAACTACCTTTCAGAGGGCTCATCAAAGGCATCAAAAAGTGGATCCTCCATCGGAACAGGAAACTTTACAAGAAGATCTCGTGTTAGTAGTTCAAACACAATAGCTGGACGTCTCTTGTTATCTTCATCAGTCGACCTACAGAAATTACAAGATGTTCCTCCGAAGGAAAATGTGGACGAAAGAGGTGCAATGGTCTTGGGCCATAAACTCGGTAAAATAATTGGATTCGGGGCATGGGGAACTATCCGTGAATGTGTAGGGGCTCATGGTGAAATGAGAGCCATCAAAATTGTGAAGTCTACCCGTGACTTTGATTCAGGGTCGCCTAAAAAATCCGGTGGATTAGATGTACTTTCGAATGGCTCGCAAAGCCATATTCACCAGAAACATAACCCGAAGATCTTACAAGTCTTCAAAAAGGAAATCCAAATTTGGAAACAACTTCACCATAGCAACATCCTCCCATTACTTCAGTACTTAGAAACTGAGGATTCGATATTTTGCATCACCGACCGGATCTTTGGTGGAACTTTGTTTGAAGTTGTCACCAACTGGGGTGTGTATAATAGTGGATGTAACAACAACGTGGGGGACGTACACTTTCTGGTTGAAAGCCAAGTAAAGCGGCTTCGACAAACTGCCGAATTCACTCGTCAAATTGTAGACGCGTTGCTATACATGCATGAAGAACTTGGAATTATCCACGGGGATTTGAAGTTAGAAAATGTTCTCGTGGATAATCTGGATAAGAATAATATCAAAATGGTTCTATGTGACTTTGGAATGTCAAGAGTCTATACTACAAGATTAAGCAGACGATCATCTCGTTCAAGTGTGCCTCGTGACCGAGACTTTGATGATGCAGAGCTAATGATGCGTAGTAAATCCTCGACCGCTGATTTGAGGAAACCATACAAAGGAGGTGACTCCCATCGTACTCGATTCTTGTTTACTGATGACTCAAAGATCGGTATTTCCAATTATTTCAGAGCCCATGGACCAGCACTTCAATCTATTGACTTAACTCCAACTCAATCTAATGACTCCTTGGCATTCTTCCATGAAATGAAAACTAAAGAGAAGCTGTATGTGGCAGAAGGAATCGAATCTAATTTACCTCATTCGCACATCGGTTCCTTGCCGTATGCATCTCCGGAGTTATTGTTACCTTCACCACCGCCTTTGGGCCCTTCTGCAGATATTTGGGCTTTAGGGGTATTAATGTGGACCATGGTGGTTGGGAAACTCCCCTTTCAGCATCCTTACGAACCTCGATTACGGGCCATGATAGCTTCTGGAAAGTTTAATGATGATGATTTGAAAAAGGCATGTCTTCTTATGTGGGTTATGTCTGAGAAAGACGACAACGAGCTGGATGTAGAAGGAAATGCTGGCATAGTCACCGGCAAAAGCTTTTTAACTGCGGCCGCGTTGGATCAAACTCGAGATGAACAAATTGATCGATTATATCATTCATGGATGCGTCACAACAAGAAAGAATTTAAATGGATGTATGATGTTGTTCGTGGATGTCTAGAGGTTAATATAACCAAAAGATGGGATCTTGAGATGGTTCATAATTCATTAAGAAATTACAGAGATGAAACCCGCTGAGAGAAAAGATTCAAACCCTTTCTAATAAGCTTATGATTTATGAAATACATGATACACGGTAATTCTAATAACTTTCTTTTTGAATCTTGTAGCCACGGCTATTGTAGCAGATTTCCGGAAAAACTATATGCAGCAGCAAAAAATTGCAGATGTGTCAAAATGAGATTGTCCGGTAATAGAGTTAAAGGACGATATATGTACAGATAGTAAGGCCATGACCTTTGAATTGTATTCCTTGAGCATTTCCTTGGTCTTTTCCTAAGAATAGGAGCAATTCATCTATGAAGTGAGCACATAATAATATAAAAATATCTCACTCCCGAATACAAAAAGCGGCCAAAATCATAGGAACACAGAAGTGAAAAGTTTTCCAACTTTTTCACGCATTTACGGGTTTCAAAGCCATATAGTATGTTAGCATATTTATGTACTTTGAAATCTACTATATATGATTGCTAGATGACGTAGGTGTTTATCATCGGTGAATTATCCTGCATAATAATAATCGGGGCACATATCCAAGTAAAATAGAAGTTAAATTTTGTTGACTTTTCCCAAGCCTTTCTAGAAGCCATCTGCTGAGTGGAGGATGACGTAGAGTAACGCAAGCCACTTACCACAGTGAGGTTGTTCAAAATTGAAAAAGTAGAATTATATTTGCACATTATTGGGGAAGAGTCAGCTACTAGCCACAAAGCATTTTATTCATGTACAATTGCATCAGTGACAGCTCTTAAAGTCCGAAATCTCACGCTTACCTTTCCTTTTGTTGACACAATAATGAGTTATTTTTTTTTACTAAAACTTTATGCCTTCCTTCCTCTTTTCTTTTTTAACCTGGTATTTCAGTTTATAACCGATGAAGTGGCTCACGGCATAAATTTATATATAATGTAGGCCAATCCCCCATTTCACCCAGTCACCAGCACTGTTAGTATCTAGAAATATGGGAGGTTACTTGACTAGAACATCAACTTACGGGTTGAAAGGTAGAGCTCTCAGAGTTGCCATCACCATTACCTCCGTCATGGGATTCTCTCTTTTCGGTTATGACCAGGGACTCATGTCTGGTCTTATTACCGGGGACCAGTTCAACCAAGAGTTTCCCCCAACCAAAAATGGGTGGCCCAATGCGAAAGTCAACCAAGGTGCCGTTACTGCGTGTTACGAGTTGGGATGTTTCTTTGGGGCCTTATTTGCGCTCTTCAGAGGAGATCAATTGGGTAGAAAACCTTTGGTTGTAAGTGGTTCAATCATCATTATTCTTGGTACTGTTATTTCCGTGACTTCATTCCGTCCTCACTGGCAACTAGGACAGTTTGTGGTTGGTAGAGTCATCACTGGTGTGGGAAACGGGTTGAACACAGCTACTATTCCAGTTTGGCAATCAGAATTATCCCGGGCTGAAAACCGTGGTAGATTAGTAAATTTGGAAGGTTCGGTGGTTGCAATCGGTACTTTTGTTGCCTACTGGATTGACTTCGGATTATCCTATGTCGATTCCTCTGTGCAATGGAGATTCCCAGTTGCATTCCAAATCTTCTTTGCTATCATCGTCTTTGTTGGCATGTCGGGATTACCTGAGTCTCCTAGATGGCTCGTGGCTCATGAAAAGAAGCCAGAAGCTCTTGAAATATTGGCTTCGCTTCATGAGGCAGATGTGGAGTCTGATGAGGTCTACGCTGAAGTTACTTTGATTCAAGATGCCGTCAACAGATTTGCCAGAGCTCAACTCGGTTTCAAAGACATTTTCTCCGGTGGAAAGAGTCAGCATTTCCAGAGAATGCTTATCGGATCGTCCACACAGTTTTTCCAACAATTCACTGGTTGTAATGCTGCCATTTATTACTCAACAATATTGTTCGAAGATACTATTGGATTAAGTGGGAAATTGCCATTGGTCCTTGGAGGTGTTTTCGCAACTGTTTATGCTCTTTCTACTATTCCATCATTCTTCTTGATTGATACTTTGGGTAGGAGAAAACTTTTCTTCATCGGTGCTATTGGTCAAGGTCTTTCTTTCATAATCTCATTTGCTTGTCTTATTGATCCTACCAAGCAAAATGCCAAGGGAGCTGCTGTGGGTATCTTCTTGTTCATTGTCTTCTTTGCTTTCACTATTTTGCCATTGCCATGGATTTACCCACCAGAAATTAACCCATTGAGAACGAGAACTGCTGCATCAGCCATATCTACTTGTACTAACTGGCTCACTAATTTCGGTGTGGTTATGTTTACTCCAGTGTTTATTGGAACCAGTAAATGGGGTTGTTATCTCTTCTTTGCTATTATGAACTTCATCTTCGTGCCAGTCATTTTCTTCTTCTACCCCGAAACTGCTGGACGTTCTTTGGAAGAAATTGATGTTATTTTCGCCAAAGCTCACGCTGAAGGACGTCAACCATGGAGAGTTGCTGCAACTATGCCTAAGTTATCCTTGCAAGAGATTGAAAATGAAGCTACTCAATTAGGTCTTTACGATGATGACTTCGAAAAAGAACAATTTGAAATCCGTGATAACATTTCCACCACTGATTCTAAAGAAAGTGGTTCCAACAATGCTGAAACTGCTGGTCCTTTAGAAAACCGTCAAACAGAGGAGGTATGATAGCTGAAGCTATTGCCAATGGTTTAAAGCTAGAAAAATTAATTATGAGCGTACCAATCGTAACTACCATACCAGAACTCTTTTGTAAGCAGCAAGGTATTTTCGCAGCCATTTACTCGAAACATGTTCCTCATTGGCATCGTCCACACGTATTGGACACATTTCGTTAGTATATCTCATAGAAACTTACCCTGTTCACTTCAATTAATTATAGTGTCTTGATCATTAAATTTATATTGTGTCTAATCTGATTTTTTATCATGGTAATCCATGTGTGTGTGTTGCACTGTAAAGTTTTAGACGCATTTCTCAACCAATTCACATATAGGAAATTAACCGAAACAGCCTGACAAAAGAAAAACAATCTATCTCCAGAAATGTAAAGCAGTACAGGTTAAACAGGAAACATCATTATTGTATGATAACTGTATTTGGCCATATTAGGCCATTTTTGACGGAATGTGACAAAGTAGCGGATCGCACCACAAAATTGGTTAAACAACCTGACTTGGCTTTAACGTAAAGGAATGACTAAGATAAGCACCTTTACGGCCAGATAGCAAGGAGATAATCAGTTAATGGACTAGATAATAAGGAAACGACCGGGTAGCTCCATTGAATGGGTTTGGCTAGGTAGAGGTCGCCTACTGTGCCTTACATACACGGCTGCTTACATAAACACTTGACATGTTGTTTGTTTGTGTATCGCGATTGAATTTTTCAACTTCACCGTTTCCACTTCTTTTCCCCAGTATCAAGCACCATGGCATTACCCGAAGGCTACAAGTTCAGAAAGTTGGAATTGGCCGATTACAACAAGAACTACCTCGAGACCCTCAAAACCCTTACTGTGGTAGGAGATGTGTCATCCCAGGTCTTCGACGCTATCTTTTCAGAATGGGCCGCTTACCCTAGCATATACCACCCCCATGTAATCACTAATGACAAGGGATTGGTCGTTGCCACTGGGATGTTGTTGGTGGAGAAGAAAGTCATCCACCAGGGGGGCTTGGTAGGTCATATCGAAGACATAGCCGTGGCCGAATCCGAACAAGGAAAGAGACTTGGGCATACGATGATCACGTCTTTAAGCAGCATTGGAGAATCTCTCGGATGTTATAAGATCATTTTGGATTGTTCTCCTCATAACACAGGCTTCTACGAAAAATGTGGCTTCACTAATAGCGGAGCAGAGATGGTCAAACGCTTCGATCATTAAACGTTTTCAGAGTCGTCAAAAAATCGTTCATTTCTCATATACAACTACAGATGACTATACAATCATAGTCGTGGTTATTATCAATGTACAATGACAGTCGTCGTATCTATCAATGTACAATTACATCCGAGTACAGTCGTCCATTTATAGATTCGTCCATTTTTATTTAATATATTATACAAGTAGAATTCAATTAGATTTTTTGAAGCGCCTAGATTGTTAGTAAAGTGTTCTTTTATGGATGATTCAGGTACTTACTTCTAATGAAACAATCGAGTTTCCTCTGATGACCTAAAGATATTGTTAGTAGCGGTTTCTTCTCCTTAATTCTTACTTATTAATACATACTACTGTTCCTATATTGAGGACTTCTCCATCTTTCTGTTCCTCTACAGCATCCACCAATGTTATGTTCAAAAAGACCTGTTTCTTGTTAGTATCATCCAACATTTCTTTCGCTCCCATCGGCTTTACATACATCATACCCTCTTAAGGTACCTCGCACCTTCCGGGTACCGTTCAAGTGAACAGCAATGTCCTTATCCAAATACTGTCGGTTAGTAATTACTTCTGCTAGCATTTCATCTGTACATACTGATTTCAATTCTGGGGCATTCACCATTGTCTCTTTACTTCCTTCAACTAGCTGCTCCTTCTTGTTCTCATTCCTTTTGCTCTTCTCATTTCTCTTGGTGGAGTTTTTCGTGCGCAATGTTTTGACTTAGGCAGCTATACAACGCGGTATGCTTTGTAATTGACATCCTCTTCTTTTATCAAGCCAGCACGAGAATAAGCCATGAGCAATATCAATTTTGACGTGTTGGACAACTTGGACTTCTCTCCTCAGCTGCTGCTGCAGAAAAGTCCGAAGAAATCGCCTCCTCCACCACCAACAAACCTACTACAAAAGATCGACTCCACACCTAACCCAGATGACAATATTCAGATCCTACTAGATAAGCAAGGTGAAAAACTCCAGTTACGCAATGAACTCAACTTGCTAATCAAAAAGAGGTCCAATCTCCGAACGTCCATCGACGAAGCTGTTGACCGTATAGCACAGCTTAAAGCATCACACCTGAAGAAAATCGTAGACGACAAACTAGATCAAATGCTAGAAGAAAGTAACGAACAATACATTAAATCACATACCAAGCGAAAGGCCGACTCTAGCACACTTAAAACACCCTTATCATCACGTTCTCCTAGGTCAACCCCACAATCGTCGAACGATTCACTCCTACAGGACCTAAATGTGCTCCCGTCTAGTGATTGGGATGAAAGGCTTGATTACGTGAAGAAGTTTTACCCGTACCTCGATGTAGAACGAGTGAATACCGCCAACTCTTATGTAGACGCTGAAAATATGGTAAGAACGATCAGCTACACGGTTGTGTGTCCATTAATATTCCAGGTTGGTGTAAGTGTTCATATAAATCCGAAACTCGACTCAATAGGCCGAATTGTCATCCACGAAAAGCAGTTGGCTACGCTACATTTAATATCACCATCTTACTACCAAGTACTCACCAAGAACTACATTTCCCATGGGAAGATCGACTTAGTAATGTATAGTTTGAACTCACTATCAATGCTAGTTCATAAGAGGGTGTCACTATTTTTCAAGCTACTTAAGATGTTTTCAAGCTTTGTGGAAGACGAGACTTTGTTGAAGTTAACAACCGAGGAAACAACGTCTAACTTGAAAGTGTTCTCTAACTTAAAGTCGGTGGAAAACATCGACTTTGTATTCGAAAACAACAATGAGAGTTACAAGGTAAAACTATACTGGAGTATCATACTTGATGATGTCATTAACGGTGAATGTCTGTCGTCTATTAACTTGTTGATAATAAGGCAGTCAGACACGAAAATTCTCAACAATGTGAGGAACTTGTTTACGGCTTTGGTAAGGGAATATGGTCTTATAAATGGTTTTTGTGTATTAACAAAGACAACTTTTGGAATTACCATCGACTAGGACAATAGGGACTATAAACAAAGTTTGGTTTATTTGGTTAAATGTTCAAAGTCCTAGTTATCGACTTGTGTATGGTGAAACGTTTCTATACAAGAATAGACCTCAGTTTGCTCTGTATAGAGCTGCTCTTTAAGTAAAACTCACACTCTCTTTCAGTAAATCAAATTTGATGTCACCTGAAAGTGCAATCTCTTCTGCTTTTACGTTCTTAACAAAACAATCATTCACAAACGATATCAAATTCAATTTGAAATCATTGTACAAATTACCTTTATCGTAGTCATAAATTGGTAAATACCCCGATCCAATAGGTTCTAGCATATTGTACTCTACTGACACCACATTTTCTCGTATTGGATTAGCACCTTCCGAGTTCGAATGAGTAGAAATCGGAGGTAGTTCAGCTCCATCATGATCAGAAGCATCTTCTTGATTATTCTTCTGGTCCTGGATCTGCTTATATTTGTATGTGGTGATTGCCTTACCCAATTGCTGATAAAGGTAATTTTCCACACCGTGAACCAAGTCATATCTCATGTCTTCCCATTCCATGGCTACTAGTCCGTTATTGGTAGACTTTTTATACTGAAAAAATCGATAGAGCCATTCGTCCAAAATACTCAATTTTGAATTGAAATGTGTAATTGTTCTGTTGGATTGTTTATGAGGGCGTATGGTTGATTCTGTCTTATTCACCACACTCATTCTGTTCATAACCGAAGTGCTGCTGTCTTCGTTCAAGGAAACTGTTGGCATATCATTGACGTAAACTTCCAACAACTTTTCAATATCATCAATAGGACTGGAAAGATATGGTGCTAGTCCAGTGGAATCACTGACCTGGCCATTAGCTGTAGACAAGTTTTGAGAAAGCAAACAGCCAATGGCTCCACTTTCTGACTGCTTCCTGGCGAGTTTAACGTCTTTATCTTCTTTAGCAGAGTTGATTACTGATTTAGAGAGTGGAGATGCAACAGCTGGAGTACTGGTTGAATTTTGTTGAGCAGCTGCCACACGCTTGGGCTTCTTTTTCTTGGTTCCCTTTTCTAACATAGATGCTAGTCTTTTTCTCGACGAAGGTGATTGAGACGAGAGTTTCTTGAAGTCTATTGAACCATCCTCTAAAAGCATATCTTCACCTAGTCCGTTCAAATGTTTTTGATGTCTTGCCAACTGTTGTTGCATTAGTTCTCGGTCCTTCTTTGACTTGTTTCCGCGCTTGGGGTTACTGTTATGTTCTTCATCAGCCAAGTATCTGAGTCTGGTTTGGAACATTTTCTTGGAGAATTCAATTTCATAGTCAGTGTCCTGGTCGAATTTTTCGAGTTCTGCATCGGAAATTAATTCTAACGGAGGTATTTCGTTTGCATTGAATGGGTTAGCTGCTAGCTCCTCTGGGGTGAAGCTTGTTTCCAAATAAGTGTAAATCAACCATAAGAATCGTTTGGCTCTGTTCTTCGGGTGAATATGCACATCCAAGAAGAATTCCATGAACTTATTCGTATTGGACTTGTAATCATCGCTAGGTTCCTGGTAATGGTATCTGATATTATGGTAATGATTACTCAACAAAAATATCAATTGAATGATATTGGTGTTAGGCTTGGTGGTGGATGGATTATTAATGATATCGCCAACAGTACGCAAGTGTTCCTCACCTTCACAAACAGCCTTGAGAATGGATTTCAATCTGGGGGTATCTTGAAGCGGTTTCGAGCCTCCACCTTCAGGGTCTGCCTGCAAGGAGGGAATTGAATGATAGGTTCTCAAAGAAGATCTCATTTCAGGCACAAAATTGATAGTGGTATTCATTCGACCAGCATTAACCAAAAGGCACACCTTACCTACAGATTTACCCATATCTTTATCCTTGATCAACCGTTCTTTCAATATTTTTGATGACTTTGATGATTCTGCAAGGGTTCTTACATATAATTCAGAAAATGTCACTTTTGGGTTGTTATTCGCCGAGGGAATGCTACTGTAAGGGAAGTTATTGGTGAAAACTGCGGTTTCATCATTGAAGAGTTCCAGCAAGAAATCGTATTGGATATCTTTACGCCAGAAAGGTTCACCATCTGCTTTCTTCAAGTGCCGGAATCCTTTGTTGTGCCCTCCTTGCTTCTTCAGATTATCGTCGGCCTTGCTGGGCGTACCGTTCGATCTTCGGGTTTTGGGCTTTTGCTTCGGACTGTACTCTTCTTCGAGGTCTTCATCCTCGGAGAAATCGTCATTGGTATTGTTGTGAGTATCGTCCTCGTCGTCTTCTTCTTCATCTTCTTCCTCTTCCGGGTTTAGTATAGATACGGCTTTGTTTTGAGGGGTTACAATGCTGTGAATGGAGAGGGCCTTTCTTGGAGGAGACAGATTGGCAGCCTGAGAGGTGTCATTCTCATTGTTGGAATCAGAGTTAGGGCCATTCGACCCGGTCTTCGGGACGTAGGCATCATGGATGGGATCGTAGTTCATAGACAATGGAGACGTGGGCTAATAGCAACAAGGCATGCAATGGAAAGAAGTACCGCACTATGCGCCTAAGTTAATGACGAGAGAGTCTGTAGTTTCACTTGAAGTCAACAATGGAATGTCAAGGAATGTTAATGTCTTACGGCGGTAAGCCCAAAAATCTGATTTCGGGAACTTGTGGGATTTTATACTCGCGAATGAGGATTTAATGCGTAAAAGATGAGAAACTTTTATTTGTATGGCGACGGACGAGTTTTTAGATGAGAAATTAAGTTTTTCCTATGAGCTTTTTCATAATTATGGGTGCGTTTTCCATCTTCTGATTATGAGAATTTCTGTCATTCGCCGATAGCCTGGATTACTTAAAAGCCGACGACGAAATTGACGGTGAACTACAACTGTGAGCTGTTGTACTCGTTCGAGACTTTAGGACACAATAAATAGCAGTAGACAGTTATTACAGGCCTCTCGTACAATGCTTCTGGCGCTAAGAGCAAATAATTGGCAAACGCTAGCCGCTCGTATAAGCGTGAGGAAGTAATTGACAATAACTGGCAATCAATCGAAGCATGTACCACTTATAATCCACTTCCTCTTCTCCCGCTACCAGTACTCCGTTGATCGTCACTATTTGTGATTGTAGGTGTACGGGCTTTTAACTTAACGTTCACCCGTGCATCTTACATATACATCATTATCAAACCATCATTTCTCTTTCTACCAGTTCATCAATTCTACCAGTCCCATGTCGTTGCCATCGTCATGGAGACAATTCCAGTTGTTCGATTTCGTACCGATAAAGGACCCCAGCTACGGAACCAATGATCCACTTTACTCCGATCCCTCGTTATCGGCAATGACTGCCTCGTCTGCCTATTTAGTGGTATGTTCCATCACCTCCATGATAAGGATCATTGACGAGAATTTGACCTCCCTTATGACTTTCCAGGCCTACAGTTTGGACTATTCGATCAACTTCGCCGATTGTCTACCCAATTCCAATCTATTGATCACCTTAGCCGAACGCCAAGGGTCTCCAGGTGTGTT
This sequence comes from Isabelozyma rhagii, assembly GCA_003708185.3. Taxonomy (NCBI): domain Eukaryota; kingdom Fungi; phylum Ascomycota; class Pichiomycetes; order Serinales; family Metschnikowiaceae; genus Isabelozyma; species Isabelozyma rhagii. The sequence goes on from PPNO03000018.1 coordinate 236,544, forward strand.
GAAGCTATGGGATCTAAACAAACTCTTGAAACTAAACGGGTCTGATGTCAAGGACGAAGATTACCAGCATAAGTTCCATACTCAAGTGCAGATCCATAACGGAGATAATTCCTATCCTATAAGCTGTTATAAATTTAACAAATCCCTCAGTTGCATAGCCGTAGGATTTACTAATGGAAAAGTATTATTAATAAGAGGTGACTTACTACGTGATAGAGGATCCAAACAGAGATATGTTTACGAATCTAATGAACCTATTACTGGTGTTCAATTCAATGAAGAACAGGATATCTTGTACATCACCACAACCTCCAAGATATTGACAGTATTAACCAACGGTAGAAACCAAGGAAAGCCTCATAGAATCTTGTCGAAGTCAAGCGGGGTCGACTTGAATTGTTCAGACGTAGACCCTAGTAACGATAACTTAATAATTGGTAACCATGACTCTATTCGCTACTACAACAATATAAGTAAGGACCATACTATTAACTTCGAATTCCCTAAGAAACGAATTAAAAAGATATGGAAGAACTATCTTTTGGTTATCTCCTCCTTTGACGAGCTTATAAATAATACTAAGAAGCTCATTACTAAAATTATAATCCTCGACTTGTTCAATAAGCACATATCCTTTACATTGACCATCCCCAATAATTACATCACGAACTTGTTTGAGTGGAAGAATGACGTGTATTTACTAACAAAGGATGGTAACTTGTATAAAATCCATGAAAAAGCCGTTAATCAACAAATTGAAATTGTTCTCCAGCGTGAATTGTTCACCATTGCATACCAATTAGCTACCCAGTCTAAACTTGATTCAAAAATACTTTTGAGAATTGAAAAGCTACATGCTAACTTCTTGTACGACAAGCAAAGTTATGAGGATTCTATCAAGAGCTTCATCAGCTGTTTGTCGTTATTTGATTCTTCAGACACCCTCTATGAATCTGATGATAATATCAATGACTTTATTATGGACGTTATTACCAAGTTCAAAGATGTTTCAAATATTGACTACTTGACCCTTTTCTTGTATGAATTGTATCGATTGAAACTTGCTAACAACGACCATCTAACCCTCCTTTTATGTTGCTACTGTAAACTCAAGATGATCGATGAGTTGGACTCTTTCATAGATGATTTAAATTTTGATGTACGCGAAAGCGAGGAGATACCTACTCAGAAAGATACAAAGGATGCAAATTTTAGTCCTCACGATCTCAATTTCCAGCTCATCATCAATTTATTCAGAGAGTGTAGATACTTTAAACAAGTGATCAAACTTCTTTTTAAATTAAACCAACCGAATTTAATAGTGGAAATCCAACTCAATGATTTAAACCAACCACAGAAGGTGCTTCAGTACCTAAAAACCTTACCCATAGACGATCTCTTGCTTATTCTTATTGACTATCTGGAAAGTCTACTCGACGTTTCTCCCATCGAAACCACCCAGTTGCTTATTGAAGTATTTACCGGAGCATATAAGCCCAAGCAAAGTGAAAGCCTATTTGACGACATCGAAACCCAACCTCCGACTCCTCCTTCCACATCTGATTCCATTGTTTTGAACTCATATCAAGCTTTTCTTTCTTACATCGCCAGCTCTTCACCGGAGGATGACGAAAAGTCTGTAGAGCATTCAGAACCTACTTATTTACCCCCTCGTCCTAAGTTGATTTTTTCCAAATTCTTAAACAACCCCAAGGAATTTGTTATTTTCTTAGAAGCTTGCATTGAGACTTTTGACAAGTATCAAGGTAAACTTGCTGACAAGAAAGACCTTTTGATCACTTTGTTTGAGATGTACTTGTCTATTGGCTCTACAAGTACTGACAGTGAACGAGAAAACTGGTTAAATAAGGCCCGTGCATTGATTAATGACTACGCGAGTTTGTTAGATAAATCGAGTTTGTTACTCATTTCTCATATATACGATCTAGCGGAAGGAGAGATTTTAGCGAAAGAGGGCAGCGGGAACTTTGAAGAAGGATTGTTCAGAAGTGCTGCCATGTCAAAGAACCTATCTCGGTGTTTGGAGGTTGTCGATAAGTATGGTAAAATAAACCCTAACTTATTCAAGATGCTATTGAAATTGATAGTTTCACTGAAATTTTTTTACTCGCAGCTAAAGGAGGCTGATATCAAGAAGTTGATTAGTAAGATCAAAGATTTAAAATTAATGAGTCCACTAGAGTTGGTGACACTTTTGGGTGCGAATGACTTCGTTACTATAGGATTGCTCAAAGATTATCTCATCGAGTACATTGACGTCCAAAACAAAGAGATTTCCAACAACATGAAGTTAATTCAATCATATGAGCTTGAATCTACTAAGAATAGTCATAAACTCACGGAATTGGTTAAGAAGCCGTTTATGATACAAAACAACAAATGTTCGCATTGTCAGTTGAGATTGGACTTCCCTGTTATTCATTTCAAATGCAAACATTCCTACCATCAACGATGCCTTAATGAGAATAACTACATCAGTGAATCCACACCCCCATCATCCATGGATGTGGCTGACGTCAAGAGATGTCCACTTTGTATTGGAGAATTAGACGCGATTCAAACTATAAGGATGAACCAATTGAGCAGTAAGGATAACTACCAGCTATTTGAGACGCAATTGAATGATAGTTCTGACAGATTCAAAGTTGTTTCAGATTATCTCGGTAAAGGCGTAATGGAAAATGACTCGATTCTCTTAAAGTAGGGTTCTTGCAATTCTCTTACCAGAAGCTTTTTTTTTTTTTCGCAGCCAAATCTGAAACAGATCTGGCACACCTTTTTGTACATAAGTAAACGATAGTTCTTTTGTATATATATGGTATTGTTCGAAGCTAGTTGTGAGTGTAAGAAGCATGGAATATTCGTCTGCGTGTCCTCCGTGGCTGAAATTACCACAAGATGAAAAAGAGTTGATAAGCTGCCTCTTGCTGTCTGAAACTGAGTTCTACCAGCAACTACAAGTAACTATTCGCACATTTGAGCAGTTATTCACCGAGGAAAACGAAAGAAAGTTGTTCATAGATGACCTCACAGTGTTGTCAAAGTATAGTCATAAGTTCATTAATGCCATGACGTCGCAGGGTACAAGTGTAGAAGAGGGTAAACTTGGAATAATTCTCAATGATACCATGTTCATTCATGAAAAGTATCGTATGACTTTGATCTCACAGATTGTGAAATACAATTTCAAAAGGCTGATATTGACAGATAAGCAATATGAAACCATGCTATATGCTCCCATAGCCCGGTTGTTGCACTTGAAGTCAAATATCAAGGCACTTATTGATTGCAACAAGGGCTTTCTAGCTTCGGAGCTCAAATTTGGAGCATTTCAGCTTCAGTTGTGCTACATGAAAATCAGCAAGATTATTGAATTCTGTGACAGCTATCCAACAGTCATTGACTGGGCTGCAGTAGTTAACTTTGACACTGACCCTGGCCAGATACATGATTTGAGGGTACTCAACAGTGAAGCTGCTAAACAGCCAGCAAAGAGGCAATGCGAAATTGATGTCAAACTACTGATAGAGTTAGTGAGAGAGTATCGAGACTTGTGTAAAATCAGGGACAAGTTGCTGGAGTATGTGACCCGGATTCACGAATTCACCGATGCTCAGTTGAATTATTGCAAGCTATGGTATCAGTTTTTTGCGTTATATGAATTTGGAAGTACCGATACAGTTACTTCATTATACACCTATGAGAGCTACATCAATGTTTGGTCCGAAAGAACTCGTGATACTAACGACTACCTCTCTCAATTCCGCACCAAAATAGTAAGTAAGTTGAGTAGGATTGTTAGTATCATGAGTATTGTTCTTTCAAGCATGCAATCGAGCAGACACTGGTACAAATCTTTTCATCTATTGCAAGAATATGAACCGGCGGTTGGTACGGCTGAAGTTGACGATGGCAAGGTACGGCTGATACTCGAGATATTGCACAAGTTCCAGTTGAAGCGAGTTCTTGTGTCTTCTTTCTTCCAGTTTCATCTTCAATGGATGAGGACTATGATAGGAGAAAGAAGGGTTGTGGAGAACAAGAAAGAGGGAGGGGAGGTATACGAAGATATTGTTACTAGCTATTACAGGACTGTTGATCTTACATTGATGGCACTTAGACAAGCAGAAAGCATGTATTAATACATAAAGAACAAAGAATTAGATCGGGTCTCATGCAATTGTCAAAGCAAGAAGAGAGTACCACGAGGTAGTAGGCAGCACAGTAGAGACTTAACAACAACTCAATGACAGAAGTTGTTCATGATAAATTGGAACAATCTCTTACCACCTTCTTTGGCATACTTCTTTTGGTGCTCCCTATCGGTTTGGTTATGCAAAAATTCGGCCGCTTTACCCTGGGTAGCAGCAATTGGTGTTGGTTTGTCACTGTATTTCTGGGTCTTCACTTTAAGATTGTACCCTTGTTGAGGACTGAAAAAGCCTTTTTCGGATGGATGCTCTGGAATACTCATATCGTAGATTGTTACTATCAGCTATGGGAAGCAGTTTGGTTTTCTCCAACTCAATTCCGGTAGTTTACCAGAAACCTATTGTTAACGTTAAAGTTGCTTGCTCAATGTACAGGAATGACAGAGGAAATTTCAAGTAGATGCAAAAAACGAGGCCAACGAGGTCGAATAAAAGTGGACTTCTTGCTGGCGAAATGCGCTACTGTCGCTAAATGGGGACATATGGCTACGTAGGGAGCTAATTAAATGTCATGGGATCTGTCTGGGGAGCAGACATGGGCTGGCATAAATGATATACACCAAAGCAAAGACATCTGTACACCAAATACGCCAACTGCATCAACAAACATTAAGTGGCCAGGCTCAAACAAGAGGAAGACTCGTGACACTGTTAAATGGTCTAAGTCTCCGAATCTGACCGAACGTAGCTAGATGGCTGGAGTTTGTACAACCGTTACAACTCTCGATCTCCTTACATAGGCTTCTTCACTAATAAATCTCATCACGTGATAGATTAAATTTCTCATATTTTTCACTTTAATTTTTCACTAACTTGTTCAGCCAACTTAGACCTCACCAAGCTATACAATGAGAGCCTCTCAAGTACTTAACTTCCAGCAGAGTACGGTCAGTAATTTAAGAAGGCCTTGGCAAACCTTCAAGGATGGTCAAATCTGGTACGGTTTGACCAAAAGAGGATCCAAAAGACACCCATTAACTACCAAGCAAGGAAACAAGAACTTCTACAAAGGTACTCGATCCTCGGGTATTGGTAATTTGAACAAGTCGGGAATATACATCATGAACTGGTCTCGTGTTAGAACCTACGTCGTTCCTGCTGACCTACAAACCAGTGACTTGAAGGCCTTGGTGTCCCCCAATGTGCCAGAAATATACCAAAAATACGTTGGATACGATGATCACGCCAAGAGTGCTGATTTAGCATGGAAAAACATTGTTGATTTCATTGAATATGGCGAAAATTATGATAATCAAGACTTGGAAGCTAATGAATACCGTGAAGAATTCGTCAACCCAAAGGTTATTAAATCTGAGCAAGTAGATCTCAAAGAAGTAGAGTAGATGAACACAGATCAGCTAAAGATGATTTAATATGTCTTAGCGGTTCGTGTCCCTCTATCACAGCTTCACTTTCGTCCCATCACCTTCACATTTTATGTCGACGCCTACCTGGTTTTAATTACCACATGTAAATAGCTTCCACCAAACACCCTCATACTGTAATAATATACATACCTATGTTACACTGTTATCTCGTAAATACGTGTCTAACTTTAGTCTGTCTCTCCAGTTTTTAGTCTCTCTAACTCATTCTCTGTCCTGTCTGTCCTTGTCCATGTCTTAGTCTCACTCAAGCTAATGCTCGGAATTTGTGAATTTTCCGAGGGTATGCGTCTGTTAAAAAAATCACCGTAGGACAACATAAAACTGACCTTTATCCAGCATGTCCTCTCCATTTCCAGCTGTCAGCTCTCAAAACATGGAGACTACCGATAACGAGACCCCGGGAACCACTCCACCAGCCCCATCGTCGGCTGCTGCTACACCAGCACGCGACGTGGACACCACTGAAGCCATGGAAATTAATAATGAAAACGAAGATACCGGAGATGATATTGTTGTCGACGATAAGACCGAATTGGACGAAGAAGATGCTGTTTTGACCCTTCCAATAAGTAAGATAAAGAAAATATTCAAGATGGACCCCGACTACCTAGCGGCATCTCAAAGTGCAGTGTACGCTACTGGAGTGGCCACCGAGTTGTTCGTGCAATACTTCGTCGAACATGCTACCTTATCCGCCAAAGTAGACAAAAGAAAGAAAATATTGTATAAAGATTTCAGTAGTGCCGTATCCACACAGGACTCGCTATTGTTCTTATCTGATACAGTGCCCAAGACACAGCCAATTGGTGAATTGATATCTCAAAAGAAGGTGAATTTGATTGGTGACAATGCAGAAGACGATACTCCTGAATTAGAAACAACCGAGGCCAATATCCCTGCACCAGTGGTCAAGAAGGCCAAGCCAGCATCCACTTTGTCTAAGGGCCAACAGACGTTGAGCTTCCTGGCTAACAAAGACCTGAAGCCTATAAAGAAAGCAGTGATTCATGATTTGATGTCTAACGACGATGATACTGAAACGAAAGAAGCCGAGCAAGACGAAGATATGATAGCAGCGGAATAAGTCCAGTTCTCATTATGTATACTAGTTACTAGCTGTAGTGAAATGTTATAAGTATTTCAAAGCATTGTATACTATTGCCTACATCTATGCTAATTGTATGGTATTTATTATAGTACATATGTAAAGCCTACATGAGGCTTTTGTTTCAACTGTCCTTTGCATGCCTTTTTATCACCCACAAGATCCCCCTGATCTCATTATTAAGTTCCATTTCCTGTGGGATGCCTAAGTAGTAGCATTTTCGAAGAATCTCGTACATGACAAGATCAGGAATAGTACGAGAATACGAAGTAACTCCTGCTATTAAGAACTCAACGTACAACTTAATGGCTTTAGGGTCAAACGATCTGTATTCCGCAACTTCTGTAGAGCTACTTTTTTTGGTGATGAATAATCTTGATCGGGTCGACATGAATTCCCACGCTTCCATAAACTTCCGACCTAAGAAAATCGTTCCTCCTGTAGCGTCAACCGAAATCATCACATTGACCAACTCCAAAGAAGGAATAATAAGCTGTTCCGATTCAATTTTGCTGTCTTCGAACTGAGATACACTAGAGGTTCCAGCAAGTAGTGAAAGAAGTATAGGCCAGTGCTGAGACACTAGGGGAATCACCAAGTCGTAGTTGGTTCCCAACAATGGATAAACTTCTTTCATGGTTTTGAGAATTTGACGTTTTAATGAAACAGAAGGATGAGCCATGAGCCGAAACCCGTAGTTGAATATCTGTTGTGATGTTAGGTAGATGTTCTTTGGGACAACCGATTTCCATATATCGTCCTCCGGCTCCGCCTCCTCTGCAACCTCCTCTTCATCATCGGAATCTTCCTCTTCTTCAAACGGAGCATTTGGTTTCTTCCGGTGAAAGTACTCCGTGCTCGGGTCGTATTTTACATCAAGAGGGTCCGTCTTGTTGACTTTTAAAAATTGCAAAAGCTCATTCATAGACATCAAGGAAGTTGTCTTTCCCAGAGCAGGAAGTGCTTTGTCAACATACGCTTTTGATGATTGTCGGATGATTTCTTGAAATACTACGAAAAAGCCTTCAACCATAACAGAATAACCATGGTACGAGTCGATCAATATAAACATCTGACTGATGATATCCTGTAGTTGGTTATCGAGAAGAAGCTGAAGACCAGATACCTTTAACACAATTAACAATATTCCTGGCAATGCCAAATTCAAAGAACTTGGACTAGATAACTTCAAGCTAAGCGAGTTGATCAAATAATCCAGATTATCCATAATAAGATTGGCCAATGAACTGTGGTAGTAATTGTCCACGATCTTTGCTAGTGTTGATTTTGCATGGAACTGCACGTTGGGACTATTACTAAATGTCAATGCTTCCAATAGTGGGAAAAGATAATCAATGAGATAATCCGATTGAAAGTCATCCTTCGGTAAATGATCCGACAAGATTCCAATAGAATCCATGGCTATAGAATAAGACATTTGATACACTACCATAGGGTTTAATGCTGAAGAGGTTATGCTTTCTGCGTCCTGGAGTAATTCAGCAACATCGTTCATCAATTCTTGTGACTTGGCCATTACCATGTACCAGATTTCTTCGCTCCCATCATCTTCATCGTCGATAGTCAAAAAATCAGTGATTTTAAAGTCCCTGGCTTCGGAACTCTGAGATTGTCCAAGTAAGACGTTGGCAGTCCACAACGACAAACTTTTATGTAAGAAAGCCTCTGTTCCGTTCAAATCTTCTAATCCTTCACTTACCAATAACGACTCAATAACAGAGTAGTGCTCTTGTAATGACGACAAAAAGCAGAGTAAACTCATGAGTCTACTCTCTACAATTGCAGGGTAAATTTCACCAAAGTAGAAGGTCTCGAGCACGCTGCTTGTGCCGCTGCTTTGTATCTGCCCTGAAGCCCATTGTCGAGCAAGTAAATCTAAGCTCATGGCATAGTTTTTCTTGGTCTCTGGTCTTTTTTTGTCTCGGATGGATGTTACTTGTTTGGCATTGATACTTGGTGGTAGCTCAATATCATCAAGAGTGTTCTTTTTGTTGGTGTCTGCATGTTCATCGTTAGTTGACGTATAATTACCTAAGATTGCAAGGAGGTCTTTCTTGTTAGCTCGCTTGTTCTTTCTGTTGTTCCACGTTATAGAATTGAACAACTCATGGTTCAACTGAAACACCAACTTGTTGACCACCTCATCAACAATCTCCTGGTCTTTATTGAGGATCTTGGTGAGAGAAGAGAGTAACTTTGTATTGAGCTTCAATGACATCACGAGGTTCATGATTTTGGTTTCGTCTACAAGGAACATGATGGTACTAAAACTATTGTCTATAGTGTCAGCCAATTTGAATTTAACCTGTTCGAACAATAGTTCGAGCTTTTTGGTGTCGTGGTTGAGAGCATCAATAATTAAATTGGTGAAATGATTCATGGATACCTCGTCTTTGGAGTTGAGTCGTCCAACATTTGTTTCTTCTGAGTCCCGGATACTCACAATCGTGGAGAAGAGATCCAACGACAATGCCATGAACTCTTTAAACAAAGAGTAGTAACAGTGCGTGATTATTGCTTTATTAAACGACACAATTTCGTCAAAGAGACCACTATTGGCCATAATTTTGTGCTGTTTAGATGAAGTGAAGAGCAAGTCTTTACAGAATACTGACAACGACAACTTAAGTTGTTTGGAAGTTGCCTTGAGCCACGAATTGGATCTGTGTCCTTCGGCTTGGATGTTTGCATGAAACTTAATCGGTTCAGCTGCTACTTGTTCCATGGAGGTATTTTGCCATAATCCCAGGAGTCCCTCAAAGTTTGGATTATCCTCCAATTTCACTTCTATGTTAAGAGACTTGTCGTTGAAAACACGCACGATCAAAGTCTGCATCAACCTCAAGATAGTACCAATGAGAGAAACATTATGGCTTCGGGAGCAAGTCGAGAAGTTGATGACTTTGGAAATTATCCCCGGAAACACGTAGGAAGTTTGTTCTTCGGAAACTTTGCGAGAATATAGGAAATTAGTCACCTCTAATATTCTCACCGCTAGCTCTGTTTGTTCTTGAGATAGATTTGCATTCTTTAAGCTGGATAAAACATCAAGCAACACTGTAGTAGAGTCTCCGAGAAGTGAGAGTCGTTTGACATCATTTGTCACGAAGTAGTCGCTAGGGATAATTTCGATAATGTTGGCTATGCAGAAAGAAGCTTCCTTTTGAAACTCGAACTCTTTGGTGGCAACCTCGTTTCCTCCAGATAGAAACACCACCAATGGAAAGAGCTGATCTATGAGCTTCGCGTCAAACTGATAGGCCCATGCATTTTGGATGAGAAATCCTAGTATGTACAAGATATGCTTGGTGACCACATCACTCAATGACGGTTGCTTGAGGAGGTTGGATATGGGGAAGAAGATATAGTCAGCTATGTTAGTAGATAGGCGATAAGCAGCGTTCACATTTGACTTTTTATGAGATGCGAGTATGTTAGAAAGCTGCTGGAGGGTCAGGATCAATCGAAGAGAGTCCGGTTTGAAGATTTCGCTAGGCAATAGTGCTATTTGTGATAGAGAAATACAGCATTGTTTGACTTCTTGAAAGAGCAGCAGCGATAGAGACCTTTCCTGCTCCTTCCCTCGTTCCACATCCGAGCTCCTTGGCTGCTGTAGTAGCAGCATACCAGACTTTAGGTTCCAATGTTGGTTCTCTTAGGATCTAAAGGACCGAATAATTGGTTATCTTCCCAGATATATCTCATTCTACCTATTGATAGCAAATCACTTGAATCTCACGCATCATAATGTTCTGCAATTTACCGCGCATTTTCAAAAGTCCTAGTAAATCTGGACACTAAGCTTAAAAGAGAAAAAAAATTTTCACATTTTTCAGGAATTTATCCTTCACAACCATTACTTCCTTTTCCACCAACAAAAAGTATGTGCTCGATACTTACCATATTTAGCAGTTAATGAAATCCTTTACTCGATACGATAGTCACAATCGGCGGTACAAGAATCTAATTATCTTGAAGTATTTGTTAGTGCACTCTCAGAAGCTGATGGTGTAGTAATGAATTTCATTCTTTTAGAAGGGCCAGGCTTCCACTTTCAACACATTGGACAGGTTGCCCTCGAGATAATAGACACCTTGTATCGGGTTGAAACGTTGTTCAACACGCTCATGACTCCTTAGGGACACTCATGTGCTGTTATATGGTTGTGATTATACTCTAATACTAACTCAATATTTTAGTGACCAGAACTTCTGTCTTAGCTGATGCTTTAAACGCCATTAACAATGCCGAAAAAACCGGTAAACGTCAAGTCTTGATCAGACCATCCTCCAAGGTCATCATCAAATTCTTGTCTGTCATGCAAAAGCATGGTATGTATCTATCTTTGGTTCCAGGCTTATTGTTCCTTCTTCTTCTACTCCGGATTGATAACTGGATGGATTGATCGGTGTTCAGTCCCTTTCTGTCTTTTAAGTATCCGGAAGAACAAAGTGGAATTGATCTTACACGTTTTTGATGTCAACAGATCATCAAAATCGTTTACTTTTCCTCGACATTATTTTTTTCCTCTTAGCTTTTCTTTTTGACAATAAGCATTTTGACTCAATCTCTTGATTCAATACTAACGATTTAGGTTACATTGGTGAATTCGAATACATTGACGACCACAGATCCGGTAAGATTGTTGTGCAATTGACCGGTAGATTGAACAAGTGTGGAGTTATCTCCCCAAGATTCAATGTTAAGATTGGTGACATTGAAAGATGGACTGACAACTTGTTGCCAGCCAGACAATTTGGTTTCATCATCTTGACCACCTCTGCTGGTATTATGGACCACGAAGAAGCCAGAAGAAAGCATGTTTCTGGTAAAATCTTGGGTTTCGTCTACTAAATAACAGTGTATACGTTTTGTAATATAGCTTTTTACGTGAATTCTTACTGTAGGGAGTAGTCGTAATTGTATATGTCTTTGATTAAATATATGCGTCTAATTTTTCCGCTAGTGAATTTTTTTTTTTTTTCTTATTACGTCATTTACCGATTCCTGTCTGATCTCTCTCTATTCAATGCTGGGGACCGTGAGAAACACGGTGTATGCCCTTTCGTGGTTGTTAAGATTTGGATGTGCTGGTCACTTGATTGAGGAATATGTTTATGAATTTAGTGAAACCAAGGGAGAATCAATGCTACCCACTCTTCTGAATCAATATGAATACGTCCATGCCCTAAAAAAATACAGACTTGGACGAGGTGTCGATATCGGAGATTGCATAGTTGCTTGCAAGCCAAGCGACCCCGACTATCGTGTTTGTAAGAGAATAACGGGCATGCCTGGGGATGTTATTTTGATTGACCCTTCATCATCATCAGAATTGGTTAATACTCCGCTGGAGTGTATACGAAATGATGGATTTAATAAGTATATAAAAGTTCCTGAAGGGCATGTATGGGTGACGGGGGATAACCTTTGTCATTCTTTGGACTCCAGATCGTATAATGTGTTGCCTATGGGGTTAATCAGGGGGAAAGTTGTCGCTACTAATGCTATGGATAAGGGATTAACGAATGAGAAGGGAGAATTTTGGTTTTTCAACTTCAGATGGATGAAGAATACATTTGTGGATGAACCATAACAAAGATGATGGGTCGAATGAAGAAACGACAAAGAATTTGGAAGGCCATGTATCATAGAGTAAGGGGCAGCATTCGTACCTCGTTGTGGAAAAATAGTATAATGAATTAATAGAGATAAAAGTAATATTTCAAAGACGAGTTTGAAGCCGATTGCTCTCAATGCATTGTGCTACTAGTGTAAGTTCAAAATCTCGGACCTTCCGTGGCTCGTCTACATGTCTACAGCATACTTCTTGTCGTTTGTATTCTATCAATATACATTAAGCTCTGCCAACTCTTCTTTGAGCTGAAAAGGATCTCAACACCTTGGATCCAAAGTAGATGCTAGCAAGGCCAACAATCAAACCATGAGCCAAAGTCTTAAAAATGGAAGTCAGTAAGTAGTAGTTAATAAAGATGGTTTCAAATGCAACCAATGAGCCAAAGAATCCAAAGTGATAAATGATTTCAGCCCCATTGACGTTTTTGACTGTGCCAAACAAATCCGAGCCAATGAATCCCGCCCAGGAAGCAAGCAATACAAGAAATAATGCAACAGCTGCTCCGATGAATACGAGGGGAATAATGGCATTAACGTTACTCTCATCGTTTCTGAAAATATGGTGAATCTCAGGTTTGATTCCGATTCTTGGTGCTTTTTCATATTTGGTGTTAACTCTGAGATTGTCTGCGGGAAGGACTTCTCCCAAAAATTTGTACACGTTAGGTTCCTTGGGGTTAGCATTGGCAACGATTAAATGCAAAAACAACTTTTCTTGGGTTTTCAACGATGCTGGAAGCTTTATAACTGGAATCGTCAATTTGATGGCTTGGTTATTTGGAACGAATGATGGAACGAATGAGGTTTCTAAACCCTTTCCGTTTCCTAAAGTAACAACCAATTGATGGGGTTTTTCATCCACCTCTCCTTTTAATTGAAATTCTAATTCAATTTTATCCTTCAAGTCAATTGACAATTGCTTGATTTCTTGGGTATTGAACTCTCCATATTCAACCACTTGAGAGCCTACTTTGATTTTCCCTTCTGAAACAGTGTAGGCCAATGATACAGCAAATAACTGCAACAAGCTGACTATTAACGTGATCAATTTCATCGTGGTGTGTTGTACGAAGGTTTTCAGTAATTGAAGTTTATACGTGGTCGAATACGTCAAAGTGAAAAAAATATGTGTACCGGTATTTGCGCGTGCACGGTTTTCAGGGGTACGGGTGTGTTGCATCCAAATATATGAACCATTTGCCCGAAGAACACTCAGATACTTGGAATCGTTGGAATTCGTTGTTATAGTTGTATCCAATGTTACCTATGGTGTCATGATATTTTACAGATTGATACTCTGACTGATTTCATTGCCAAACTCGAAGTTATGCTGGTCTTTCGTCGGATGGTTGCAAAGTATGGAAGCCGATTGGAATTTCTTACAAGGTAATGTTGCTCATGTCTATTGATTTCTTAGTAGTAGAAGTGATATTGTTTATCATTTACGTTTCTTTCCTGTTGATATTTCACATACACGGAAGAAAATGCTTCATTACAATGTAAACTAAGAGAAAAGAGGCTGTTGCCACCTACAACGCTGGATTATGATTTGATACTTGGTCGATCATTCGGATAAATAGTTGAATGAAAATGATGAGAATTTCACTGCCTAATGTATTCTCCACTGGTGCTTCTGCATAGGCATTGGATGTAAGGAACAATTTGATTATTGAGACAGGGTTCTAATACAAAATTCTTTTCTTGAGTCTTGGCTGCAGAAAAATGATTTTTGATACTCTCTGCTGCTTCTAGCTTTAGGTGGAGACGAAGGTTCGATCATTGCAGTTATACCAAAACCCTTAGCTGATTACTAATATGTATATATGTACGTGGGTCTTTCTGTGTCTTCCCAGTATGTTCTGAGCTTTGTCTAATCAATTTTCAATCAGTTTCGTAGCGTATCGTAAAAGGACCATCGACTTTATTGTTGGAGTATACTGCATACTTTACAAACCCCTCGTGGACGAAAAACGAGGCTATAGAAGCTTGTCAGAAAGGTGATATTTCCTTGACAGAATAGAAAGAAATGGTCTTCCGGGATCTTCAACATCACAATATTCAGCTTAATTGGTTTGGTAGATCTATCTATAGCATTACCTTAGTCCAGTCAATGAAAGCTGCGAGTAGGCAATAAGACCGGGTAAACATCGCCCGACAATAATAGCGGTGTTGCAGCCAGTTCCGTATGGAAACGGCAGAAAAAATATTCCATCTAGTAACTCCAAAAAGTACCCCCACACATTGTATTGCTTTGATTACTGCATATAGATTGATATTTTAACACAATTTAAGCTCAATTATTGAAATACAATAACTCAGGTACCTTTCAAGTCAGAAAATAAAATGTCGCTGTGGCGGAAATCTTTCAACAAGTCCGATTAGGATAATGAAGTGGCTCCCCGCGTTTCTGTAGCACCTTCTAGACTGAATTTTCCTATTGTTACTTTCAGGCAGTGATTCTGCTTGACAAGCTCTTTGCACTCTGTGCAATTCAGTCAGATGAGAAAAATTGCCTCATGATAGTCTTTTGTCATTTTCTTATCTGTTAAAGTGCCGCAATAGGTAAAATTAAGTCTCTTCTTGATAGTCCCGTTGATACTCAGGTAAGCTTTAATATTCAATATTCGATAACGAGTGTGCCTTACGAGTGGAGAATATATAGACACTCAAAAGGTTGACTGTTTTTCTTAGACATGATAATAGGTTCAGGTATAGATTTAAGACAAAAATTGTATTTCTTCTCTTTCGTTAACTTATAAAAGAATTTTATACTGTTTGAAATAGAAGCACTACTCAAAATACTTTTTATTTTTCATATTTTCCGTAGTTTAGCATCTCTCTATTCCGTTTCGGTGGCCATTTCTCTATCCAATGCCTCCTTCTTGGGTTGCATGTCATGTACTCATATCCGAGTACGCATATACCTATTTTTATCAATCCCTCGTTCAGGTTTTGACGATGGATAATTGCAGCCATATTGCAAGTGATGCAAAATCGTGGCAGTTGTGGTTTACCAAACAGGTTCCAGAAAGAGAAGTGGTCCTATTAAGTCACTTTATTTGCTACTTTAGCTAAGCTGACCTAATAACTGACATACCTTGTAAGGTATAATGGTTTTTGGATTCTGGTAACCCTTGGTTTGAATTCTTTAGTGTCTTTTTCTGGCTTGGCTTCGCAGCACTTATTTTTCTGACCTAAAATGTCTCTTCCCCACAGACGGCATACATGATTGTCTCACTTCCCCATAATCAAGATTTTCTCAATGCATTGTTGATGCATTTTGAGTCTTCATCTTTGACAACATAGGGGAGACATGGCACAATATTTTTAACTTTAATTGACCACAAAAGTTTTTTGTTGCAGTTACATTGCATAATTTGGGGGACCTCCTATTATTTTCTTACGGAATAATCAGTGAGTTTTGCTTGAGACCCTTAGTTGGGCCATGGCTGCTGGACCGATGTAACAAATCGACAATGTGCTATATTGAAATCATGAACTGGGCTTGCTCCCCACAAAGTATCAGGTATAAAATGAGCTAAATATTCGGGGTTCTTCTCATCCCACTGACCTTAATAATTATTGTAATTCTTTTCAATAACGTGGCTCTCAACTTGCTTGAATCGATTTAAAATGGGCTACGAACAAAAATTAAGTGGACCTGCTCTCGAGTTTAGACGCCTCTTAGACAAATTCCCAAACTTCACAAATGTTGTTGTCATTTGTATGATTTCCTGTATTTCAGGGATGATGTTTGGGATAGATATCTCTTCTATGTCAGCTTTCATTGGCACGGACCAATATAAAGAGTACTTCAATCATCCTAACTCTGATATGCAAGGTTTCATTACTGCTTCCATGTCTCTTGGCTCATTCTTTGGGAGCTTGGCTTCTTCATTTGTTTCCGAACCATTCGGTAGAAGGGCTTCATTAATGTTCTGTTCCTTCTTTTGGTGTGTTGGTGCTGCTATTCAATCATCCGCTCAAAACCAAGGTCAACTTATTTGTGGTAGACTTATTGCTGGTATTGGTGTTGGCTTCGGATCAGCTGTTGCTCCAATCTACGGTTCCGAATTGGCTCCACGTAAGATCAGAGGTTTAATTGGAGGTTTGTTCCAATTCTCCGTAACATTAGGTATCTTGATAATGTTTTATGTT
Organism: Isabelozyma rhagii; assembly: GCA_003708185.3. NCBI lineage: Eukaryota > Fungi > Ascomycota > Pichiomycetes > Serinales > Metschnikowiaceae > Isabelozyma > Isabelozyma rhagii. The sequence goes on from PPNO03000018.1 coordinate 253,085, forward strand.
TGTTACGGCTTACAATTCCTAAGCGGTACTGCTTCATTCAGAATAGCTTGGGGCTTACAAATTGTCCCCGGTCTCATTTTGATGCTTGGGTGTTTCTTTATTCCCGAATCTCCTAGATGGTTGGCTAAAAATGGCTACTGGGAGGAAGCTGAGCAAATTGTTGCTGATGTTCAAGCTAAAGGTAATCATGAAGATCCAGAAGTTATGATTGAAATTTCGGAAATTAAAGAACAATTATTCACCAACAATGGATCTTTTACTTATGCTGATTTATTCACCAAAAAGTATATTCGCAGAACTATCGTTGGTGTTTTTGCTCAAATCTGGCAACAGTTAACTGGTATGAATGTTATGATGTACTATATCGTTTATGTTTTTGAAATGGCTGGTTACTCTGGTAATGCTAATTTGGTTGCTTCCTCCATTCAATACGTTTTGTTCGTTATAACTACTCTTCCTGCCTTATACTATTTAGATAAAATAGGTAGGAGACCAGTCTTATTGATTGGTGCTGTTTCTATGATGGTTTGGCAACTTGGGGTTGCAGGTATTTTGGCAAGTTATTCTGAAAAGATTCCTAACCTTGACGGTACAGAGACGGTTACTATCAGAATCCCAGATTCTCACAAAGCGGCTGCAAAAGGGGTTATTGCTTGTTGCTATATGTTCGTCTGTTCTTTCGCTACTTCTTGGGGTGTAGGTATTTGGCTTTATGTTTCCGAGATGTGGGGGGATAACGTCAGTAGACAAAGAGGTGCTGCTCTTGCTACTTCCGCTAATTGGATTTTCAACTTCGCTCTTGCTATGTTCACTCCAAGTTCTTTTAAAAATATTGACTGGAGAACTTATCTAATTTTTGCTTCTTTCTGTTTTTGTATGTTCTTTCATGTTTTGTTCTTCTTCCCCGAGACTAAAGGTAAGAGATTGGAAGAAATTGCTCAAATTTGGGAAGAAAAGGTTCCAGCTTGGCAGACTGGTAAATGGAAGCCAAGAGTTCCAGTCTTATCCGATATTGAGTTTGGTGAAAAGGCTACTGTTGAGCATGAAGAAAAGATCCATGTCGAACATGATGAGCATCCCAGTAACTCCCAATCTGATATCGGTAGTGAGAAATAAACTGGAGGCGATAACGATATGGTTCCAGTGTAGCGAAAAAACATAAAAAAAAAAAAGTACAATGATTCTTAATGATATAAGTTCCGATTCTTCTGAATTTACGTATTGTGATGTTAAAATGCACTTTGAACTAAAAGTAGTACTGTAGCAGAGGAAAGTAGTAGATTGGAGAAGATATGCCTCTCACTCATTAAGTTTATAAGTAACTTTGATAGGAGTTTAAAAGATAGCCGCATATAACAATACGAAGCCTTCCATCAACATTTGAATACTGTATCATGTGAGTTCCTGGAATTTGATTTGGTTAAAAAAGATGAAGAGATCAAACACAAATAAACTCCAGAAACGACTGAAATTATTTGTAAGCTTTTTCACATTATTTCACATTTTTTAAGAATTAGGGTAAATCTATCAAATAAAGAAAGAAATGAGCCACGAAATACATAAAAAGTTCTTTTCAACCATACACAGCAGCTAATAAAGCGTGTATAGCAGGTCTGTCTCTCGTTCTAATTCAAGAAGAGTCACAAATCATGTCTCCGTACTATAACTAGCAAGTTCATAGGGTGTGGTTCTGACACAAAACTGTGGATTTCAAGAGATCTCCGAGATTCATCAGATAACTCGGGTGCTTTTCTTTTCTTTTGAATTGAACAGAACTTCGCTTATCATGAACTATTGCTTAAAAATAGAGCAAGAAGGATTGTTCTGGAACACTCGTAAATATTGTCCAAGACTCAATTGGTTATGATAATTCAACGTTTTCTCATCATAGCTATCTCCACCTTATTTGCCGCTTATGTTATTACTCGTTCTCAGAATAGCCCGTTGATGAACGTTCCTCAAGGAACTTTGATTCTAATTGGGCTATTACTTAGGAGGGCCAGAACGTACCATGAGACACTTTTACTCTGTTCCGCTCCCCACAATAAACAGGAGTGTATTATTAGAGTCTTTGAGGAGCTAGGCCGGGTATCATTCGCTGCAGCTGGTTTTATCCAAGCGACGGGTTGAAATAAATATGAGTGTCCGGCAACAGTGGTAGAGGTCTCTGAGATGTTTTACACCGACAGTGATATTACACCCCTTAATAACAGAGACAGCACCGGTAACAATATTCAGGGTTCACAGCAGAGGTGACATTCTCAGTCCGCACTTTACTCATTTCATGAAGCTTTCATTTCGAAAGTATATTAGAAATACATAACACTTGCCTATTCTATTACAGCTAAAAGCTAATGAAGACAGGGGGTGACATCAATTGATGAAAACTTTCCTCTATTCTTGGTAGGTTATGTAGATAACTCCTAACCTTGAAAGATGGTACTGGACGAATTGAGCTGTTCCTCCACTCGGTTGGTGCTAAGGTTTATGGTTCTGCTGTTCCTAACAAGCTCATCTATACTGTGGGACGCCTTGGTGGGTTTGTGAATAACCTCGTACCCTTGAGACTCAGTGATCATGTGCACAAAAGCATCATCAGTGACTAAGGTTCGCTGATTCCCTGTTTTGAATTTGCTGATTACCAACTCTACCTGATTCCGTAGGTATATAATTGGAATAGCGCTTGGTTGGCGTAGCCAGGATATGAGCGAAACTATTCCCATGATCACCAAAGCGATAATAATAACTGGAACCATAACAATGCCTTATTGTTAGTAACTTCTTAGTATTTATCATAACTACATACATAGTATGCCTCCAATAGTGGCCCCCAAGAAAATGGCACCCCCGAAGAGCAAGGAAGATATACCGAGCATCTATCTTTTGGACGGACTGGTGAAAGATTTGGCAAACTTGATTCCTCTTCTGATGAAAATGGTATGATCTATTACAATACTGCGTTGTTAGTAGAGTCTACGGTTGTCAGTAAAGAAACATACTCTATGAACTGGTTTAATTGCTGATTTTCAAGAACTACTCTGTAAGTCTTGTAGGTAAACTCTGCTACTTTATTAACGGTTTTCTTCAACATTGGCCACTAACGAATTTTTTGTGATTTTGCAAAAAAAAAAAAAAACTAGTTCGCGACAATCACTTTTGCAGCCAACATCCTTTTAAGTATGTGCATAATACTCCGGTATAGGAGGCATATCGTCTAAAGCTTCTAGAAGAACAGCACCCATGCCACCAATTAGATGACCTAGATTATGACAATGCATAAGCCAAATCCCTGGATTATTGGCAACTATTCGAATTACTACGTGCCCTCCCGCAGGAACTAAGATGATGTCGAAGTACGGAGGATTCTTCAAATTGAGAAACAGGTAACTATCTTCTTGAGCCTCTTCAATAGATCGATATGGGAAGTTTTCTGTCTCACTATAGCTTATAACATGGAATAAGTGGCCATGGAGGTGAACCGGATGATTATAGCGCTTGTAATTGTTGAGAACAAAATCTACTGTTTGGCCATATTTTATCTCCTGTTGCAAGACTCCGCTAAATGTAGGGACATTCTTGAACCCATTTTTGTAGCCAGATTGGAGCATTGGAGTGAATAGTTCAAAGGAAGAACAAAGCTGGGTTTGATCTTCAAACATGCTGAAATCAGTATAACCAGTTTTGTTCAAATAGAAATTCATAGTAACATCAGCATTTCCTCTTGGTACCTCGACCCCTTCATTACCGTAGGGGATGGTTTGATGCGGCCAAAGAGATGTGTAATGTGGGCTCTTGAGAGACCCATCAAGGTTCTGGTAGACAACACCATTATCAATTCCACTGAAGCTCTGCACTTGTATACTACCGTCATAGACCAAGTAACCAATTCCCTGAATGAATTGAGGAGTTAGAATTGAAGAGAACCGAATGGAAAAGGGTAAATTGACATTCTTATGATCTGTAGCCACCGTTTCCAACAATATTGTAAACCTAGAACCAACTGGAATTTTAAGCTGGTGGACTCTGCGCGGACGCACAAAGACTCCATCAATTGCTATAACAATGATTTGGTGGTCATCTATGGAAAAAGCCTTTGTATGCTGCCCACCAGCATTCAAAATATTCAAATAGTGCCACTGGACTCCGCGGGTGTGAAATATAAAGTTGTCCGTAAATGTTGGCTCACATTGCTTGGAGAAACCTGGACTCTCCAATGCAAAGTCGTCATTGGTGAAATTTCGCAACCATTCTTCTCGCATGCACCCCATGGTGTCGATTGTAGGAAGAGGTGAATGGCCCAGGGTGATGAACTTGGTTGCCAATTGAGCAAGCTCCTGGTAGTTATGGCAATAAATTCGACCTTTTCCGTTGATGAGGATACTCTGGATACAAACTGGATCGACGCCATAATGAAACATTCTGGCCATGATATCATCCATGCTCCACTTAAACGAGTCGTCAGCAATTATATTGGTGGGGTTTCTTTCTAGTTGGTACATGGTGTCCAAAAATTCAGGATCCTGGGTGATAAGTTCATAGGGTCTTTCTCGGTCTTTTCTTGGTCGGATGTACATTGAACCATATACTCCATCGGTCAGGTATCCTCGGTAGTGAGCATGGTACCAAGACGCTCCTGATTGGTTGACAAGCTGGAATTTGTATAAGAAGGACTCTCCACTAAAGATGGGACGTTGTGTGATGCCAGCAACACCATCAGACCAAGGAGTACCTTTTTGCAAGATTCCATGGAAGTGGATTGTCACGGATACAGGAAGATGGTTGGTGACGTTGACTTCCATCCATTCACCTTCCTCGCCAAATAAACAAGGACCAGGAGACATTCCATTGACAAGATAGCCTGTTTTATATTTTCCGTCAGAGTTATGGTAAGCATGAGTCAACTCTAGGTTGTAGAAGACAGCGGTGGTACAACTAAGGAATGCAAGTAGAAAAAGGAATTTGTGTAGCATAAGGAGCAGAAATCGAATATGTTGAGGATATCAAGCTGGTAATTATAGTTAGGTCAGCTAACTATTAACAATAAGGCACGTAACGAGAAATTTCAGCTAATAAGGCACGTAACAAAAGGATTCAGCTATATACTATGTACGGCAAGAACAAGATATGGTCTGTTATCTAAGACGAGAAGGATATAAGAGAAAAGGGAAGCTTCAGAAAGTATCAAAGAAAAGAGGGAGCTCTGATAATGAAGAGGAAAACAGAAGGCGGCCTTTGATGCTTTTTATAGTTGGCCGCCCCGCCTTTTGCAACTGGTTGCAACTTACGCGCTGAGGCAAAAAAAAAAAAAGAATTAAAACTCGTCCATCATTAGATCATAGACTTTTTTTCTTTTACATAACTTGTCTTTCTTCTATCTCCAGCCATGCAAATCTTTTCCGCCACCACTCTTCTTTATGCTCGAGTTTTTCTCTTGCTTGTGATTGCATTTATATTAGCGACCGATCCGCTGGGCTTGGTGAATGCTAACTTCATGATTATGCTTGGACAGGCCATGGAGCTTCCCATAGCCCTGGTTAGTAAAGAAAATCCAATGTTGGGGATCAGTTCCATGGTATTCGGCTCTTTGGCGATTTCCGATTTGATCCCATTATTGGCTGATAACCTTTTGTACTTCGAGTCGATTGTTCCTGTGAGGTTAACCCTTTCGTTTGCTTTGGGTGCTTACACTTACCTATCTGACTATGAGGTGATTGCTAATAATCTTGTCTTCGTGTACGCGTTCTTTGAAATTTGGTTCAATTTCTTGGTGTTCAACAACTTGAGGGACGAAAAATACTACAGATTGAAGAAATATGCCGAGGAGCATGCAGAAGAGATCAAAGAACAGGAAGGTGTTGAAGTGAGAGTAGCAGAATCAAATCGCTGATGAGCTAGAATTCAGAGTAAGTTAAAATCGAGATACAACTCATGATACAATAGTGGAGCCAATTGCTGTATGTATTAACCTGTGAATAAAATGGCAAACCATCTGGTTCTTGTAGACCACCGTACATTCTTAGTTACATAATGGACCTAGTCCTTTAGGAAATTACGTACAGTCCATGTCAAACACTCATCAGTGTCAGCAAAATCGTTGAGAGTCAAACGAAGTGAATTAATTCCAAGCTGATTATCCTTGAAGTTTTGCATTGTGGAGTACTTAATGACATTGAGGTTGATCACCAAATTAGCAAATACATCGGTGGCAGTCACCTCGATTTCTATCTTCATTATTTTGTGGTTCGACAAGTTTTCTAGCACCACGTCAATTTTAGAAGATGGTTTTTCAATCGATTTTTGGAAAGAATTCTTGACCTCCACTGTTTTGGCAATATGGGGGTATCTGGAAAGTTCAATGGTATATTTTAGCTTTTGCAGGTCAAATCTCTTCAAGCTCGACTCCAAGGGGTTATAGACATTGGCGATGTTGATTTGATGGTTAATGTGCCCTAGTAATGGTCTTAGTATCAAGGGGTGGGAATTGTGCTGTTTCCATTTGGTTAAGGAAGTAGGAATCTTCTGTTTAAGATTTAAGTTATAGTTATAGTAACAACACAACATAAGCTTCAAAAAGGTTAGTATAGCCTGGGCCTTGGAGTTGTTGATGGAAGAGGCTTTGTTGGTGTTCTGGTAAGCATTACTGAGCTCATCATCATTGTTTTCATCATATACCACCAACTCTATCTCGATGATTTCATCATTAATTTCAATCAATATCTTGTCGGAAATAATGGAAACGCTATAGTTAATCAAAGTCTTTGCTTCTCGGGTCAAGTAATAGAAAAGATCTTCTTCAAACAAGAAAAACCGGGCTTTTTCGATGTCTCGAACTACTTTATGGGGCCCGCTGCTTATTTTATCACTGTCAAATACTGTTTGTCCTGTAAGCATGTAGTCATCATCAATTTTACTCAAGATCTTCACTCGAACAAACTTGTACACTTTGCTCGTGAGTCTGAAGTTTCTATGATGTCCAATCAATGGGCTAAAGCTGATTTCTCCCGTCTGATCATCTTTTCTTAGCACACCAGCTCCTTGGTCGTGGTAGCTGGAACCAGAGTCTCCATAGCCATATTTGACGCCGACAGCTCTTGATCCAGTGAGTGGGTCTCTAGTTTTAAATAAAACCTCATTGTTATCCAACACTGTAGACATCATACTCCAGTACCTTCTTTCCTTGAGAATCTGCTCGTTGAGGTTGGTGCTGGCATCTCGGAACAAGTTGGTGATGTTATTAAGAGTTTGATACTTCCACCCATAGCCAATTTTGTTACTGTTGCTGGATTTTGGCTGTTCTTCCTCGGACGATTGTAGTCTATCGGCAGATAACGAGCCAAGAGGGATGTTTTTTTGAAGGTGGGGGGACATGGTTGCTTTGCCAACATTTGGCTTTACGGTCGAGATTAGCAATGACACGAAATCTAATGATAATGATGTTTCATTCAATGCTGACCCGATATGAGCGGCCAACTCCTGCTTTTGTTGCTGGAATTGGTCAAATTTAGAGATGGGTTCTTCTTCGTCATCAGGCGTAGGGAGAAGGTCTGTGTTTTTGGGAGAATCGATATTTATTATTGGCAACTCGGAGTCCTGTGGCTGATCTTCGGTCTTGCTGAGTATTTCTTCTTGTAATGAGTCTTCGGTGACATTTAGGAATGACTTTCTCTCGAATAAAATTCGTGTAATCAATTCATTGATTGGTAGTTTCTCCTCGTCCTGTAGAAACGGGTCGATATGGGTCTCGCCATACAACTCTGCATCTAGATCGAGATACACTTTGTCCGGAGCCATTGTCTGTGCTGAGGATGAATAGACGGCTGGTTGCTGAGACTTTGAAGTTGGTCTTATTCGCAAGAAGTTCGGTTGGAAACGGTTTTTGATTTTTCACTGCGCTCGCGCGTATTGTCAGCTCCAACCACCATCTAATACTACAACAACGACTTTCGCCGCATCGTCTACATGGTACAATAAATGATTAGAATACATTCCTATGACCGAAAAGGCTGTAGTTACGGGGCAGTTACGGGGCAGTTAATCCATGAAATCATCTAAATCACCTTCTTCGATTGTCTTAAGGAAGTCAATTTCATCCTCCTTTGCTCCTAGAGTATTTCTGTTGTAATCAGACTTGTTGTCGGAAGGATATCTCATTGATTTCACCGAGTCATTGTGTAAGGACAAACAGAATTTAATTCTTTGGTCAAAGTCATCCTGAGGTAATTTAGTAGAATAAACATCCAATAACTCTTTAGACTTCATATATCCATGTTCATGGTTGATTGTTGCTTCTATAACCCCATCTCTGATAGCTTTAGACACAATATATTCTGTAGACTCCTCCGAATCCAAATGTAATTTGATACAAATATCCTTCAAGGATATTTTTAAGTACGATAATGAGATAATTCTGATTCCGGTCTTAATGACATTTTGACGTAATCTCGACACTAAGGTGAAATTGTCATCTTTGACGAACAACGATTCGTACTTGGTCAACACTTCTCCGAACATTTTCAAATCACCCAATCTCACCGCCTTAGTGACGTTGTAATAAGGTTCATAGTTTCCCTTATGGTTTTGGGCAGTGTTTTTGAAAACCTTCAATTCGGGAATGTCCCCCATCAACAATTCAATGACTATGCTCAATTTGGTGGCTGACTGAAGGAACCCGTTGGCCAAAGTGGTTTGTGGGGCTTTTCTTATGGCAGCAATTACGTATTCGTGAGCCGAGGAGTAGTCTAACTGGATGGCGTTGATCTTGGCCAAGTAAAAATAGTATCTTGCTACCAACGCATTTCCAGCGCTTTCTGGGAAATCGGTCTTTTCCACCAAATTGGATGCTTGACTTATATCGTGAGTAAGAAGGTAATTTCTTAAAAGTAAGGTGATGATGGATGCAGTGGTTTCTATATCATGTCTTAAGGTGGCAGTTCTCAAAGCAGCCAATGACGCAGGACGTATGGAGTACAAATCATTGATCAATTCTTTGGTTCTGCTGATATAGAACCATATTTTGGCCTGGATGAAATCAAGACTTCTGCGATTGTAGGTGGATAACAAGCGAATGATTCTGTCATTGAATGCGTCCAACTCTTTTAATTTGTTGTGATCTAAAAGTGATACTTGCACCAACAAATGAACGTAAACATCAATCTCAGGTAAAACTTGGACGGATTCTTCTACTTCCATGCCGTCAGACGAAGATTTACCCACTACTTCTACCAAATAACTCTTGTTAGGATGGTCATTGCTATACGTTTTATCGATGATTCGTGGTAACACATCAGGGTTCTTCACCAATTTACGTCTGAGTGGGCCCAACTCACGGAAGATCTTGGAAATGTATCTGTTATCAAGGTTGGCTGCAGTTTTGGTCAAAAACGTGAAGGATTGTTCAATTTCTTTAATCAATGCTTCAGCTTCAGACGAGGAGCCAGAGACATCTTGCATTTCCACGTCGGTCTTGGATGGAGACGACATTGGCAATAGAACTGAATGATAGCCAGTGGTATAGAAGATTTAGTGTGGTTTGGTTTCAGCGTCGTTGCCACCAGTGCGAGAAAAAAGGTGCACGGGTTTCAAGGTGTACGGGTGTTTATCCTATGTATATCAAGGAATAACTTATCATTCCATCTACAATCCGAAGTCAGGTAGCTGAGTCAATGGACAGGCAAACAGTGATTTCGTAGTTCATGTCTGCTATGGGAAGCCCTTGCTGGTGTTACTGGGAGCCCAACCCACTGAATACAGTGGATGTACGGGTCTTCATATAGAACGGCTTTCCTTGAATCTATACCTAAGCGGTCTACGTGGTTTGGACTATTTATATATTCAGCGATTAGTAAATTAAATCAGTAGAGAAAGAGAGGAAACAATAAAAAAAATATATTAGACCAGGCAGAACAATTATAGAAAGACAACCCATCAACTGGAGGAAAAAAATCCCCCCAGAGCCATAACCAGGAACCGCAACCGCTTAACAACAGGAGTTGGATTGGTTATTGGTCAACGATTGTCCTCTTAAGTTGACGTTTGATTTACCGTTATTATTATTGCTACCGCTGTTTGCTCCAGCATTATTGGTCATCTGGGCCTTGATTTGTCTGGCCATGGTGTAGAACGCTTGCTCGACATTGGAGGAAGATAAGGCCGAGGTTTCTAAGAAAGGAATGTCCAAGGCATCAGCGAATTCTTTAGCGGCGGTGTACTCAACCACTTTCTTATCGGACAAATCAGCCTTGTTACCTACCAAAAGCTTCATGACACCTCCAGTGGCGTAACGATCAATTTCCTGTAACCACTGTTTGACATTATTGAACGATTCTTGATCGGTGACATCATAAACGATTATGATACCATGAGCACCACGGTAGTACGACGAGGTGATGGTTCTGAAACGTTCTTGACCGGCGGTATCCCAAATTTGTAGCTTAATGGTTTTACCATCGAATTCAATGGTTCTAATCTTGAAATCAACTCCAATAGTGGAAATGTAGTCTGGGGTATAGGTGTTGTCGGCGAATCTCAAGAGTAAACATGACTTACCAACACCGGAATCCCCAATCAATAATAATTTGAACAAATAGTCGTATTCGTTATTCATGGTTATATGCTATGGGAATTAGAGGAGGAGGAGGAGAATAAAAAAGGGGGATTAAATATGAGGACGACCTTCTATCAATAACGGACAGGAGGACTATAAATGAAGTTTTCGGTTGAATCTACGCACTCACAGGGATGAATTACGTGTGATAATCGGATATGTTCTTTGGTGGAAGTAGGGAACGGAGACAGAACAGAAACAGTGACGTTTTCAGTGGTGAATGGGATTTTTTGTTTGTTTGTTTGTGAGAATTTGCCCAGCACTTCCCAACCGAGCAAGGGCTGTGACCAGGGTATTTGGTGCTACAAGCAAGGCACAATTACGGTCTGTGGTGAACGGCGTGTGACGAGGGATGGGCCCAGAGCCTACTATTGCACTATCTGGAGCCGGTATTACAGTGCTACGATGCTATGTCACATAATTTGAATGTACTATCTAGTTGGGGGAGGGAGAGATTTGTGATCAACGTGACTTTCACGTGCGCGACTATTCGATCTTATCAATTTCCTTACTGGCTTGTCTGGGACCCTTCTTCAGGCCCTTGGCCTTCTTGATGGCGATACCGACCATTTTGTGGAACCAAAACAAGTTCAATCCGTTGAGGAAGAAGTTGAGTGAAAGAATCGTGGCCGGGAAGATGATGTTCACGGTGTGGAGTTGGTTCCACATATCGACGGCCACCAACGACACGGCGTAGAATCCCCAGAAGATTCTTACGGTTAGGAAGGAGAAGAGGAGGCAGAGTCCGTTGATCATGATGGTGGAGTCACTGAAGGTTCCTGCTGGCAATCTTGAAGCGAACCAATTGATGTTGACGAACGGAGTGCTCAATTCGAAGAGAAGGAACGCTGGGATCCAGGGCTGGCAGAAGGGCACCAAGCAACAGGAAAACACGTACAACGAGGCAAAGGCATGGAACAAAAACCCTACACCGAACAACAGGAAGTGGGCGAGACACACGTACAAATCCCAGAGGAAGTAGCCGATGGTTACTGCTGCCACGAACCCACCGTATTCGCTGTAGTTGTTGATAGACGTGTACGAGTCTTCGGTTCGGTTTTGCCATGAGGGATGGTTCCACATAGGTAATAGGATTAGCACGGAGAGGATGCATTGGATCATGGAAACCACATGGATATCGAAGTTGACTTTGGTTTTATATGGTAATGACGTGTAGGTGGTGCCGAAGTAGCGTTTGGAAAAGAAGGGTGATATCAATTGGATGGATATGTAGACGATAAATGACCCTGCCATCTCGTGCCAATGGGCCAGGAAGTAGTTGGTCGGTTCCTGGGGGAACGGCCGGTACTGGAGAAATGGATCGAGCTCGAACACGGGAAGGAAACCTAATACACCCATACTTTAAAGAAGTTAAATACTGGAAACAAAATGGAGGCAAAAGGACGGACCTTTCAAAATGGAGGCAAAAGGACGGACCTAAATAGATGGAAAAAATGGAGCTAAATAAACAGAAAAAAATGGAGCTAAACAAACAGAAAAAAAATGGAGCTAAATGAAAAGGATGGAGCTAAATGTTACCCATTTTTGTTGGCCGGTCGCAAGAAGCACATTATGATCCCCGTCCTGGGCCCAAGAAAACGTGGTGGTGGCACGAATACTGGTGCGACCGCCGCACCTCGGGGCCAACAAACGGCCCAACATCCGAGCACGGGATTTTGCAGCCGGCAGAGCCTCGGATTTAGCAACAGATATAGACGGAGAAGTCACTGGCCTACGATTCTCCTACACAGGACCTTTTATCCTACTACAATCGTTATCCTGAAACAATAAATATATATAGTCTTTAACCTCAAATAATAAATATACTCTTTAGCCTCACACAATAAATAAATACAACCATATACACTAATCAAAATCCAGCTCAGTGATGCCGGACTTCTCGCACATACTTCTAAATATGCTTGCTCTGTTTCTGAATAAGTTGATCGGAGCATCAAACTCCTTGACCTCTCCTCTATCTAACGTCAAGATCTTATCGTAGTGGATGATAGTTCTGAGCCTATGGGCAATACAAAGAATGGTACAGTTCTTGAACTCTCTGTTGATAGTATTCTGGATCTTACTATCAGTTTCGTAATCGACAGAAGAGGTGGCTTCGTCTAAAATAAGAATCTTACTGTTTTTCACCAAAGCCCGAGAAAAGGAAATAAGCTGACGCTCTCCGAGGGAAAAGTTGGCACCTTCGTCGAGCACTTCTTGGTCTAAATGGAACTTGTGTAATTCAGTATTTTCTGTTACCTCCTGGGCTTTGATTTGCTCTAATTCTTCTTCCGAAAGAATTCCACTTCTTCTCATTGCATCCCACAATACGCTATCTTGATGCTCCTTGAAAGGATCCAAGTTTCTTCTAATAGAACCATTGAAAAGAATTGGGTCCTGAGGAATAATCGACAAGTTAGATCTCAATGTCTTCAACTCTAAGCTGGCAATATCTACTCCGTCGATTAAAATACTACCCGAGTCCAATTCATTCAATCGAAATAATGCACTCATAATCGACGATTTTCCGGCCCCAGTTCTTCCACAGATACCAATCTTCTCTGCTTCCTGGACCTGGAATCCAATGTTCTTCAACACTAAGGGTAATCCGGGTCTATAGGCCATGTTCACATTACAAAATTCGATTTCACCTTTAGAAGGCCATTGGGCTTTAGCCAAACTAACAGTCAAGTCACTAGCTTCTCTGGTGGTATTTTCTTCTGCTGGTAAGTGGAAAGCGTATTGTCCGAGTCTTTCCACCGAGTTCATATCATTTTCAAGATCAGTTATGCATTTCACGAATAAAGTGATTTCACTCGAAATCATAAAGGTATACGTCATCAACAACCCGACGGAAGCAGCATTAATCTTGAATACTCGGTTCACACAAAGTAACGATACTAGTAAGATCACAAGGGAAGAAATCACTTCCAAATGGATACTCAACCATCTCTGAATCGAAAGCACCACGAACGATGCTTCGTTCACATTGTCCATTAAAAGGTCATTGGTCTTGACAAAGTCCTCGTCTCGCTTGTATGCCTTTATGGTGGCAGAACCTCCAAATACCTCCGAATGATTGTTGTACACCTTCGATCTCTGTATAGCCTCCAACCTCTTGACTTCTCTGCATGTAGCTTGGTAGTAACTGACCACACATGCAAGCAAAAGCACGAGAACCGGGACTACCAATCCAATCCACGGTAAGTAGATTATATCCAAAATCACGAAACCAATGATTCTGGCAAAAGAATTGAAGCAAAGTCTCAATCTTTCGGCAATCTCATTGTCTAAAGCATCGGTATCTTTGGTGAATCGATTAAGAATTCTTCCTAGTGGGGTAGTATCAATGAAGCTCATGGGTGCAAACAAAACTTTTCTGATGGCAGAGAGGTTCAAAGACTTCGAAGCATTGGTGGAGATGTGAGCCAAAAACACAAATTCTGAAGTAAGAAGTATAAGCCAGGAAAAAGTGATCATAACGTAGATTCCAATATAAAATTCACTGGTTCTACCTTCGAACTTATTACTGATCCAGAACGATAACCAGGTGTTAACAAACAACTCGGTGAACGTAGCAAGTGTCAACAACCCAAGGAGTCCGATAATTGCTCCTGGAAGAGTGATTTTTTCAGCCCCGGCTCGAATGAAACTAGTGTAAACATTGAGTTTGATGGAGTTGACTGCACGTTCTTCTTCTTCGATCATTCTCCCTAAAGAAGCATCTTTGTTAAAGTCAATGGTTTTATAGACCCCTTCTTCGTCTTCGTCTTCGTCTTCGTTTTCGTCTTCGTCTTCGTCTTCTACTTCTACTTCTTCAATGATTTCTTCCATACCTCGAGTTTTACGGCGGGTCAAACCTTTAGCAGTGGAGTTGTAGCTTCCACTAGCTTGACTATAGCCCGAGAACTCTGAGTCGATATCGCTTTGTTTGCTATCCTCAATCAATAATTCTTCCTTGGCTTCTTCCTGGTGAGTAGCGAATGTAATGAGCTTGTTGAAGCCCTGGTTCCGGCTTTTGAGCTCCTTCATGGTACCAATGTCTATGGTTCCGTCACCATTCAAGAAAACAATGCTGTCAGCAGCATTGACAAGAGACAATTGATGAGTAGCAAGTACTCTGGTTTTATTCTTCAACAATTTGAACAAACAATTGTCAACAATATGATTACCGACTCTTGCATCCACCGCACTCAAAACGTCATCCAACAAGAGAATATCTCGTTCAGCATAAACGGCTCTGGCTAAGTTGATTCTGGCCTTTTGACCTCCCGATAATGTGATTCCCTTCTCTCCAACTTCAGTCAAATCTCCCCCAGGTAAAATATCAAGGTCACTCTGTAACGAGCAGGCGTAAATCACTGCCTCGTACTTTTCCTTATCATAATTTGACCCGAACAAAATGTTTTCCCTGATTGTGGAGTTTTGAATCCACGAGGCCCCTGCTGATAAGAGAGATCCGTTAATGGTAATGGAACCAGAGTTACACTTCATCACTCCAGAAATAGCACTCAAAAGAGATGTCTTCCCCGAACCAATAGATCCGGTGATTACAACGAACTGGCCTGTTTTCACATCTAGGTTGATGTCCCTGAGTTTCATCAACTTTCTTGCCGTAATTTCCAATTCAGAAGTTTCTGTGGTATTGAATGCTTCATTTATGGTTTCAGCTATATGATCATCAGTAGTACTCTCTTCTTCTGACTTGTTTTCGAAATCATCTTTTGATTCGAAAATTTCCCATTCAAAGTTACCTTCTTTGATGGAAATAGCATTGTCGTTATTATGGTCATTAATTTCATAGTAATGTTCATATTGAGAGATCTCTTCGGCCCCAAGAAAGCTCCCAATTCGCTTCATGGCCATGAGGAGATCGGCAAGAGACGAAAGGGTCCCTGGAATGAAGAATATCATGAACCCGAGGTACTCGAATGCTTGCACGGAAGAGAACGTTGAAGCTGGGTCTTTGGTGCTACCTTCCAAGGAGAACAACACCAAAAATGCAATCATCGTGACAATCCCCACCAAACTCTGAGAAAGGGCAGCCATCATGTTTCTCAAGGTCTGGATTTTCAAGATGAGCCCGATCTCTGCCAAACGGGCGCTCATGATACTGTTGAAAAAAGGAATTTCCCATGAGTAGTACTTGATTGTTTTCAAGCTATTGACAATCTCCTTGACGAGTCTGACACGAGCATCAGTGAGCTTGGATGTTGCTTCTCGGAAAACATAGAGCTTTTTGGTGGAATAAGCAATGCCCACCAAAAAGACGAGAAAGATGGCAATACTTATTAATGCAGAGACTCCGATGTTTGTGAGTAAGATCACAATAGAAATGATAAGTGGGATAGGAAGTAATAGTAAGAGTGGCTGCAAGAGAAACGCGAGTTCCACTCTGGCCAAATCGGTGGTGATCAACGAGGTGATTTTACCAGTATCGAACTCGCTTCTTGATTTAGCATTGAGTCTCAAGCTTTTTGCAAGTACGAAATGAGTAAGCACTGATCTGACTTTGATCCCAATCGACAGGGACTGGTAGTAGAAATGGTTCATTGTTAATCCAGATACGAACGAAAGCATGGTACTTCCAATAGCATATCCGATACCTTGGCCAATATGGACGTTCATCCCAAGAGATTTCTTTTCTACGAACGCCACCAACCTCTTCGTGAGCAATGGAATAGAGGTCAAACCTATAAGGCAAATAGCACCGAGAACCATCGACTTAATAATCTGGTGTAAGAACGTTTGCACCAATACATGTAATAGGGCAAATTTCGGCAACGAGAAGTCTTGGAGTTTTTCGTTGACGGCGTCGGAGTTCAAGTCGTCTAACTTGATGCTAGCAAAGTCTTCATCCGATTTCGTACGTAAATACTCGAGTTTATGATGAGCCACCTTCCGCTGGTACAAGTTGTCAAACACCTCAATATAGTATTGCACCTTCAAGTCCTCAGTTAAGTAGAAAAGGTCCGGAGGTTGCACAGTACGCTTGTAGCCTACATTCATCAATGGCTTGAGCCACCAGAAGAATATCTTCGACAAGAAGTTGGCGTTGGCATAACCATACGGCTTTCTCTCATCTTCGATGGGGATGGGTATAGGTGTTTTGCTCATCAAAAATGATAAAAGTCGTTTCTGCTGCATGTAACTCACCCCCAATTCGACATCATTGGAGGCGTGGTCTGAACTTGGACGTTTTGACTTCATGCTGGATATGGTCATGATATGACATATTTTGGCCCCATTTTCGACGATCTTTATAGTATTTCAGGACGGAGGTTTTACGCTACTAGAAGGTAATAAATGGAATAAACCCGTATCTCCTCCGTGCAGTGCCGCACGTATGCACGTATCTGGGTCCTAATTAGGAGATAGCCTAATCCACAGCTTTCTTATTACTTCGTTGACTCATAGAGCGTAAACAGATGCACTCTGCATCTACGTCAGAACATTCTCTGTCAGTATCTCCTATCCGTTGTCAGTGACCCTTTTTGTCTATTTCTTTGTATCACCCCTACCTGTTCCCCTACCTGTTCCCCTGACTGTTCCCCCTTTCCCTTCCCCTTTCTCTTCCCCTTTTTCTTCGCCTTTCACTTCCCTTTGCCTCCCTGTCTCTTTGCCGTCTCCTATCTCCTTGTTCTTCCCTCCGTGGGTATCCCTTTTCCATTGTCATTCATTCCCCAGGCTTCGATCAATGGCAAAGATATTTTTATGCACGGCTTATCTCGCGTGCGGCAACCATACTGTAGCCGGAAAAACTCGTTATATAGCCTTAATTCTTCATTTCTCACTTCTCAAGTATCGTAAATTCTTTTCACGTCACTACATTTTAGCTATTATCGTAATTTCTATTACTATATACTCCTACTACTACACCGGATGGCGGCGTCGGAACCATCGTCCTCATTTCTTGGCACCGTACTTAGATACACTCTTCCCGTCAGGAATGGTGAAGAGCACTGGCTCTTGTCCTTCACCGTAGGCAGTATCAACTCTATAGTACCCCTTTCTTTCGAATTGAATGATGTCACCCACCTTCAATTCCTTGATGTTGGTGTCAGCATAAGCATGTGAGTGGAACTCGGTTTCAGGAGTAAGGAAATCCTCAAAGTTGTCCCCCTCTTCTAACTTATCCTTGGTGATCAAATGGTCAAAATCAACCAATTCAACCTTGACCTTATCTGCGGTATCAGCCAACCAAGTGACCTTCTTTGACGTCTTACGGAAGTCCCCTTCCAAATGAAGTTCAGCATCGATGCTCTTGACAATGTCCCCTTGCTTGTGGATGGCCTTAACAATGACATTACCCCAGTCCATGAACGTCACCTCTTCGTTTTCGGCAAAAGAGGCCGCATCCGCTTGTTCAAGCAACAACTTGTTGGCATAGACAACCTTCTTCAACCCAACATCAGGGTTTTTCTTGTGCTTGGGCTTGTCTTCGGTCGTGGGCTGAGATTGTCCGTTCAAAATGTTGACTTCAACTACATTTTCAACGTCAACAGCAGTATGTCTTGGAGCCACAGGATCAATGACTTTCTTGTTCAATGCCCAAATAACAGACCAGTCCAAGTTAATGATGTTCTTGGATGGTCCCTGAGCAATGATGAAGTTTCTCAACCCTTCAACAGTCATACCTCTTCTGCTTACTCCTCTCACGGTAGGGAAACGAGGGTCGTCCCAGTTGGAAACGTAGTTCTTATCAACGAACCATTGTAACTTTCTCTTCGACAATAAAGTACGAACAAAGTTAACTCTACCGAAATCCCAGATATCAACATGACGTAAACCTAAGGTCTTCAAGATCCAGTCGTATTGTGGGTTACGGTCTCTGTATTCGTTGGTTCTCAACGCATGGGTAATGCCTTCAAGCGAATCAACCACAGGTACACAGAAATCATACACTGGATACATTTTCCACTGAGTACCGGTTCTGTGGTGAGGAGTCAAATTAGTTCTGTAAAGAACTGGGTCTCTTAAAGCCTTGTTCAAAGCTTTGTAATCGATCTTGGCTCTTAAACAATTCTTGAGCCCTTCTTCGGTCCCGTTCTTCATATCTTCGGTGAAAATCTTCAAGTTTTCCTCAACACTTCTTTCTCTTCTGGCAGAAGCATCTCCCACCATTCTTTCTTCTCTCATTTTTTCTAATGGAGTATCATCACAGTAAGCCTTACCCAACTTGATCATTTTCACGGCCAAATCGTACAATTGCTCGAAGTAATCAGAAGAATAGGTGATCTTGTCCCCGTGAACCCCCAACAACTTCAAATCTTCAATGATGGAGTCCTGGAACTCGGTTTTTTCTTTGGTAGGGTTGGTGTCATCGAATCTGATGATCAACTTACCCTTGTAGGCATGGGCAAAGTATTCGTTAAGAATAGCTGCTTTAGCATGTCCAATGTGCAAGTATCCAGAAGGTTCTGGAGGGAAACGAGTGACAACTTCACCAACTTTAGCATTAGGTAAATCGATTTCGAAGTTGGCCTTGTGGGTTTCCTTCTTACCTCCTGCTTTGGCCTTAAGAGATTTTCTCAAGTCAGCAATCGATTTGGTGGCATGCTCTACAATACCTTCAAACTTCTTATCGGCTGCCAATAATTTGTACCATCTGGAGACATTGATGCAAACTTCGTTCTTGAGAACAGATCCCATTAGAGTGTTGGCTCTTAAAGCCCCCCAAACAGCAATGTCAGCGATGGAATAGTTGTAACCAACGAAGAATGAACGGAAGTTCAAGTGGGCATCTAACTTGTCCAATTCACTGACTACTTCCTTGAAGTTCTTATTGGCGAGTTTTTCCAATCCGAACTTGACCCATTCTTGCGAGTTCTGCGAAGGCAAGATATCTGGAAACTTGGTGGCTAAGTAGTTCAATGCTTCCAATTGGTCGTAGTAGGTTTCACCTTCGGGAGTGGTCAATTTTATGGGTGCGGTTTTACCGTCGGTAGCTTTCTCGTCGACGAATTCAATGGGAATGGAAATTTCATTGTCACTGTCGTTAACAAATCCTACAGCAATGACAGTAGGATAAGCTAAGAATGGTGCCTTGGCGGCTACAGTCAATACAAACGACATACTGTATGGTTATAAAAGAGAGAGCTTCGTTCCTTTTTTTTTCAATGACTAAAGAAAAAAAATTTAGTTTTTCATTCCTGTAGATGATTTTCATTTATTTTATTTTTGCGGTGTTACTCAATTTCTCAATTCGATGATGTCAGAACTTCTTCTGTTCTTGCTCTTTTCTTATATATCTTCAAAACGTCATGGCTGATGGACAGCGTCCGACGGCCAAGCGGTCACCATCGATCTTGGTGACCGACGTGCGGTCCAACTCCGTGAAAGGAACCAGGGCCCCGTTTGCCGGCCAAAACTATAAGAAACAACACCCCCAACCCCCGTCAATTCAGAGCTCGCTTCGACGCAAATTGGCGTCCCGGGCCAACAGATACACCGACATCTCTGTCGACAAGCTACTAAGCAACTCCAGCGATATTCCCTCGGGCCAAAGCCGGGTCCCTCCCAACTTCTCTCGTGGCTCCAGTCCAGACCCCATTCGTAACTTTAGAAGCATCAGAAGCATCCCTAAACTCTCTCAATCACTCCCTCCGCGTACTTCAAAAACTTCGCAGAAACTCGTGCTCATCCCAGATGCCCAGATACGTAGTGGGTCACCGCCAGTCCCACCCATAGTGCAAGGGGCCACGCCTGACATCCTGGCCCAGATGCAGCGGTCACGGGCCGAACTAATGCCCAAAGAGGCCCGGGCCCACGAATTCAGTCGAATGACAGCATACTTTATCTGTGAAGAGTTCAATCTCCCGGCGGTATCGAAGTTCTTACGTTTGAACCATGAAGTTAAGCCCAGATTCTACGATGAAGCATTGTACGTGCCCTACTCCTTACCGTTGCTTCCAGGTAATGAAGGGTTCCGTGTAAAGTCCAACAACTCAGCCAAGTCGCTTCCCAGTAAAAAATTTATGGAGAAATTGATCAACAAGAGTGAACAAACGGACCACTTGTACGAATACTATTCGGGAGTCGAAACTCCAGAAGATGCTAATAATTACTCCATGGACCCGGAAGAAAACGAGACCAATGCTCCGTTTGACCCCTCAGAGCCCCAGTTCTTTCCGCCTCCGCTCGAACCGGGCAGTGATGGGTCGTCGCAGGAGGAAGAGGAAGAAGATGTAGGCAAAAGGAAGGAAAGCACCAAACTGGAGACCGATCTGCACCACGACGGACAAGAAGAGCTTTCCAAGAGCCATGCCGAGATGTTTATCTTTGGCTACGGGATCGTAGTATTCTGGAATTTTTCCGAGATCCACGAAAAGAATATCCTTGCCGACTTGGCATTTGCATCTGACGATAAGGATCCGCTATTGATTAATCCGATAAACGACATCGAAACGGAAGAATTTCACTTTGAGTACGATAGCCAGATCCATCGCCCACGGATTTACAACGACATGATCACCCTCCGGTCGGGGGATCATCTCATCAAGCTCAGCATGTCGCATGCCATCGCCCAGCTGACAAAGTTGTGTTTATTCGAGAGTCGAATGGTGAACAATCTCCAGCTGATTGCCAAACTCCCGAAAAAGTTGGCGCTCACAGGAAAACTTGGGCTCAAACGTCAGCAGCTTCTCAAGAAATCAGGTAAGTTGTTCAAGTTAAGAGTGGATGTCAACCTATCGAGTTCAATCTTGGATACTCCTGACTTCTTTTGGGATTATGAGCCAGCATTGCACCCACTCTACAATGCATTCCGAGAATATCTTGAAATCGACCAGAGAGTACAGGTACTCAATGACCGATGCAAGGTTTTCCTTGAATTTTCCGATATAGTCACCGACAGTATGAATGAGAGAAACACCAACCGAATTACATGGATGATTTTGATCATCATTTTCATCAGCTTGAGCGTGAGTGTATTTGAGTTCGTTCTCCAGCTTATATAGATATTGGATAGAGCTCCATTGCATATTTTACCTTCAGTCCACGTAGTAGCGTCCACGATAAATCACCACTTTCACTCTGATTTAGCCGGTAGTGAATAGTTAACATACACGAGCATTGGGTGCAAATTTCTGATTTGGACACATTATCGCGCTTTTGAGCGTTTTCAGAAGAAAACATAATTCTTCCTCCACACCCTGTCTTCAGTAATGGATTATGTCACTCCCGTCTAAATATGCTCCTGGTGGATTGTCATTAGAGGATCAATCTCGAACCATCACCGTGGGCTGCAAGCGTCAACCACGTCCCGTGAACTACACTGCCAAAATCATTGAGGACAAGATCCAGGATGCAGTAGAACTCAACTCCACGTCATCCCAAGACTATGAGATGGTGCCAATGGACGACTTTGGCCAGGTCGATATGTTATCCCACTACGTTACATACTCGCGACAGTTCATTGCCGAGAACCCCGATTTAGAAATCGCCGAAGAACATACCCCCAGGGGAGATTCAACAAGCTTCACTGGCAACACCTCGTTTCTTATCGTAGACACCAACTTCATTCTCTCGCATTTGAACATCCTCAATGACCTAAAGAAAATTGGCTCCGCCTATGGCTTAGTGATTGTGGTGCCCATCATGCTAATCCAGGAGCTTGATGGGTTGAAACTGTCGACCCGAAGCTCGGAAGGGCTTTCTGGGAAATCGGTGGGGCATTTGGCCCGTTGGGCCATCGATTGGATTTATGAATCCATGGCAGATAGAAACTCAATTGTGAAGGGCCAAAAACTACATGAAAAAGTGAATAAAACTGCCGTCAAAGATGACGCTATATTAGACTGTGGATTGTATTTTCAACAAACGTATAGCAACACCCTTCAGGTGCTTTTGTCCAACGACAAGAATCTCTGTGCCAAAGCGTTGGCCAATCATTTGCTCACCGTCAGCTACCGGGAGGAAATGACGGCGAGTATCATCGCCAAAACTATTTACGATGAAAGCGTTGAAAGGTTCGGAGACTTGCTGCAAGTGACTTCATTAAGGCAGGTAAATGTCCCGCAAAGCCCACAAAGGCCCCAAAAGATCATCGCTCCTCCGCAAGAGGTTATTCAAATTGTCTATAAGGAGATTCAGATGGTTCTCCTTGCAATTATAGACCGATGCATAGAATCAGCATATGGAGACGTCAGTTTGGTGAGAAACTATGACAAAAATGCAGTGACCACGATTCCGGACTGTTCAGATGTGATGAAAAGGCACTGGTTCACAGTATTTTCCGATTATTTCGGCAATGACTTCAAGCCATTTGAAGAGGGGAAGAAAGGTGAGTTAACCGCTCTCTGGACAGAGATGCCGGCCAATCAACGCGAGTTGAGTGGGTTCGTGGAGTTCTGGTCTCAGGTGTTAACGATTTTGTATAAGGTGGAAATGGACCATCACCAACAGGAGTCGTTAAAGTTGTTAATAGAGCGCTGGAACCAAGTAGCGTGAGCGACATAACGAGCGATCTCACTTAGCCTGTTTTCGTTTCGGGAGAGCACCAATGCGTCTTTTCCGGGGACTGGAGTCCGGTGTTGTTTCCTGGTCGCTCAGGGCAAGTCTGCGTTTGAGCAGGGGAAGGCCATCCATAGGCTGTGGCTCCTGGAGCATGGGCGGAGACTCCTCCTTAACGGGCAGAGACAGCTGGTCCCAAG
The DNA here is from genome assembly GCA_003708185.3 of Isabelozyma rhagii. Classification (NCBI taxonomy): domain Eukaryota; kingdom Fungi; phylum Ascomycota; class Pichiomycetes; order Serinales; family Metschnikowiaceae; genus Isabelozyma; species Isabelozyma rhagii. The sequence continues at coordinate 276,341 of PPNO03000018.1, forward strand.
GCTCTCGTTTTATCGACAGAGCCCCGATCTGCAGCGACATTGGGCCTTCTTCTTGTTTTATTTGCGAAGAAAGCTCCATCTCCAGCTTTATCTGCGATGCCCCTGGCATGGGCTCGAGAGCCTGCAACTCATCTGACACCTTCCACAGATCGTCGGCCAACACTTTGTCTACGCATTTCCACACATAGTCCGAGAGGTCGCCGATTTTCCCCCGTAATCTGGCCAAATACCCCGATTCAATCCTCTTGTCCACAGAGTGCTTCACGTACCCGTTTGCAGCTTCTGGTCCGTGGTTCTTGCGGTACCATTGGCTCGATTTTCCCCCGTCAAGCGATTCGAGGTTGGTGGCTAGATACTTTATATACTTATCTTTAGCATGAATCAACCCTTCCAACCCATGGATTTTGTAGAGTAGAAACCGGTGGTTTAAGAACTGCTGACGGTTCAACATCGCCAACACCTCTGTTGTCTCGCTGTCGGTGGCAGGACGGAGGTCAAACGTCCAGTCCAATCCACTTAGGGTGAAGACGATATTAGCACCCAGTCTCTGGCACTGGACCAGGCCTTCTTGAGCAAACAATTCGGCCGAGTTCCGTAGTAGTTCCACCAATAGGTCGTCATCGAAGCTGTCGGCGCCTAGATGTTTGGCCCGGGTGTGGATTTGCACCGAAGTCATCGTCTCTAACCACACAGCATGGAGGTTGGTGCAGTACAAGGAATAAAATCTGCGGTGAACATTGCCATGAAATCCGTACATAAACGGCAGTGAGTCGATTTGGAGTAATCTCCACCGGGCAGGAAACTCAATCAGCAGCAGCATGGAAGAAATCAATGACATAGACCAATTAGCCCAGCGGGTGAAGAATGCTTATCACGAGAAAAGATTGGTGATAGCGTTGGGAGGTGTGCCAGGATCAGGGAAATCGACGATTTCGGCCCTGGTGGTGCAAGCATTGAAGCAAACATACGGCATCCACGCCGTGGTGCTCCCACAGGATGGGTACCGCTACTACCGGCACCAATTGGCCCAATTTGCCGATCCAGAGGAGGCATTTGCTAGACGAGGGGCCCCGTTCACCTTTGATGGTGCCAGCTTCGTGGCCACAGTCAAGCGCATCAGAGAAGGAACCGGCACCATCATGGCCCCGTCATTCGACCATAGGTTGAAGGATCCGGTCGAAGACGACATTGAGATTGGTCCCGAGTGCCAGGTGGTGTTCATCGAGGGCAACTACGTGTTGTTGACGGAGGAGCCGTGGGCCGAGCTTCAACAGTTGGTGGATGATTCTTGGTTTGTTACGGGAGACGACGAAGTAGTTCGGGACCGGCTTGTGAAGCGACACTTGGCGGCCGGCATTTGTGCTGATGAAAAGGAGGCCAGAGAGAGGGCGGAGGGTAGTGATATGGCCAACGGGAAGTATATCGTGGAGCACCTGTACCAGCTGGCGGTAGTGATCCGCAACTAATGGCACAGAGAAGTCCTGATGAATAAAGGATGACCTAAGTGGTTCTATGAATAAAGATATTTAAGTTGAAGTCGATGATATCGGATTCCAACTTCCTACCTCAGAGATTCGATGGCTATATTACTTTTTTGAGATGATGGCATCTGAAAACTAGCCTTAGATCATATTATCAGCACAAGCGATTTAACCTTCTGTACATAACTGTTTCTCTGCTTCTCCGTTTTCTGCTTCTACGTTTCTCTAGTTATCCTTTCTCTGTTTCTTTGTTTATTTATCAATGTCCCCATTTCGCAGCCAAACTACATTCCCTTTTTTCTTCTTTTAGATTACTCTATATGCTAAACAATATATACTATAACGGATCGATGTTGTAACGCATCTTGATCCCCATGGCAGCCAACTCCGAGTCCAAGTACTTCAACACGAACGGAATGGCCACGGTGGTGGTATCGTCCCCACCGACGAACTTCTTCCCCTGTCCATCTTCCCAGATCTGAGCGTCGTCCACGAATTTGGTGTGCGATTCGAATTTGGTGGAACATCCTCTACATCTGGTGGTTGCAACCGATCCAATACGGGGCACCGACGTTTGCGTGGTCAACAACGAACCACACGACCGACAAATCGATGTCTGGGTGTAATCAGAACAATTCAATAATCTATCTTGCAACAAGAACGCAGTACCATGACCAATAAGGGCATCTCTTTCCATTTCCCCGACACGAATTCCTCCAGATCTCTTACGACCTTTAACCGGTTGCATCGTCAACGAATTCACAGGACCTGTGGATCTGACTTGGAACTTATCGTTAACCATATGTCTTAATCTCTGGTAGTACACACATCCAATGTAGATGTCGGCCCGTAATTCTTCCCCAGTGGCCCCGGAGTACATGGGTTCATTCCCGTGGTAGTTGTACCCGGCTTTTCTCAACTGCTCTCCAAAGAAGTCGGCTGGAGTATCGTCTTCGCTGAACATCCATGGGGTCGCATCCTGAGCAATCCCGTGCAATGCCCCGGCTTTCCCTGCCAATGATTCCACGAACATCCCAATCGTCATACGCGAAGGGAATGCATGAGGGTTGATGATGACATCAGGCTGGATTCCAGTTTCGGAGAACGGCATATCGATCTGAGGCCATTTACGAGAACAAACACCTTTTTGTCCGTGTCTGGAGGAAAACTTGTCCCCAATCAATGGCTGTCTGGTGATTCTATATTTGATGGTTAATTGCTGACCTTCTTGGTCTCCATTGTCGTCACCAAGAATCTTCACTTCTTCAATGTAAGCTGGTTCACTCGAATGGTACGTTTTCACCTTGGTTTTGCCCAAGGTTTCGTCGTAGTATGCTAAAATAGGATCTCCTTCTTCCACCTTAACTCCTATGAGTGGGAGTCCGTCAGAATCCAATTTTTCTTTCCAGGATTCGGGCCATTCGTCGGTTCCGAATCCAAAATGCTGAGTGATAGGATCTCCTCTTCTTCTTGACTGTGATAAGTCCACTTTTTCCACCTTGTACACAGTTCCGTATCCAAAGCCTCGCTCATCGGCAGATTTGTTAATGATCATCGCATCATCCATATCATACCCAGTATACGAAATGACTGCAACAACCGCATTCATCCCGTTGGGGAAATTATCCATTCCGTAGTCATCGTACAAATTGGCCTTGACAATAGGAGTTTGTCCCGTTTGAAGTCTGTACAATTTATTATCAGATCTATGGCACAATGCCACCCCAGGAGTCCCCATAGTTTGCTTACCCATTTGACATTGGTACATATTTCTTGGAGATTGGTTGAAGTCAGAGAATGGCGTCAAGTTGGCCAAAATCGATAAGATGTTGGTTGGAGAAAATTCAACATGCGTATGAATGTTTTTCTCGATTTCTGCAGGTGTAACGGCAACGTTCATGTAAACCTGCTCGAATGGTCCCAAGATATCGGTTTTGTTCAATGGTAAGTATTTGGTAGGTCTCATCATTCTCGATACTCCACCAAACATGTATAAACCAGGGTATTGACCCTTTTTAGAGGGAGGAACGTAACCGATCTCCAAATCGACAGGGATTCCATGACCTCCTTGCACTTTCCAGAATCTCAAAGTATCCGCCACCAATTTTCCTTGTTCATGGGAAGTCCACCCCACAATTTTACCGTCAAGTTGTATACAACATACTTCAGGACCAGCAGCAAAACTGTGTGCTGGTGACACCCCCAATTTTGCTAATGCAGTTGGAACCTGCGACACGTCCGATGCCAGAGTAGCAATCTTACATTTATGCGACAAATGGTTCAATAAACCACATGGAGATCCATCTGGTGTATGCACAGGGCACAAGAACCCCCACGATTCCGGAAGCAATTTTCTGACGGTGGTGGTTTTCAATTCAGCGAAGAAAGATCCTCTATGAACCATACGGAAATGAGAAATGAATCGATGGAAGTTGATCTTTTCTGCCACCACAGTATACCCAGAAACTTGCTGCAAATCAAGTCCCGATTGGGAAACTAAATTTCCGGTAGACAAAAAATACTGTAATTTCTGGCCGATATTTTCATTGATTCTTAAAAATACTCGGCTAATGTACTTACGAGAATGGAAATTCACTGCAATACCCCTGTCAATGTCAGACTGCACTTGTAACCGGAAGTTTTGTAAGTATTCTTCCACTTTCTCTTTGATGATCATTCCGTACAAGAATCCTCCTAATAATACTTCTTGATGTTGGGTGGCATCGGGATTATCGGGGCAACAGTCACCAGCAACCAACGAGTACAATTTTCTAACCATGAACAACAACATCTGGAATTTGTCCCTGTTGTCAGGTAAATGCACTAACACAATTCTTCTTATCACCTCTTTACCCACTTCAACATCAGAGACGTCGGGAGTAGCGCCAAGCACCACTCTGAACTTGTCACCCAAGAAAGCTAAAGTCTGCGACTGGGAAGACAAGTTGTATTTTTTGTAGCTTCTTAATAATAATTCCAAACGATCGGTTAAAAACGAGTTGGCAGTGTCAGCACCAACAATACCATCGAAGATCTCACGATCATTGGTTTCAATAAGTGCCCGTAAAATCATCATCACTGGGATCAAGTATTCGTTTTTTCTCCATGAAAATCTGAACGTAACATTACCGTCATTCAAATAATGTAACACGTTAGTTTGAGAAGTCTGATCGGGTCTAACACATCTCATTTGAATACCAAACTTGGTGTATGAAGCACCTCTGTTGGCGAACGATGGACGAATAATGGCCATAGGATGATTACGACGTTGAACAATCAACATACGAACCAATTTTTCAATACCATTAACGATGAAATATCCTCCCAACTCATCAGATTCTTCCTTTTGTCTCACCAACTCATCGGGAGACAATTTTTCCAAGTGACATCTGTTGGACTTCAACATAATAGGAACTTGACCTGCTTCTCTGATTTCGGAAACCTCTTCTTCATCGTTAACACTCCAAGTGACTTTGAGCATCAATCTGGAACGATAGGTCGTCATTCTTTCTCTACATTCGGAAGGATAAGTTCTTCTATTAAGAGAGAGCTTATCGTTAGCGTTGACGGCAGGCTTGGCCAATTGAATGGAATCGACTCTTATCTTAAGCTTATTACCGAGTCTTTCTGGGTCGTTGGAGTCAAAAATGGTTTTAGATCCAATATCTTTCATTGCAAGATTCAACAATCCCCCGTCTTCCCCCTCGGTCAATGCATTGAAAGAACCAATATGGGGAGCTACGGCATCCGCCAATAATGGGAAAGCCGACTTATCCTTGGGAGGGTTCTGGAAACGTCTCTCTCTCTCTAGAGTCTTGAACTGTGCTCCCATGGTGCTGTTGTTCTTTGTTTAAAGAAGATGATGAGATCAAACTGAGTATAGGATTTTTCAGTTCTCTCACGGAACCAAATTTTTTGAGATGAGCTCACATGATTTTCACGTGACTAACAAGTTGTAAAATCCGAAAGCACTCCAATTGGCTTTTGATTATATTAAGCTTACTGAGTGATTATTCTTAGCCAATATGTGGAATGGAACTCAAATAAAGATTGTTTAACGTGTGTTAGCTCCATCTAGTCTACATATTATGACATCCTGTCAAATTGATAGATGGGGTGTCGCACGTGACTGCGATGGCCAGCGAAACTTTACTGTCATTAAAGTACTATGTCGTAACCTGTTATCACCAATGGCCAAATCCCGTTTCGAGTACGTGAAACAGTTCGAAAGAGAGAACCTACTTTTGCCGGAGACATATATTGTTATCAGAGTCGACGGTAAGGGGTTCCACAAGTTCAGCAGCTACTATGAGTTCGATAAGCCAAATGATGCTCGTGCCCTCCAGGTAATGAACCGAGCTGCATTGAGTCTTGTTCGCCAGTTCCCTGATATCCAGATGGCCTATGGAGACTCTGACGAGTATTCCTTCTTGCTCCGTAAGTCGTGCAATTTGTTCGAGAGACGAGAGATGAAGTTAATTACCACCTTCGCTTCGCACATATCAGTTAACTACATGGTACAATGGAATAGGGAATTCCCAGAAAAGCCGATCAATGAAGAGAGAATACCGACGTTTGATGCTCGAGCAGTGGTTTACCCAAATAAAGAGATAATAAGAGACTACTTTTCCTGGAGACAGGTTGATTGTCATATTAATAACCTCTACAACACCACCTATTGGAGTTTGATACTCAAAGGTGGGATGACTGGGAAAGAAGCAGAGAACAGGTTGATAGGAACCCTTTCAAGTGACAAAAATGAAATTTTGTTTAAAGAATTTGGTATTAATTATAATAATGAGCCAGAGATGTTCAAGAAAGGAACAGTGCTTGTGCGAGACTATGATAACTGGGAACAGGGTGGTGACGAGACAGAATTGACTCTGAGACAACTACAACGAAGGGAAAAGCTTCGGAAAAAGGCAACCATCAACGAACTCCATGTAGATATCATCAACGATGAGTTCTGGAACCTGCGTCCATGGCTACTCAATTGAGGGCAAAGATAATCTCCAGGTTTAGTGGCTTCAAAAGTTTGTTCCATTACTCGATTCGGAATCGCCAACGTTTAATATTTTTTAATGTCATTATGTTTGCCTAAAAAGGTAAAGTGCCCTTATAACATGTAGATTAATCTGCCGCAACATGCATAATTTCGCATGTAAACTGCAAATCTTCTGGAAACTGCGATTGCCTCATCTCATTAACCAAAAAGCAGTCACTCATTATTACTGTTTTTGAAAAAGCAGTCACAGGGTAAGGTACTGATAAGGCAAGTCGACTGCAAAAAAAGTGACATGTCCTTGCCTGATAATTCCGATGAACATCAGGATTTAAACAAAGCTATCGCCGATTCATTGGCCTCGCTCAATTATGGTGACATCGACGACGGTGATGAAAATCAAAACAAACATCAACAATCGTATGAGTATAGCGGTGAAGGTGGTGATCAACCCCACCATGATGATTTGGACTTAGAGAATGCCATCGGTGATGTGTTCAACCAGTTTGACTTTGATAACATTAGCAAAGAACCCGAAGAACCGAAGCAGGAGGCTAAGATCGACGATAAACAGCCGGAGCTGGAGCCCCAACCAGAGCCAGAGGGGGAACATAATGACTTTGATTTGGAAGCAGCTATTGGAGATGCTTTTGCTAATGCATTTGATACTAAAGATGATGAGCAGGAGACAATTGATAGACAAGAAAGTGAAAAACAGGTAGAAAAGACCAATAACGATGATACGGAGCTTGAAAGGGTTGATATTCAAAATGATAAGGAGCTAGAAGGGGTGGATATTGATAATGATAAAGAACTAGAGAGTGCCATAGGTGATGCTTTCAAAAGTGTAACTGATCACTTCAAACCGCCAGAAAAGTCTGATCATGTGGAGGAAGAGGACGATGATTTGGACTTGGATGCTGCCATCGGCGATGCCTTCAAGTCCATTACTAAACCAGAAACGACTCCTCTCCACCCACTAAAACACTCACAAATCAGCAAAAGACCCAACCCAACAGAGAAATTAGCGCGAGCGATAGGACAGGCATTCAGGGAAGAATGGTGCTTCACTCATGAAAACTTTACTCCGTTGTATGCCACCTCGGAGAAGGAACTAGGCAGACCGGAGGATGCCCCTGAGCACGATGATGATCTTAAAAATGCTATTTTCGAATCGTTTAAACAAATCTTAGGAGAAGAAGAATTAGCTGCAAAACCTACCACTTTAGATACTCAGAGGGGTGTGGAAGATGTGTTGCTGTCTACTGTATTCAAAGCCCATAATGAGGCTAGTAAAAGACCGTCATACAAGCCAGCGGCCGAAAATGACACCAGCGCCACCACCAAACCCATAAGTAGTGCTGTTCAGGACATTGTCAGTCAAATGAACCATCAGGAAGCTACCTCTAGTGATAATCTAAGCGTTCCCGAAGACATTTTACAAGAATTGGCTTTAGAAATCACCTCGCATCTTCAACTGATAGACGGAGAACCACAAGAGCCGTCGCAGGCGGAGGAGGAGCCTGCCACGGACGATAAGATTAAAGCAGCATTGGCATCGGCTGTCAAACAAGCAATTGGATCTGGTAGTCAGGGCCAGAAGAAAGATACAACCACCGAGGCTGATTTGGAATCATTACAAATCAATGATATTATGCAAAATGCTTTTGATATGGCAATGGAGAACCCTCAAGGTTTGCTAGATAGTTTAGATACTCAACAGTCAAAACCTCATCCAGAACAACAACCAAAGCTTTCATATCCTTCAACTACTGCCCCTGTACCTGCCCCAGTAACAGAACCGGAGCCAGAACCAGTATCTAAGCTTACACATCCAAGCAAGACAAGTGCTCTTGACAAGGATAACCTTCCTAAAAAATCCCTTTCCATTGCCGAGACCTTGGCACTTCACAGGTCATCAATGTTCAATGGGTCCAAAGAATTGCCAACTCTTGCAAATGGGAAACTTACCAATCCTTCCACCAACCCGCACTTATCACAAGTTCTTTCCACTCTCTCAAGCCATATCCACTCCAACAATGGCTCGGACAGCAATATTTTGCAAGTGATTCGGCAAATGACCGATGCATTATCTTCCCAGACGCAAAGAGGTCAATCCCGGTCACTTCTCTCTCTGACTCTTTCCACTACCAGCCCATCTCATGGTGCTCCGTCTGCTGACGAGATCACTTCTCAGTACATTGACAAATCTTCCAAAGATGGAATGATCCGGTCTTTAACAATGGCCAAAAAGTATTTGGAAGGAGCTACGGGAGCTCTTTCTGTGACCGATACACCCAAAGCCGTCTCATTGGTCGATAAAGTAATTGACATGTTTGCTGGAGGCAGTGTATACGATGTTGCCAATGTTTCGCTGCCAAAAATGGAGGAGATGACGTCATTGAATGATTCTATCATCTCTTCCATCTACAATTACTCGACTTCCCGGTTCAAAACTTCATTTATTGGCGATAAGCCCAGTGCTGACTCTCCAGAGTATAAGGAACGTATTCGGTTAGAGAACCGAGAACGGAAGAAGAAATGGCGTGAGGGTAATGCCGAACGGAATAAAGATAATGATTTGCGGTCTAGAGTAATCAAAAGAGCCAATACCATGTTCAGTGAAGACTCTCATGAGAAGAAGGCATGGATAGAAGAGGAGTTTGCCAAAAGACGAGAAAAGAGAATGGCGAAACAGAAGAAAGATGGAGAACTGCTGGTACTACTTAGAGATCACCTTATTGATGATAGTGACGAAGGTAAGACGCCAGGGCAGAAACACGAGCTATCTAGACCGGTGAGTGATATCTTCAATGTACTTTCACTAACTGGATTGAAAGAAGACCCCAAAGTTGCTTTAGCAGCAGCTTCTGCAGCAGCTGCTGCAGCGTCATTGGTTCACAGTAAAGAGAGCGACGTTTCCATTGCTTCATCGATTCTGTCAATTATGTCATCTGTTTTTGACTCTGCTCTTGCCTCAGGTCAGGGCGAACGGGTAAAAAATCTTTACAAAGCAGCCCAATCGTTCCAATTGTTACCCAAAGAGCCCAAGCCGCCTATTTTGTCACTTCTGAATCTCAATTTGGAAAAACGAAAACCAGTAGAAGTGCTTCAGTCACTCACCAAACGACAAAAATCCACCTCTCCCCCTGTTACGGACGAGGAAGCAAAGGCTACAACTACATCGGCACAGTTGTGGAATTCAGTCAACGCTTTGAAGATGCCTTCTTACAAACGGCCCGAGTCCGAAACTACACCTCCTGTCAAAGTTGAAGGACCCAAACCTGCATTGCTGTTATCCAAAGCATCGCCGTTCATTTCCAACAAATCAGGGTTTGTTTCGTTGAAAGACGCCCAAACAGGAACTGATTCAGGAAGCTCTACATTGAAAAGACCAGGAAGCTTCCAACGTCCTGCCTACTCCAAGCCAAAGGGAAGGAATATGGGGTTCCCTCCACTATACTCCACTTCCTTCGAACTGACATGACTTCATGATTTTAATTCTTTTTGTATTTTAACAGTATTAAATTGGAGCAGTTTCCCTATACAACCAGTGGTAAGCTCTGTAGTCACCCATTTCGAGCAACTTTTCACCAAAATCTGCCCGAATACTCCGATGAAACTCATTCACCCAGTTGATTTCAACACGAGTCAAATACTTCGGGTCGATCAATTTCCGACAGAATGGAACTTTAGTCAAGTATGAAAACCCTAAGAAGTTCTCTCCTTGTCTTGTCTTGCCCATGGTGGGGTTACATTCCATGATTTCCAATTCACTTTCAATTCTTATTCCATATTCACCATCCACATAGTACCCCGGTTCATCTGTTATAATACCCCCGGGTTGGAACAAATCTAAGTTGCTTGCACCTCCTCCTGTAGTCAGAATGTATAATGGACCCTCATGAACGAGGCCAAAACTTCCTACTCCATGGCCAGTACCATGATTGAAATCTTTACCTTCATTCCATAATGGTTGTCTGGCGTAGGCATCCAAAATGGTACCGGTTGACGTAGAATGAGGAGGAAATTTGGCCATGGCTACTGCCAAGTGGCCCTTCAATACCAATGTGTAATACTTAACATACTCCGGAGTCAATCCTTCGTGCCCAAATTTATAGGTTCGGGTGATATCAGTGGTTCCTTCAAGGAACTGAGACCCAGAGTCTATTAAGTAAAGTTTTGTAGGATCAATAATATCATTTTCCTTTTCAGTAGGAGCATAATGTATAATAGCCGCATTGGGCCCAGTGGAAGAAATGGTTTGGTAAGAGAGACCTTTGAAATTAGGAAGTTTGGATCGGATAGAATAAATTTTCTGTGCTGCTTCGTATTCTGAGACCGTTTTAGATGTGTGAAGTAAAGTATGTTCTAACCATGACGAAAATACAATGAACACAAGTGAATCCTTGTATTGGGCAATTTTAGCATTGAAGAGCTCCACCAGGTTCTTGAATATCTTGAGATTTGAAACCACAGAATTGAAAACGATCCGCTGTTTGGCTATAGATTGAGGAATTGATGATAACAACGCATAGTTAGTATTTCCCTTACTAGGGAGACACAAGCTCAACTCCGAGTTAGCAGTAGTCACTCTCAAAGCTCCTAAATCATCATAAAATTCGTCGTAGTCCTTAATGGTCAAATTGTCAATCGTGGAAAAGTACTGGCTGATCTCAGGGGTATCGATCTTCACCTTTTTCACATAAAGAGTGACAGCGTCCAGAGTAACGATGGCATAGCTGAAAAAGACCGGAGCAAAAGGAATATCGTCATCAGCACGTAAATTGAACAACCAGGCGATGTCATCTAGTGCGGTAACTAATAAATGATTTGCTTTTGCTGAATTTTGAAGTACTTCCCGTACTTTTTTAAGCTTATCATTAGTATGAACACCGGCAAATTCTAATGAATAGACATAGGCTGGAGCAAGAGATCTTGTTGGTTTTTCGTCACCCCACACTTCATCTACTAAGTTCGGATGAAGTAGAGGTTTGAACTCAAACTTGTTCATGTACTGAACCCTACTGGCTCTTTCGAAATACTCACCAATAGCCACACTTATGAGTCTGGGGTCACAAGAGATTACATTACTGAACTTACTCTTGATTGCACTCAGGATACTGAACTCGTACCATGAAGGATAGCCAGCCGCACCCTGTTTTAGCAATCGCCAAATTTTCGGATCAAGTTGTTTTTCAGCCTGCAAAAAATATCGACCATCGGTAGATAACGCTGCTTCCCCACTGAGAGTTTCTCCGTCATCCAAGGTGATGATGCAAAGTCCAGCACTCCCCGTAAATTCGGATAGATATTCCCGGCGTTTATCCGCCAATGAAGTATCCTCCGACTGATGCTCGTCCTCTGAGGGAACAATGTAAACTCCAATTTCATACTTCTTCATCAATTTTCTTATAGCAGTCAACTTCTCTCCTGTGGTTTTACTAGATTTTCTAAGGGTAATAGGGTTGGTGACATATGGTAAATCAGGTAATACTTCATCATCATCCGCATACTCCATGGGAGTGTCTTCCAAATCATCGTAGTTGTCACTTCTTTGCTTATAGAGCTGTGGGAGACATTGGAATGGCTTGGATAAGAGACTCTTGAATGATGGGGAACAGGTAATTGTTGAAACCTCGCTATCAGCAGCAATTCTCTCTGTGCGTTGGTTGCTCAACAACGGCTCCTTCTCCGAGTGACTCATGATATATCAGTGTCTGTAGCACCACCTCAAACTAATAAGCGGTAGTTGGTATTGGCTAGATAGTTGTATCGGTGCCGTTCGGGGCAAGGGCCCTTATGTACGGGCCCAGTCAAATATAATATGTACGGGTGTAATTTCGTAACCTCTACCAAAACCGAGTATGCGCGAAACGCGTCCCCATATTTACAAGTATATCTTTCATAATTTTCTTTTCCTCCATTAGCCATGGGAAGACTTATTGGGTTAGAACTAAACAACTTCAAATCTTACCGAGGCAAGTCTGTCATTGGATTCGGCACATCGTCTTTCACCTCCATTATTGGGCCCAATGGAGCTGGTAAGTCTAATATGATGGATGCCATCTCCTTCGTGTTGGGAGTCAACTCATCCCATTTGAGATCCCTCAACTTAAAAGATCTCATTTACCGAGGTCGTCGTGACGCGGATGACGACTTCAGCGTGCTTCCTGATCCTACCGATGCCCATGTTGGGGCAATATACGAGAAGTCAGATGGGGAAATATTGAATTTGAAGAGAACCATCAACTCCAATGGAAGCAGTGATTATAAAATCAATGACAAAACTGTGACTGCTCTCCAGTATATTCTGATATTGAAAAGTGAAAATATTTTGGTAAAAGCCAAGAACTTCTTAGTATTTCAAGGGGATGTAGAACAAATCGCTGCACAATCACCACGAGAACTCAGTAAATTGATCGAGACTATTAGTGAATCTAGCGAATTCGCGAAGGAATACGAAAGGTTAAAGGAAGAACAAGAAAAAGCTCATGAAGTTGCAACTTCAGTATTTTCGCGGAAGCGAACCTTGAACTCCGAATCCAAACAGTATAAGGAGCAATTGGTGGAACAGGAGTTATTTGAAAAGAAGCTAACTGAAAGAAATAATTTGATAAAGACTTCACACCTTTATAAATTATATCATAGTGAGCAGAAGCATTTCGACTTATTGGATCAACTTAAAGCTCAAAACAAGGAATTGGAATCACTCAAGCGTAAGTTAAAGAGTGAAGAGGTTACCTATAAATCTATCATCGCTGATTATTCCCTGGGGGTACTAACTAGCAAAAAGTTTGAACTGCAGATAGCGGATTTGGGCCAGAAGTCAGAGGCAGAGAAGAGACGTCTTATCCCTATACAAGCGAAGAAAAAGTCTTTAGTCGCCAAAATCTCCCTTTGTAGCACTAAAATCAGAGATTTAAAGCAGGACATAGCTAAACAGACGTCAGAGAAGAAAGAAATTGAAAAAAGACTACACGAAACAAGAAGACAATATAGGAAATTTCAGACCAAAGCTTCTGAACTTGCCAACAATACTTCTATAGCTCCAGAAGCTATTAAAGAATACGAAAGCTTAAGAAGTGAGTACTTATCAGGCGGTGGTTCTCAACTAGAAGATGCTTTAGGGTTGTTATCCAATGATGAAGATTCGGTTAATGCTAATATCGATACTTACAACAACCAAAAAACTAATGCTTTGAGTAGAATCTCTGAGTTGGAATCCACAATAAATGTCGACCTCAAACCATCATTGAATGATTTAACCACCGAAATTACCGATCTTTTGACCTACAAGCAAGAAAAACTCGACAGCAAAGAATCCTTGATCAAACAGAAGGAAGAAATCAACTATCAAGAATTAGAACTAAATGTTCAACTACGAGAAGTTTTGATGAAACTTGATGAACTTTCTTCTCAACAGAGAGAATCAGCCAAACAAAAGAAGTTGAGAGAAAATGTTGCCATGTTGAAAAATTCCTTCAAGGAAGGAGCAATTAGGGGAATTGTTCATGAACTTGTTCGTCCATCTCAACAACGATACGAAAATGCTTTGCTGACGGTGTTGGCAAGAAACTCTGATGCAATTATTGTAGAAAGCACTTCTGTTGCCTATAAATGTATTGAGATAATGAAGGAAGCAAGAAGTGGGGTTGCTACGTTCATTCCCTTGGACTCGATTGTCAATGATCCTATAAACTTAAACTATTTAAGATCTCTTCACCAACAAGCCAAACCAGCAATTGATATTGTGGAGTATGAAGATGTTTCCTTGGAAAATGCAATTAAATATGTTGTGGGAGACACCATTGTGGTTGATGACATTGAGATTGCCAGAGCCTTAAAATGGGGCTCCTCCTCAAATCGTTTGGATAACAAATTAGTTGCGCTTGATGGTTCCGTCATTCATAAATCTGGATTGATGACAGGTGGACAACCAGAAACCAAATCATCATCTACTCTTAGCTGGAACAAGGCCGAATGGAAACGTTTGAACAGTAGTAAAGATGATTTATTATCCTCATTGGCAAAATTGAATGAGATCAGACCAAAGGAAATTGAAATCAATTTACTTGTGGAAGATATTAGACAAACTGAGGAAAAACTTCCGTCGTTGAGAAATCAGATTAGCAATACGCAAAGAAAGATTGAAGAAAGATCCAAGGAAATTGAGTTCCACAAGCAATTGATTTCAGAACTCGGTGAGAAGATAATCGGGAAACAGCGCAGTTTGTCAAAGATTAATGAAGAATTGCAAGTCACCCAAAGTAAAATTAAATCACTTCAAGAAAAGATATATAGCGATTTCGCTATAACCTATGGTTTTAAGAATGGAATTGAAGATTACGAGAACTTACACGGGTCATCTCTAAGAACTAGGGCCAAGGAGAATACGCAATTCACTAAGATTATTTCTTCTTTGAGTAATCAACTAGAATTTCAGGAGGAACGATTAAAAGATACCATTTCAAGAGAAAAGAATCTTCAAGAAAATCTCTTTATATATGAACAAGAAGTCTTGGAAGTTGAGAACGAAGTTCAAACCATCAAAAATGTAATTGACGAAATAGAAGCAGAGTTGGAAATCACTATGACTGAGAAAAATTCCTTTGATGGCAAGCTTGAAGAGTTGTTGAAGAGCTCAAAATCACTGGAAGCAAATATCCAAGATATTGAAACAGAAATTAAAAATTCCAATAAGAATATTGCTATTTCGACTGAGGCTCTTTTGAAAGTTGACACCGAAAGGCTCAATATTTTGAGAAATTGTAAGATTGCTAGTGTTGATATTCCTCTAGAAGATGGATTTTTGGATACTATCTCTCTTAATGGAGACACTGATAAGTTGTTGAAGGATATTTACTCAACTATTGAGATCGACTACTCGTTGCTCAACGATAGACTTCGCGAGACTTTCAATTTGAGAATGGAAGCCGAAATTGCAGTGAAGCTTGAAAATATCATTTCTGAGCTAGAGCGTCTAACTCCTAATGCCAAAGCGGTGGAAAGACTAAAAGAAGTCGATCGTAAATTGAAGAGTTTCGAGAGGGATTTCACAATTGCTAGAAGAAAAGAACAAAAAATCGTTGATGAGTTTAATAAGATAAAACAAGAGAGATACGATGCTTTCATGAATGCTTTCAAGCACATATCTGAACAAATTGACTTCATTTACAAAGAATTGACCAAATCAGCAGCATCTCCTCTTGGAGGATCTGCTTATTTAACCCTAGAAGACGAAGATGAACCATATAACTCCGGCATTAAGTATCATGCCATGCCACCAATGAAGAGATTTCGTGATATGGAGTTACTTTCTGGAGGGGAAAAAACAATGGCTGCCCTCACTTTATTATTTGCCATTCATCTGTTCCAACCATCACCTTTCTTTGTATTAGATGAAATTGATGCTGCTTTAGATAATTCAAATGTTGCGAAGATTGCAAATTACATCAAAACGCACGCTGGTCCAGATTTCCAATTTATAGTTATTTCGTTGAAGAGCTCTTTGTTTGAAAAATCAGATGCCCTTGTTGGTATATATAGAGAACAACAAAAGAATAGTTCCAAAACAGTAAATTTGGACTTGAGAGAGTATTCAGAAGAGGAGGTTCAAATTCCCCATGTCCAAAGTGCTGCAGCTTAATTGTATAATAGTTGTATAACATAATGCTAATGTGTCATAATTTATATATGTGAAGATTATCGAAGTGCTGTAGTATTCTCTTAATTTTGAGGCCATCAACTTGGAAAACCAGTTTTTCCAAGTTTTTCTAAATTTTGCAGTTTTTTGCAAATTGTCGCAGAGGACATATTTTTTTCGATGGCTCCAATTGCAGCTCTCAAAAAAATGCTTACTTTGAAACATTTGACAAAACAAAGAAGCCATGCTTCAACGAAGCCGACGTGGTGTCAGGAATGTGACAAACAGGATTAATTGTCGAAACTTACGTCGAAGTAGTATTTCTCACACATTTATCGATTCCAACCCCATCAAGAATGAGGGATTGGGATATTTCACTATTCCAAAGCCAATAGAGAGCAAGAAACCAGAGAGCAAGCTAATAGATAGCAGACAGCCAGAGAACAAGCAGAGAAACTACTGGAAGCATTTACTCAAGACCCAGAGAGATAAGGGAGGTGCTGCCTCAACCATGGAGGTATTCAGACTAGAGTTAGAAGATGCTATAAGGACGTTTAATTCTAGAAATGAGGCTGCATTAACTATAGAAGATGTCTTGATTACGGCAGATTTAGGTGGGAAGTTTAGTTTTTACAATTCAGAGTCACCTGCTATACTGGGAGTTGAGATCTTATACCATACATCTGGAGGTGACGGGCTAGCATTCGTTCCCAGAGACAACTACCTCCAATACCTGAACTCGAACCAATATACTATAGTAAGAGTTCCAAAGACGATTCCTGGTGATATTGTGTCCATTAAGATTGGCAGACATTTCATGTATCACGCAGACGGGGAGCTTCTCAAAGTTGAGAATGCCAGATCAAGGACCACCCGACGTAATGATAGACACGTTGTATGTAAACATTTCGATAAGTGCTCGGGGTGTCAGTTACAAATGTTGAGTAATGAAGACCAGTTGTCGTATAAGCAAAAGATGTTACGGAGAGCTTACGAATTTTACTATCCTGAGCTACTAAGTGGATTTTCTGAAGGTTATGGATACATGGTAGCATCCCCAATGCAATATTCCTACCGAACAAAGATCACTCCTCATTATAAATTACGAAGTAATGTTGAACCTTTGGATACCAAGATTGGGTTTAATGACATAAAAAATCCCGTCGGAATAGTAGATGTTGACTACTGTCCAATTGCAAGCCGAGCAATTAACCAGGCTTTACCGGCACTTAAATCACAAGTCCGGCTGAGACTCGAGGAAGTAGAAATTCACAAGTTAACTGAAAAGGCAAGAGTAAAGGCTAAAATCAGTCCAACTTTGTTACTAAGAAACAGTATTAGAATCGATCATAACACAGGAGAATTCGAAGAAGTTTGCATCACCAATCAGAAAAATGTGGTGACAGAGAAGGTCAATGACCTTGTGTTTCAATTTGAAGCCAACGAATTCTTCCAAAATAACGCGGCCATACTACCTCATGTCCTCGATTATATTGAGTATCATATTGCTGACAGCAAGATAGATTTTAAATATTTGGTGGATACATACTGCGGGTCTGGGTTTTTTGGCATTGCATTATCTAAACTAGTGACAGAAAAAGGGGGAAAGATTTTTGGAATTGAAATCTCAGAACGGGCCATCAAGTACGCCAAGCACAATGCCAATATTAATGGTCTTTATATTCCAGATAAAATTGATTTTATATCAGGAGACTCTGATCTGCTCTTTAAAAACCAACAGTTTATCGACGCACAAATATCGGGAGAAGACTCCATAGTTATTATGGATCCTTCACGAAAGGGGTCTACCGAATCTTTCATGCAACAACTTTTAACTTTCAAGCCCAAGATGGTTGTCTATATCAGTTGTAATCCATTCTCTCAAGCAAGAGACTTGGCTACTTTGAACAAACTTCAACAAGATAGTGATGTGAGGTACAGAGTCAAGGATGTTGCTGGGTTTGACTTTTTCCCTCAAACGAAACATGTCGAATCCGTTGCCATTCTTGAAAGGGAGTGATATTTGTATACTAAGTAATTCTTGTAAATAATGTATATTAAAGTTATTCATTTTTTTCGATACCTAAAAATGATCCACTTCTCTTAAGAGTTCATCAATGAAATCATGTAACGCATTGATACCCCACTCAATTCTCTTTTTCTGTCTTTTCCCAGTAATAATACTACTATTTTGAACCTTAGCTTCTAGAAAATACTGAAGCCCCTTCAAAAGAGAGTGTTGATCTTTTGCCTTGATCAATCTTTCTATCAAAATCTTATCATCGAATTTGATATCAGTCTTCTTAGTCTTTACGACCCCCATTCCAACGGCGTTGATTTGTGATTTCTTACCGATCTGATCAAGGAATGTCACTAAGATCACTTCAAGGAATAACTTGACGTCGCTTGTAGCGGTCAAGAAATTAACATTCTTCAAAGCGTGTAAAGGTACCGAGCCTTCAGCTAAGAGAAACCCGAAAAAGCGACCGAGATTAAGAACTCTTCTCAACTTTGATTCATCATCTTCGCCATCACCATCAAATCCAAGGAAATCCTCTGCATCTGAATTGTCATTTACTCCTTCAAACTCTTTCATGAGGTCCCACAATATGAATTGAAATGTCTTCCTGTATGAATGACTGTCGCATAGTTTTGCAGCCAAAATTCCATAATAGGGGTTCCACGCAGGCTCCACACTAGTACAATGGATAAGCACTCTCGGTAATTCACGCTCTTGAGATCGTTTCAAGGCGAGTTTGTCCAACTTGGTCATGGCATCAATGTAATCGTTTGCTGACATGATGGATACAAAAATCGCTCTTCTGATGTCAGTGTTCATTCTTTGCTGTCGAGCTAACTCCATCCAATTAGGTTCGGTGTTGTCAAGAATGTCGTTCATGGCCTCTTCGTTGAAGTTAACTTCTTCTTGCTTGTCATCGTGTCCCTTCCAGGCAGATCCCACTAACCACCACTTACCTCTGGTGTTGACATTCTGAATATCACTGAGAGAAACTTGAATAGGGTCATTAAACTTATTGTTATTAACAGTGGCTAAGAACTTCTTGAGTCTAACAGCCAACTGGTGACTGGCTTCATTGTTCACCTTCAACTTGTTATTCTTCAACATTTTGATAGTGTCGATTAAAAATCTCGTTCTAGGGTTGATTTCTTCTCCCTTCATACTCGAAGTTTTATCGTTCATCAACAACACGATTTCTTTCAAAGAAGTTGGATCGTCTGATCTCATTTGGTTACCTGAATTAGTTACAATTCTAATAAGCAACTCGGCATTAACTTCATTAAGGCCATTGATGAGCATCTTTATGACATCATAGATTAGTTTAGACGATATCAACTGGAATTGGTATACCGAAGAGAGTAACGATGCGATGTTGGAAATTTCTTTGCCATTTTTACCCTCTTTCAAATACTTTTCGAATTTTTCAACAAGAGTTTGAACGAAGAAGGCCGCAAACTCAACTCCCTGAAGACGATAGATTGCTGTAACTAAAGAAGCGTGAAGATAGACAAAAGTGTCTAACAATCTTCCTTGCTGGATGATGCTGTCAAGGATAGTCGATATCAAAGTTTCGTTTACCTCATGACGAGAGTTCGTCAAATATAACCCGTTTATCTCATTGACAATAGTACTTATATTGGCTTCAGACAACTTATTGAGAGGACCTTTGACAGCCCTTTGTAATGCTATGTTCGTAGTAGAAGAATCAGATGCTTCTAATGCTAATTTTCGTCTTAATGCTGGAGGAATGTATTTGGTATTTGGCTCATCATCATCGTTAGAATCGTGATCTTGATCTTCAGTGGGTGCAATATAAGGATTCTCTTTTCTGGGGATGACTCCTTCATCATCTTCATCATCATCTTCGGAATCAAAATCTCCCTCGGAGATCTCGTCATCAGAGCTAAAAGGTTTTGTAACATCCTTGGTGCTAAGGTCATCTTCATCCTGTTCCTCTTTACCTTTATCGGGGTCATCCAAGTAATTGAAATCAAGGCCATCAAATATTCCCCCAAGTAAATCATCATCATCCTCTTTTTCTAGTCTTGACTGCTTACCTTGCTTGAGTCCAAGCTTCTTAGCATAGTATGCCATATCGTCTTCATCTCTGTCGGTTCCATTAAGAAAGTTTGGTGTCAATTCTGTCTTCCCTTTTAATTTCTCCTTCTTTTTCTTCTCTTTCAATGCTTTAACTTGGCTAATTGGGTCTTCAGTTTCGCCTTCAGAGAATCCTCCCAAATGATCCATCTCGGAACTTCCTGAGTCTTCGCCGAGATCGTTATAGTCTTCATTGAGTTCTTCATCATCGTCCTCAAAATGATCCACATCAAAGTCAGAAACGTCATCAAGATCGGACACCTCATCATTCAAGTCATCTTCTTTCACAATCCTTATCGATTCTGTTTTCTTTCCTTTCTTCAACTCTTTCAATGCATCGAGAGGATTCTTCTGTTTTTTACTCTCCTTCAATGCCCTCTGCTCTAGTATATCCTTTTTAGCTTTCTTTGCTTTCAACTTGGCTAGGGCATGTAAGGGGTTCTTTTCTTCTTCTTCCTCAACAAGGTCTTCTTTAACGTCTTCCTCAAAGTCTTCTTCAAAGTCCTCTGCTTGCTCCGTTACCTCGAATCTATTGACCTTCTTTTTGGATGGCTTCAGCAGTTTCTTTTGTTTCTTTGAATTCCTTTCCTCCTTTCTTCTTTGTTTACGAGACAAGTTTGGCCCATTTATGCTTCTCTTTTTAGAGTTGAGACTCTGAAAACGCTCATCGTCATCGTTATATTGCTGAGAATTGATCTGATCGAGAAGTTGACCGGGGAGTCGTATCCCATGAGCCTCATCTGAATCTCTTCTGTTCCCTGACCTTTTACTCATTTTCCTAGACCAGTTATAGTGCAATTATCTCTTCACTATCAGACCTCATCTCATCTCATGATCTGAAAAATAGGCAAAAACACCCATGCATCAGTCGATTTAGACCCTTACACCACTTCCAGATTTTTGCCCCACGATAAATGTCTCCTGTGACTTCTCCTTTGCCATGATTCAATCACCAACATAAGTTGCAATGAATAAGTTTAAGATAGACATCTGGGGAGTGAAGGTAGATCTCAAGCTTTTAGGAGACTTGTTCTTTCTTACGGGAGCAGGGCTTTCCATGTACTATATGTTAAATCATTTGATGAATGATTCTATTGATAATTCAGTAAGAAATAAAGAGAGTAAGAAGAAAAGTGCTGGGATCTTGAAAAAGATTCAACAAGTGAACTCTCAGTTGAAGAATCTTAGTTTGAATGAATATGAAAAGTCATTACTCAATTCTTTGGTAACACCTGATGATATTACCGTGACATTTGCAGATATTGGAGGTTTACAAGATACTATCGACGAATTACATGAAGCGGTGATTTTACCGTTGACAGAGCCAGGTTTGTATGCTGCACATCAAGGGTTGGTTCAATCTCCAAAGGGGGTGTTATTCTATGGGCCTCCAGGATGTGGTAAGACCATGCTAGCTAAGGCTATTGCTAAAGAAAGTGGAGCATTCTTTTTGCTGATACGAATGT
The DNA here is from genome assembly GCA_003708185.3 of Isabelozyma rhagii. Taxonomy (NCBI): domain Eukaryota; kingdom Fungi; phylum Ascomycota; class Pichiomycetes; order Serinales; family Metschnikowiaceae; genus Isabelozyma; species Isabelozyma rhagii. Next base: position 298,053 of record PPNO03000018.1, read on the forward strand.
CAACAATAATGGATAAATGGTATGGGGAATCAAACAAAATTGTCGATGCAATCTTTTCCTTGGCCAATAAATTGGAACCTTGTATTATATTCATCGATGAAATCGATTCCTTCTTAAGAGATCGTACTTCCAGTGATCATGAGGTGAGTGCCCTCCTTAAGGCTGAATTCATGACATTGTGGGATGGATTGTTATCAAATGGAAGAGTTATGGTTATGGGTGCAACTAATAGACAAAATGATATAGACCAAGCATTCATGAGAAGACTCCCAAAGAGATTCGCCATTGGTAAACCAACGATTGACCAGAGAAGGTCGATTCTAGGTAAGATTCTTGCCGATGCCAAACTTGATGCCGAATTTGATTTGGATGCAGTGGTAGTTAATACTGAGGGCTACAGTGGGTCAGATTTACGAGAATTGTGTAGAGAGGCAGCCTTGAAGTCAATGAAGGAGTTTATACGGGAAAATTATAAAAATGGCAAGAAAAAGAATATAGGCGGGGTTGACCCCAGCCAAGTGAGACCGTTGAGAACAACTGACTTCTTAAAAGACGACTATATTCCATCGTCTACCATCGACTAATATACTTTCACCATCATACCTTGTAGGACAAAGCCCGTACACCATTTCTAGACGTTACCCGCAAGCTCATCAGTATAAAGAGTGAAAAAAAAAACATCCAGCCTATTGTACGTTTCTTTACTCCATTCTCAATACACGAATAGCATCATAAGTAACTTGTAATATAACCAGGATGGCCACTTCGAAGATCCTTATACCTTGCGCTCCGTGGTGTAACGATTCAAAGGGTGGCCTAGATTGACAATTCACGATCAATTTGGCTTCTACTCCTCAGTATTTATAGGAAATCTACGCTAAGGGAGTAGAACTGGCAATGGTAGCATTGTTGGGGACAATTGATCTGATACAACTGTAGCATTTCTGGACTGCTGGATGTGATACTGCAGCATCACTGGTACAATAGATGTGATATTGTACATGACTTGAAATACTTTTGAGCAGCATTGGAAGCATCCGTGCACCGCATTGGTGATGTCATAACTCCGTGATCGTATGTTGCGGCTGAAACAATGATTTGCCTTCTTGAAGCATTCTTACTTACCACATCCTTTACTTAATTTCGAGTGACAAGTGCAGAAGATGTATCGAAGAAGCTTGTTACGGTTGGCTGTGGCCCCATTGAGGACTCCAATTAGGGCAGGACCATACATTGGTAGGAGATTACTGCCAGGGGCAAAGTTGCTACTAAGGAGACATTTTGCTTCCGATGTGGAAGGTTTAAAGCACGAAACTGATTCGATAGACGTGGACACTTCGCCCGAAACTACCGGAGTTGTTGATTATGAAAAAAAGACAGAGACTTTGTTGTACTTTGACCAAATTTATCCTTTGCCCATGTCTGAATTTTCCGTAAGACAGTACTTTAAGTTTGCGTCTATGTTTCAGGGCCGAAAGTCACCAGAAGATATGAAGGAAAAGGTGACCTCATTGATAAACTCAGAGGAAAACCCTTTGCCAGAGGAAGTGAACATTGATAAGTTTGTTCCCTTGGTGAGAGACGGAGGTGCTTTCGTAACATTCAGTCTTCCTGGCTCATTGACTTCAAAGGAATTGTTCAATAAAATTACGAGCAACTTGGACGCGAATAAAGCCCTTCAAGAAAAGAGTCTTTTCAGCTATTTATCTAATCTTCTTACGAACAGCTTCCCTGCTGCCTACCAAGTCAAAGGAACTCCATGGATTGAAGATTTACAAAGATTTCCAAGTTCCAGATTGAGTGTAATGTTCGAAGGTGAAGCATTGACTGAGGAGGAATTGTATTTGCTATTCAGAAGATACGGCTTGATCGTAGATATAATTCCTGCTTCCAGTAGTTCTCCTACTGCGACCATCGTATTCAGGCAACTTCGGTCGGCCATCAGCGCTAAGAATTGTATCACAGGTATGAACTGTAACCTGGGTAAGACCACATTACATTTACGTTACATCAAGACCAAAAGAGTTAATCATCTCACTGATTTTATTGTCAACCATCAAAAAATCACCATTCCTATCCTATTAGCCATCTTAGCTACCGTAGCGGTTTTAATTTTTGATCCAATTAGACAATGGTTTATTGCAGAAAAGATCGGTCGTAAATACTCGTTTGACACCATAAAGGAAAACCAATATGTTAGGTTTGTCTACAGTCCATTTAAAATGGTTATTGGATGGTTCTATACTGGTTACGAGTTTATCGATGATACCATTAATGCTAAATGTGAAGAATATGCGCAGAAGGATGGCGTGGTCTCGGAGCCGGAGAAACTTGATATTTTATGGCACGAAAGGTTTGACAGAGTGAAGCAATTGAAGCTATGGATATATGAAAATATCAATACTTTCATTATTGTCAAAGGTCCTAAAGGTTCGGGCAAGCAAGAATTTGTCTTAGAGCATGCTTTGAAGGCAGATGATCATTTGAGTAAGAAAGTGTTGTTTCTTGACTGCGATAACCTTGTGAAATCTCGGACGGATAATGCTTTGATTCAAAATACTGCTACTCAATTAGGCTATTTCCCCGTATTCACTTGGACCAACTCATTTTCCCAATTTGTCGATCTTGCCGTTCAAGGTCTAACTGGTCAAAAGTCAGGATTGAGTGAATCGAAAGAGACCCAATTGAAGAACATGTTTCTGTTGGCAAGTCAATCTTTGAGAAGCGTGGCGCTTTCCGATTACGCTGCTTACAAGAAAGAATTGTCTCGTAAGAATCGTCATACTAAAAAAGACGAATCTGAATCGGAAGAATCGGTGATTACAAATTCAACCAATGAATTTGTCAAAGAAGATGAATACTTACAACAGCATCCTGAAGAAAAACCCATTGTGGTCATTGACAAATATATGCTCAAATCAGATGGTAATCATAATTTTGTGTATAAAATGATCGCTGACTGGACTTCACAGCTAATTCAAAGTAATTTGGCTCATGTTATTTATATTACAAGTGACGTGGGAAGTCTTCAACATTTAACTGATGCTTTACCAAACCAAGTCTTTAAGACCATCACTTTATCAGACGCTACCAGTGAAAGTGCCAAGCACTTTGTTCTTAATCAAATTGGCAGTGATGAACAAGCAAAACAAATAGAAGGATGTCTCAAACCTTTGGGAGGAAGAATGTTGGATTTACAGGCATTCTCTCGCCGGATAAAATCAGGAGAAACAGCCACAGATGCTCTTCAGGAAATGATTTACCAAGCAGCAGAACAGGTGACCACATTCTTTTTGAGCAATAATAATGGGGCTAACAATTGGAGCACTGCACAAATTTGGGCTATTATGAGATTGTTATCGAAACAAGACGTTATTGAGTTTGAAGAATTGAGTAAATCTCCGTTGTTCAAATCATCGCCAGAAACATTGAACACATTATCTACGTTGGAAAAGAATGATCTCATCAGTTTGAAACGTGATAAAGGAGTTTTGGAGACCATTACCACCGGACGTCCATTATATCGAGCTGCATTTGAAAATTTGGTTAAGGATCCAAAGATTTTCAAACACTTTGAAACGGACTATTTTGACAATTTAATTAGTTTAGAAAACAAGAAGATTGCCAAACTAGAGGAGGAATTAGGAAAAATATCTGTCCTTAGCGATGTGAGTCTCATCAAAGACAGATTGTCTTATATCACAGATAAAATTAATGGAAGCTCTAAGAAGATTACTGATTACGAAGAGAAAATCAAAGAAATAAGTAAAATTGGGAAACCTGGTAGTAAGGGGTTCTTGGGAATATTTTGAAAGGAAACAATCTATTAATTTTAACCCAAGTTTCCTAAGTTTAGTTTCTACCTTTAAATACATATAATGTGAGTTGTTATGCCGAGATGTAATGTTTATGATACAATCAGTACCACTGATGAGTTTCAATTCTAATTCAATAACCTAGTTGGTTTCTAATATACAATTAATCTAGTAAAGTTTTGTTGATAATCTCGTAAGACATTCTTCTTCTGAATATCTTCATGTCATTTTGAGTATATGTCAATGGTTTATTAGTAGCAATGAATTTGGCACAAATGCAAGTGAATACCCCACAGTCGCTACCATTTTGTTGTTGAGGAGTTTCGAAGTTTGGTATCAATTCAAATTCTTCATAATCGATGGGAGAGTTGTTCTTCTTACCTTCTTCGATCATATATCCTTTTATGAGAAGTAAAGCTGAGAGATTACCATTAGAAGAGAGGGAGTCGTAGTAGGTGATAGTTTTATATTCGTTATCCACCACTGCCAAAGCCCAATGTGTACTCATGATATTAATAGGAATCAATATCAAGTTAGTAGTATTGACATTAACTTTTTTTCTCTTTGACCAACGGCCAACCCCTTGATATCCTCTTGCTTGCAAAGTAGTGAAAAAGTGAGTGGTCCATCCGAAGCAGGAGTCGGTTTTATCTGTTATGAGGTTGAAGTAGAAATCCATGACATTATCGTTTAACCAACGCCCGTAATATAACGTTTGCAAGTCCCGAATAGAAATGTCGATTGAGTAATGGGAGACAATGGTATTGTTAATGTCGTTTGAGCTCCAATATTTCTTAACTACACTGAGTTGATCTGAAGTCAAGTCATTGACTTTTGACGTCGACAACTTCCGTTCTTGAGAGATTTTGGCTAAGAGCTTTTCACGTTCAAGGCGGAAAAAATCTGTGACAGAAAGTGTGGACGTCACATCAACAATGGTATCGATGAGAGAGTATTTGTACTTGGGAATTGGTTTGGAGGGAAGATACCAACTGGAGATGATAGCATCATAGTCCGATTTTGAGGTAGGAGGTTTGTTCAAGAAATCGAGATTTACTTGCAAATTGGGGTCCGAAGAAGCAAAAGAGTCAACTTCGCTGAGTGGTTCAACAGACAGGGGAATAAGCGAGGTAGGTGTGTAGGAAACATTCATGTACCTGGAATTTTCACTTACACTGAGGGAAGTGCCATACTGGTGGTCAGACTGAGAAGTGGATTCGATTTCTTCATTTCCATATATAGTATCAAATATACTCTTCGAGGGAAGTGGATCTGTAGTAAATGGATTGGAATCAAGAATAATCAAACTAGAATCGTTATCATCTAAAATGGAGTTCTGAGGTAGGATATCGGGTTCTTGACTGGGTTCGTGATTGGAAGAGTCATCGGTGATGGCATTCGTGAGACTCACATCATCGGCAATGGCTTCGACAGTGAGATCATCGGCTCCAACTCTGGTACGCAGCACCGCCTTCTGCCGTAATGAATTGAATAGCGAGAACAAACCTGCTAGAATGGATCTGATGAAGAGAATGAGCTGAAACTCGGGAGAGCTTGATGCTGGCGGCAATGCAGTTTCGGGAGCAGATGGAGGCGGCTCTATTCGCGGCGGAGCCAGTCGGTTTGGGAGACGGAGCGGGTTCTGGACCAAATACGAGTCAGAACCCATGGCGATGGAAGAAGAGCATTGAGGCCGATTGTGGAGACTCACTCTAAAAAAAATGCAGAGAGGTACGGGTGAAAAGGTGCACGGGTGTGAACCAATTACACCCGTACATTGTGGGAGGTATGGGTCTAGATACTACATCGTTTCGTATCGCAGCTTATCTATTACCAGCCTGAAACAGGAAAGTGCTGGCGTCCGTGGTACGACGCTCGACAGACAACCGCCAGACGGCCATCGAAAGTCCACCGAAAGTCCACTTAAAGTCCACCCAATGTTCACTGGACCCCCACCACAGGTGTGGACCCCCACAAGGCTTCCCTGGAGAATTGGCCCACGTAGGTGCAAAATTGTAGCCGTCCCACGTGGTTATCCTGCCGATGCGGACGACAATGGGGTAATAAGATTTTTGTCGCAAAAAAGGAAAAACCATCGAATTACCACCCATTCTGAGAAAGTTTTACTAGAAAGGACTCCATTGAGATAAGGCAATATTGACTATAATAAGTCGACTAGCATCCATCAAAACATATAAAAGACGAGAATCACCAACACCAAGAAATTATTTGACATTTCAACCTTTGTTTTGACATTTTCCTGGCGTAAATTTTATTGTTTAAATTTCACCCGGCGCAGACGTCAAGTTCATCTCACAAATTACGAGGTATAAAATTGGTACTATTTAATTGCCGAAGCGTAATTGAGTAATTCTTGCAACAGAGGTATTTTTTCAGGTTTTTTTTTTCCCTTTTAATTCATTCTTGCATAAAAACCAGGCCAATTTCCTTCGTCCCCCAAAATGTCAACTGGTGCTTCTGTGAATGAACAAGAACTGGTCCCCAAACAGTTGATGTTATTTGGTAATAAGCTTGAAGCGGAGATGTATGCTCCTTGGAAGGAGTACTATCTAAATTATACTCATTTGAAAAAACTATTAAAGGAGGGAGTTATTCTTCAGAATAATTGGAATGATAAGGATGAACAAAATTTCGTCAGTGCTTTGGATTCGGATTTAGAAAAAGTCTACACTTTCCAATCCAATAAGTACGATGAATTGAATGATAAGTTGAATGACTTACAATTGGAAACAGAAACCCCTTCCAATAAGTTCGATGTCACCAAGTTTTCCAATGACTTGGAAACGATTTTACAATCGGCTCAAGAATTAAATCATTTCCAAAGATTGAATTATACTGGGTTCATAAAAATCGTTAAAAAGCACGATCGTTTACACCCACAATTCAATGTTAAGCCTTTATTGAATGTTAGATTAAAGAACTTACCTTTCCATTCGGAAGATTATAGTCCTTTGATTTATAAGATCAGTGCATTGTTTCAATTCTTGAGAGAAAACTATGATTTAAACCAATCTTTATCGAAACTTTCCAGTTTCAACGAAGAAACCCAAGATTACCAAATTTATAAATTTTGGGTTCACCCGGACAATTTAATGGAAGTTAAAGCCACCATCTTACGTCATTTGCCTGTTTTGGTATATAACCGTAACTCCAACAATCAATCAGCTGCGTTTTATGACGAAGATGATGATTTGGATGATGACGAAGACGAAGATGATGAATTTAACAATTCTCAATCCAACAAAAATGATCCAATAATCAATTGCTTGTATTTCGATAACCAAAGTTTCGAACTTTACAACAATAGATTGGTGAAAAACCCTAATGCGTCAACTTTGAGATTGAAATGGATTGGTAAATTGTTGAATAAACCAAAAATCACTTTCGAAAAGAAGAATTTCGACCAATCGGCAGGTAATTATAATGTGGATGAAAAATTCCCTCTTAAGGAAAAACATTTGAATTCAATAATTAATGGAACCTTTGATATTGAAAAATTCATTAAAAGATCAATTAAAAAGGGTGAAAGTGATGCTTACATCAATGATGTACACGAAAACCTTGAAAAGATCGTAAAGTTTATTAAGGATAACAATCTTCAACCTACTTTGAGAACTGTTTATAAAAGAACTGCATTTCAAATCCCCGGTGATGATAAAGTGAGAATAGTCATTGATTCCGACTTGGTATTCATTAGAGAAGATTCTTTCGACTCCGAAAGACCAATAAGAGACCCTAAGAAATGGCATAGAACTGATATTGACTCGAAAATTTCTAACCCATTTTCCTTATTGAGAAAAGGTGAGTACTCCAAATTCCCTTATGCTGAATTGGAAATCAAAATTAAAGCCAAAAAATCTAACCGTAACAAGAAATTGATTTGGGTTGATGAATTAGTTAATAGTGGATTAGTTAAAGAAATTCCTGGTTTCTCGAAATTCGTTCATGGTATTTCAACATTATTCTTAGAAGATGATAAATTAGATAACATCCCCCTTTGGTTCAATGAATTAGAAGCGGATTTGAAACTTGATCCCCAACAAGCTTACATTGATAATCATAAGAAATTGTTAAAACAACAAAATGACGAGGAAAATTTGGCTAAATTCAAGTCAATGTTATCCAATTCCCAAACTGACTTCACTCCTAGATCCAAATCTTTTAGCGGCTCGGGATTAAATGGGGCTTCATTCGAACCATTAACCAATGATAAGGATAGTAGATCCGAAGATGAAGATGATATTGATCCTTTACAAACTAAAAAGGTTATCGTTCCTTCAACTCCTCAACAAGACATTGATCAAACCTCCGAAGACTTTGATTTCGAAGATGATGATGAAGAAGAATTATTTAGAACTCAAAAACGTGGAAATGCCTTTTCCAAACTTTTGAAACTTCCAAATACTTTCTCCAAATTAATCGATGTCGATTCTGAAGATGAAGAAATCGATTTGCCTGTTGGTGTGGTCAAACCTGATTCATATATCAAAAATGCCGGTCCATTGAAAATCGAACCTAAAGTATGGTTGGCCAATGAGCGTACTTTCAATAGATGGTTACATGTTACTACTTTACTTTCTTCCTTAACCTTCATCATTTACTCGTCCACCAATCGTGCTAACTCCTTCCAATTGGCAGAAACTCTTGCCTATATTTATTTCGCTCTTACTTTGTTCTCAGGTTTGTGGGGTTACTACATTTTCATCAAGAGAAGAGACATTATGATGGAAAGATCGGCCAAACACTTGGATAACGTCATTGGTCCATTGATTGTGGCCATTGGATTGATTGTGGGCTTGGTCGTTAACTTCGTCTTTGGTTTCAGACTGTTGGCCCAACAGCAGAAAGCTGGTGTTTTCACCACCGCTGGTTTAACCGACGATTTCTACGTCCGTAATCCAATCCACAAGTCTATCCACGAGTTTATTTTTGGTCTCGTGGGTGCTTAGCTGCAGAGAATAGAGATCACTTTTTAACTTTAAACTTTTATTGTCATTCATATTATTAATTACTCCTTAATGTAGTAGTTGATGCACAATACCCGTATGTGTTACTTGTACCTGTGAGCGCCGTATAAAGGGATTAGACCTGGTGTACGGGCGTAAAATCGAGGAGTTTGGTGTACTGATGTTTGTTGAATCAACACCGTGTAAAAACGCACTCGATTTTCCACCTCAAATCAGACCAAATACCAGACTTCTTAACCCACCATGTCGATAAACATCTCATTATACACTGTATCTGCATTGTTGATACTAGATAAGGAAGGTTCCAGGCTATTTGCCAAATATTACCAACCATCCAGTGACTATGATGGGGAAGTGCATGCTAACCCATACAAAACCCAAACACAACAGTTGAAATTTGAAGAATCCGTGTTTGGTAAAATAAATAAAGTCCATCAGGATATCCTATTATTTGACAACCATTTAATAACCTATAAACAAACCAATGATATAATTTTGATTATAGTCACCCCGATTGACGAAAATGAGTCTCTTGTTTATTCATTAACCAGTAACTTGAACGAAGCATTGACCATTTTATTAAACAACACTTTAGACAAAGAAACTATCTTGAAAAAATACGATTTGGTCAGTTTATGTATTGACGAAACCATTGACGATGGACTGATTTTGGAAATCGACCCGGCTATCATTGTCAGTAGAGTCACCAAAGCCCCAGTTGCTGGAAAGAACATCCCGCTTGATATTTCAGAAAAGTCTATATTCGACGCATTGTCTTTTGCTAGTAAGAAGATCGGTGAAAGATTACAACAGGGATTATAACTTTTATATAGTCTGCTTTCAATATAAAGTAATCACGACGGCCTAGTCTGTGTAGATGTTTGTATTTTGGCGGTCCTCCGAAGATTTTTTCGGTCCAGTTATGCCCAGGCTTCCTTTTCAACCAGGGCCAACCTGCGGCCTAGCTGCTCTTTTTTCTCGGTCCAAAATTGGCACTCGCAGGTCCATGCTTCACTATATCATGCGCGGAAGTTTTCTGTCTTCACGCAATAAAAAACATCTACTCTTTGCTCCATCATCACAGTTGCGTAGCTCTTTACTCTACACAACCATTCACCATGCAAGATTCGTTTCACTTTGCAATACTACGAATCTCCATCGCTCAGATATTGCGAGGTACTGGATTTGACAAATGCAAACCATCGACTCTCAATGTAATAACTGATTTATATATCCAATATTTCCAATTGTTGTTACGAAAAACGATGAAATATTCATTACTAAGAACCAATGGAGGTCAAATCAATATTCAGGATATACTTGAAGCCATGTTGGACGTCCAGCTTATCAAGCCATCTAGTTTTGAGAGTATTTTAGACCCCCATGATCAATTCCCAACCATTCAAACCCCAAGAAGAGTTCAGCATAATAACTACAACACCAAATCGATAGAATCGTTTGTAGATTGGCTCAAATATAGTGACCAATTCAGATTGAGTCAAAAATTAAGTTCTGTTCCTAACAATTTGTTGTTTAACTTAATTGATAAAAGAAAAATTGATGATTCTAATGAAACTGATCAACAACGAAAAAAGCGTAGATTGAAGGAAAAACAAGATTTTTATAACCAATTCAAGTTCGGTGCAGATGAGAATGGTAGAATCAGTGAGAAGAGACCTGCTTCGTATAATGATGAAGAAGTATCTGGTAAAAAGAATAGTATTGATGACGAAGCATTAACTGACGACGATAAACTTTCATGGTTGACATATCTAGCGGAAAAGGATTTGAAACTAGACAATAATTTGAAGTTTCTTAATACCATATTACAGGATGAACTATTGAAGATACAAAACAATAAGAAGTACCATCCTGATCCGAAAGATGTGGAGGCCGATCAACAAACGAAGTTTCATAATCATTTGTCCAATTTGAACAAGCATGATCATGTAGTTTTGAATATAGAGGATTACATTGAGGATAAGGAGGAACACCAAGGTCAAGAACACGAAGAAAAAGAGGCGGTGTTGCCATCTAAGAAGTTAATGGAGGTTTTGCCATATAATGTCAAATACGATAGTGGACTACTAGATGACGATTTGGAACAGTATATAGAGTATTACAAAAAGCACCATCCAGATGAAAAGCAAGAGCAAGAGGACATGCTCGAGCCCGAGACGGAGGTCCCCGATGAAGGCATTGGCGGTGATAACTCTCTCATTATGTGATGACAGAAATCTGCAGCAGATTTAGATGCGCAGGTGACACATGTACAGGAGACTTGACCGTCAACCGTTTCATTTCATGCCATGGCGGCTTGGAAGAATTTCATTCCACAAGATCTTCCATACATCCTGACAGCGTTTAGTTTCATGTCGAGGTGAAATTTTGCGTACAACCTATTATATAATACCACATGGCTTACAGCATCTCTGCCAAGCCATGAAACCCTGCGAGATTCATCGTATCGGTCCCTTGAGGTAAGCTCCAGTGCCTCCTTCTAATTACGAATACACCTGTCTTTTCGAGTCGTAATCGACTAATCATGCAATGTAGGACATACTGAAAGAACCAGGTGATGATACCAGACAAAGAAAATCGGATTCAAATAGCGTCGCTCGAATACCCGCTACACTGGGGAGTTGATTGGGTATACGAGAAAAAACGACGGAACAAAAAATATAGTTTCATATCCCAATTTTTGGCCCGCGAACAATAAGCTGCAGCTGCTTCATAACGTCCCAAAACGGGACTAACCATTTTCAATCACTTTCTACGGAAAATTGCATGCAGGAGATGAAGATATGTGTTTCTTATTGCTCCAACATTTTTTTTGAGGGTTTGAGAGGGGGGATCCCAACAGCCACCAAAATTGCGTCTAATTGGCCGGGGGCTAAGAAAGAGAGAACAATACCCAGAATGCCGAAGAAGCCAAACACCCTGTCTTCAAGCCATTCATAATTCGGACTTATTTCCGTCGCATTCCGTGTGCAGCAGTCCACTGCCGCTGGGTCCGCAACCCC